>JANAVB010016192.1:3142342-3459842 GCA_029216955.1 Iris pallida | reverse complement strand
CGTACGAGATATACCAGTACCTCATCATCAATGGGTGGTCATTAGTCTAAGTCAATGCCAGAGAAATAAATAAAGCGAGAAAAACGACCGATAGAGTCGCTTGCACCCAAGTGTGACTTGGACGCACAGTTTAAATATCAAGAAATAAGAAATGCTAAAAATAACAACTGAAAGTAAGAAATATAATAATCACAGAGTAAGGTGGCAAGGTATCTTGCGTGATGGTGCAAAATGGTAAGTCCCGCAAATTACAATGTCAACCAAGAAACGTCACAATCTTTGAACAACTCCGGACACTGAAACAAATATCAAAAATGCACTCGGTGTAAAATATATACCTAGGAAATGCCTGTCCAAAAGTCTAATTCTGAAACAGGGGCAAAATCGTAATTTCGGGTCAAAACGATGTCTGCCGTTGGTCCCACTTTGTACCGAAATGCGTGTCGAAGTTTATGGTCTCTAAAGTCGTCAAACTACATGTCTACGGATTCAGTTTGAGGAGAGGAACTCAACGGTATGTCCAGTTTTGGATTCCGATGAGCCGTGTACAAAATTGCCCGTTTGAGTGGGTCGCAGGCCCGCCAAAAAGGGGTTCCGATTCGACCTTCTCAGAATCGAACCAAACTTGGCACATAGGACAAGAATTTCGATTCGGACCTGTTGGCACAAGTTTTGTCTCGAATCGACGACTGTACACGAAGTTAGGACGAAGTTCGCAAATTGGCGATACGGGGGTATCTCGACGGATACGGACTGATTTCGTCGCACACACACGACGAAACTGAGTTCCGTCAGTTCCCACAAGTCGGCAACGTCCATACGTGCCTTTTGATGCATATAGCGTGCGACCACGTCGCCCGATTTGTCGGGGCGTACGCCGTATCGGACATAATTCTAAATTTTATAAAAATTAACACAGGTTTTTCTCCAACTTCAATATCGATTTACTTTTTACACGTTAATCGAAACGACGATCAAGAAGATGTGTTGCGATCTCGGTTATGTTTTCTTTTACTGTTTTCAATTAATTTCTACAATTCTTTACTGCACAACAAGAAAATTGGCCGACAAGTTGTTATTTTAAAACAGTTTTTAGTATTACAGAAAATATATTTTTCTTCAACTTCGTCTCGATTTTTCGAGCAAGTTGATGGGTTGTTTTCGAAATCCACCTAGAGGATCTCGAAGAGGGTCAAGTCTACTTTGCAGAAAATCTTACGGATCGAAAATTGGTGCTACGAGTAAAAAGTTACGTCGTAGGGAAGTAGGGTACCTTGAGTGGGAAAACTGCTCCGTGGGTGACGAGGGACTGACTTTCGATGCTCCGTTCGTCGCGCACAAAGCTCCGTCGCTGGTGAAAAGAACTCGTAGACGAAGAGGGTATGATCAGCCGCAACTTTCGTTTTGGAATTTAGGGTTTTGAGGTTTGTGGAAGAAGTTACATATATAACAAGTTGTAGCCAACCTATTACTATTGGGTTTAGGATTAAGTAATCCCACGGGTTTGGTTGTCGTTTGGTGAGCTTGCTGCTGCACGCAGCAAGCAAAGGGTCGTGTGGGGCCCGCCCACATTAAGTGGGGGGTTGGATGTTTTTTTTCTTTCTTTTTACTACTTTATGCATTCTCCAGCACTTAGGCTGCGACTAGCTCGGCCATGGCCGCCCCTTGTTAGGGTGTGGCCGGCCCCACTTCTCTTTTTTTTTTACTTAAAACATTTACATATATATATATATATATATATATATATATATATATATATATATATATATATATATATATATATATATTAAGCTAACAAAATTATCACAAAAAAATTACAATAAATTCCTAAAAATCCTAGATTTAATTATATCCTTATTTAATAGAAATACGAACATGCACACATATAATTATATATATATATATATATATATATATATATATATATATATACATTAATTATACTAATAAACTAGTAGTAATTAAATCCATAAATAATAAAATGCATAAAGAAAGTTAATTAAATTATAAAAATCAATTATAAATTATGGGGGTTTACATCCTATCCAACTTAAAAAAAAATTCGTCCTCGAAATTAAACTAAGGTCGGGGGATCGAATACAATGCAAGGAAATTGATAATAATTCAAGAGTTTAATGCAAGACATACCTTCGTCTTCGAACAAATACGGGTAGCAGTTTCGGATGTCGTCCTCGCGCTCCCAAGTAGACTCCCCTGGCGAGTGATGCTTCCATGCCACGCGAACTAATGGAATAGATTGATTCCGCAACACCTTCATTCGGTGATCGAGGATACCTACTGGTTGCTCTTCGTACGACAAAACTCGGTCCAACTGTGATCTCGGAGTGATCAAGCACATGATTGTCGTCCGCCACGTATCTCATCAGCTGAGATACATGGAATACATCATGCAATCCCTCTAGCGACGGTGGCAAGGCCAATCTATAGGCAACCTCTCCAACACGTTCCAAGATATCGAAAGGCCCAATGTACCTTGGACTCAACTTGTCACGTCCTCCGAATCGAATCGTGCCTCTAGTGGGGGATATCTTCAAGAACACATGGTCGCCCTCTTTAAACTCTAAGGGTCGACGACAATTATCTGCCCACTGCTTCTGACGATCCTGTGCTGCTCGCAGGTGGCCCTGAATTTTCTTCATTGTCTCCACTGTGCTCAAGACCAACTCGGGACCCAATAGCTGTCGCTCTCCTATGTCGCTCCAACAAACAGAAGACCGACACTTCCTACCATACACCGCTTCAAACGGAGCCATCTGAATACTCGCTTGATAGCTATTGTTGTAGGAAAACTCAACAAGATGAAGATGGTCCTCCCATGAACCGCCAAAGTCAAGCATGCATGCTCTCAACATATCCTCTAGTGTCTGAATGGTACGCTCCGACTGACCGTCTGTCTGCGGATGGTACGCCGTGCTAAACTTCAATCGGGTGCCCAAACTCTCTTGCATGCTCCTCCAAAAGTGCGAGGTGAATCTCGAGTCGCGGTCCGACGCAATACTAACAGGCACACCGTGTAATCTCACAATCTGCTCCATATACATCTCTGCCAATACCTCTGTCGACTGGCCCACTCTAAAAGGTAGAAATGGGTTGACTTTGTAAGTCTATCCACAATCACCCACACTGCGTTACGTCCCCTCGGGCTCCGAGGAAAATCCGTGACGAAATCCATAGTAATGTGCTCCCACTTACACTCGGGAATGAGTAGCGGCTGCAATAATTTGGCCGTCCTCTGGTGCTCCGCCTTCACTTGTTGACATACCAAGCACTGGCAACGAAACGAGCTATTTCTTGCTTCATTCCGTGCCACCAATAATACTGTCGTAAGTCGCGGTACATCTTGGTTCCTCCAGGATGAATAGAGTAAGTCGAACTGTGAGCCTCTGCCATCAGCTCCTGCTGTAGCTCTCCATTGGGAACATAAATGCGATCACCACATCGCAATGTCCCATCGTGGTGGATCCTCAATCCCGTCTGCTCTCCTGCTTCAGTCCTCTCTTTGAGCCGTCGAAATCTAGCATCATTGGGCAATGCTGCCTTGATACGCTCTACCAATGATGATTGCACTTGGAGGTTGGCTAATACGCCGTCTGCTCCAGGCAATACTACCTCAATACCAAGCTGCTCCAAGTCTCTAATCAACTCCTTCTGCGTAGTCAAAAAGTGTGACATGGGCTTACGACTTAATGCGTCTGCCACGATATTAGCCTTGCCCGGATGATAGTGTAGCTCGATCTCGTAATCTTTCACCAACTCCAACCAACGTCGCTGTCGCATATTCAATTCTTTCTGTGTGAACACGTACTTGAGGCTCTTATGATCAGTGTAGATATCAACCTTCTCGCCGTATAAGTAGTGCCTCCATAGCTTCAAAGCAAAGATAACCGCTGCGAGCTCTAGATCGTGCGTCAAATAATTCTTCTCGTGTACCCTCAACTGTCGCGATGCATAGTCTACTACCCGACCGTGCTGCATCAATACACATCCTAATCCCTTCCCGGATGCGTCACTGTAGATCACAAATCTACCTGGGCCCGATGGTAGTGTCAAGATCGGTGCTGTGGTCAATCGCTTCTTGATCAACTTGTCACGCCCCGACCCGGAATCACCCGAATCATCGTCCTCGTAGGGGGGTGATGCCGTACGAGCCTGGAGTTGCGCTCGTGCAAGGAAAGATGACAAGTTCTCAAATGGTTATCTTTTTATTCGATATTAACAACGATAGGAAAACAGAGTATACGAAACAATTCTCTTTATTGATATTCGAAACTGAGGTTACAAAGGCTTTCGATAGCCTAACAATATATGCCAGATTGGCTACAACACTCAGGTTCTCTCTTGTCCATAAAGGATTTCACCGTTCCATACATCATGCCTTCTATGTCTCGGCCGCATCAATCCTGTTGTATAGTCCGAGCGTCAATGCGATCGCATGCTTCAATACGCTTCGGCATTCCAAGCCTCAACGCATTCAAGCAACGCTTCACTGCGAGCCATCCATTCCCTGCACCCTACATGAAGCTGGTGGAGGATCAGTACGTTCGTCCTAGCATGTACTGATACAAAGATCTTCTTTCCATACCGACATTGAAGTATTTATATTGAATCATGCAACTTAGATTATGATCTTGCTATGTTCTCCTTAGGGTCAATTTCATGGCATATTCGAAAGCGTAAAGCATGTTATCAAATTGAATAGACAAGCAAGCAATCTCGTGTTTGATTCGTGGTGCAACTTCTTACCAAGTCGACGCACTCGCCCTTACACCGATGCAAGGTGAATACTCCCCTTCCCTGTCATGTTATATGTGCATCTCTAAGCAGGATCTATATGTGGGACTCATACGCGCCTACACTTTCAACCCATCGTTCCTTAGCAATATGAAGGCCGTTGGCGTATCCGCGCCGGAATGGACTAAAGGAGTTCCTTACTTTCTTTTCTCTCATTCTTTTCTCAATATTTGGTCGGACTGCCCGGCATTACACGGGTTGGGTCGCTGTCCCAAACAACCGAAATGTTCCCACTGCATACCATCATTTACGGCTTTTTCCATGTGCGAGCTACTCGACTTAAGGATGTGCGCCTACAAAGATTATTCGTATCCCTCCTAGGCCAAGCGGTTCCGGGGCGCTCTGGCATTTAACGTTTAGGGAAAACACCCGTGCACGGGAGATATCACATTTTATCTCTCGTCCATTCCATTCGACCATGCAACGCCCTTATTATTTAAGTAATCAAATTCAAACAACCAAACATAGTCTTGAGTCCGAGACGCAGACTTTATCATCTCGCGTCTCTTCCGTTAACTTTCTGTGTTCTTGCGTTTCATACTTCGTTTCAATGATTCAATGGCATCGTGTCTCAACTCAATGCTCGTCAACCGAAACGACCCGAAGGTCTCGAACACCTTTCGAGCACCATGTCATATCCGACAGTTCCGCCACATTCATGCCACAACTGTATTCTCTTGCAATGAAGCCATCTTTTTATTATCTCGTGTACGACAGCACGTTTCGACCGTATCCCCATGTTCTATAACTTAGTGTTCCATGTTCGGGGCTTGCGCGCTAGGGCGCTCGCCTATTGTCTTTCAATGTTCTAGCATTCTAACTCGAGCGCAAAGGCACGGTATGGTTCGTGCACTAAGGCACTCGCCGAGTACAGTTATCCCAAGTTCTTGCGGCTTGCGCACCGAGGCGCTCGCCTTTGCGATATCTAATGTTCCATAGCGACTCGTGCATAGGATGCACGTTTTATTTTAATTGTTCTAACTTAGTGTTCGACTCACACTACGATTTACTTTCCGATTGGACCACGCCCGTGGCGTCGATAGGTTAACTTAGCATACAATGATATATTTGACTTATCGCATGAAGGAGTAAAAAGAAGTCAATCCTCCCACCTTGAGTCGATACGCCTTTGTCATTTCACCGAGCCGATGCGGCTCGAGTTCAAAACTTTGTTGCACGGCCACTCTCCTGACTTAGCTATTCGAGCACTTCGTGCTGCATTGAATTATACGTCCGATTTGGCTTACCATGCCCAAGTCTCAGCCCGTCGCAAGGCGTCGATTTGATTTCGCGGACCCCTTACTAAATATGGCAAAAGATCGACCTCTAATATTTTTGCGTCAACGTATAACCTGCACACGAAACCAACTAAACTCAATACTTGCATCGATTCGGACTTGCGCCTTGGTCGATTCGATTTCTTAGAATCTTCGAGCCGATTCAATGCACTCATCCTTCGGGGCAACGCGGTGCTTCGCATCGATTCATTCGATACATTCTTTCTGGACAAGGCAACTCTTCGCATCGACTTAGTTCGATGCGTTGCTCGGGACAACGTAACTCTCATATCAATTCGCATCGATACATTTCATTCGGTCAATGCGACTCGTTGAGTCAACACTTTAGCATAATGCGTTGTGCGGAGCGGGGCATTACAGAATATACCACTCAAAATAAGGTTCGTCCTCGAACCAAAACCAACACTCCGACTAAGCGTGTTATAGATCGTTTCACGATCTCGTCCCACCAATGTTGTTCAGTTTCACACTATCTCGCAAGCTTTTTACTAACATTTCAATGTCTTTCCTGCAGCTCGATTTGAATTTGTATACAACTCAATTTGAATCCGTACCTATATTCAAGGCGTCCCGAAGATATATGTATTTTGACCAATTCCAGTGGTAGCAAATTGGAACAAAGCTGACAGGTAAATTTCAATCTTATGCTTGCCATCTCGTACTCTTGATCGGACTTGGACTCTAGTGCTTGTCCTCGTAATTTTATTACATATGCATATTGATACACACGCGATCATCCAAAAAAAGTCAAGGCACACGATGCGATTCAATATCGCATTTCTCATTTCGTATATTTCATCGGGACTATCAATTCTATGCGTCGCGTCAAGCCGTCGTGCATCCGATCACAATGAGTCTCCGCAATGCCTTGCGTTCGAAGTCGCCACCCAACTATTTCCGAAGTCTGGCTATGCAACTTATCTCGATACGATTTCCCTACCAACATTCGGGACTACGCCCGCTAGGTTACTTACCTAGCACCGTGCTTAACTTCTCCCGACGCAACTTTAAATTGACATTGCACAAAGGCCACAATCTATCCGACACGAAAGTTAACATCAAGGCGACGGTGCAAAAGGCAACAATCGCCTTGACACGAAGGTCTTTACGATACGCCTTACGTTCGATTCCTATCGAGTAGTATATTTACTAGCCAAATTTCCAACTTATCCGTCTCGCAACATCGAATGTAAGTTTTTGATTCACGCAAGCTCTATTGCAAGGTGAATCTGAATCTAACGACGTGACTCGTAAGTCATTCGCTTATCGTTCTCTCTCGTGCATAGCACGATTCTCGCACTCGCCTATCCAAATCACCAAGTTCGTTGGTGAATTTCAAGTTCGATCGTCGACCAACATAACCATTCGAGCATTCATCCGACGAATACTCAAAAATCTAGCTACATCATTCTCAATCGAAAGCTATTCCAACAATTTTCGATCGCCTAGACTTATCGTCAACATGCACCGTGTTATATTTGTTATCAGTGCAATCTCATATGCAATATCGCATGGGTCATCTTATGGTCTGCAGCATTCAATTTGATTTGGCGGTCAAGTCTTCTAGGGTCAGCTGCCCCGAAGCTACGCTCGATAATTGTGGATCATCACCGAAGGACAGTTTAATATGAACCATACTATATCTTATTTCGGAGCTAAATCACGTTCCGACGTTTTACGCGACTACCCAATTTCGGACAAAACCGTTTCTATCGACGCAACTGATGCGCAACTATCCTCCGAGTAAAGTCATGCACAATCGTCGATGATTTCACAATTTACGAACATCTACTCGCATCGAGTTCGAGTGTATCTTATTTGCGGGTCGACACACGAGATGCTATATGCATCGAGCAATCGTTGATGACTTATAGTCTCGTCTTGATCAATCACGAAGTTCATGATCAACCAGTTCGTTTCTTCTCGTATTGTTACTTACAAAATTTTCATAGCGCAAGGCGCATTCCATTTCGTATTCCCACATCGTGCTTATGTTTTCTTACGTATTAATTTCGATACGTCGTATCAATTTCGATAGCGTAAGGGTCAACTTTGAATCCGTTTCAACGTCGACAACTTGTGTTGCATACGTCCAAGTTCGTAACGAACTTTTCCATACGCATCAACTCGTTTTCCGATTTGCCGCATTCCGCTATACTTTGATCGCGTAACCGAGTTACCGATTATCCAACATCGTGCCCTCAAGTCATACGATCTCGCCCTCTAAGTTTTGCATGTTTTTCAGTCGTACTCAAATGAGTGTCGCCGTAACGTAACCAACTATTTCTTAGGCACGATTACTCACGTCATCCAACTCTTCACCGAAGTCGCACATCGTGCGATTCGATTACAATTTGCATCGCCCAACATTCTTATCGAAATCACAAGTCGTGCGATTCGATTCGTCTCGCCCAACATTTCTATCGAGATCGCAAGTCGTGCAATTCGATTCGCCTCGTCGAACATTCCTATCGAGATCGCAAGTCGTGCGACTCATTTGTAAGTTCGAGTTTTTCCTTTCCGTCGATCCGATTATTGTCTCAAGGCATAATCATTTCGCTAGTCTCGGTCGTCCGACCAACTTATAACTTTCGTCCGACGTATCGTTCATTGATAGGAGTACTCGCCTTATCGTCCCAACCAATTTTCGAAGAACACTTGCATCAAAATACCGTCATACAAATTTTCAATCGAGTTTCGATACTCTCCCGTCCGTTACGGACAAACCTTCCGCAATTCTCACAACGCGTCGATGCAATTCATCGCACAAGTGGCATGCCATATACCACTCGAAATCGATTCATTCATCGTCTACGTGGTATGGCATATACCACTCGGAACTTAAGTCATTTCCCTCGTACTATACTTAGTATAAACCGACAATCTCTTCCGACTCACGATTTCCGCAGTGATCGTGCTTGATCACATCGTAACTTTGATTCTATCAAAATCCGACACAACTCAGTCAATGTTCTCGTTTGCCAACATAAGTTTGGTGTGCAACCGAACGATTCATTCTATCGATTTACGATTTTAATTCCTTCCGTTGCATCTCGTGCAACAATTTATTTGATATGCGTTGCATCCCGTGCAACAAATTTTACTTTCGATACGCGTTGCACATCGTGATACGATTTATTTCCGACATTTCATTTTACTTGTGCAATGATTTATTTCCCATCTCCTTTGCACTCCGTGCAACGATATGTGTTGCACCACGTGTAATAATTTTACTTCCAACACGCGTTGCACATCGTGCAACAATTTATTCCCGACTTTCCAAGTCAATGTCCAAATCCGAACGCATTCGGTATTGGCTTATCACTTCTCACTTTCATTTTAACGCATATTCACAATTAACTCGTTGCACTTCGTGCATCATTTTATTTTTCTTTCAACATGTTATATTGCGATAACATCTCAAATCGTATTTCACAATTTGTTGCGCTTGCAGTAACTAACATTTTTACGGCTCGTTGCATTCAATGCAATATACCCTTCGCGACTTTCTTAGCAAACATCATGAAATTTCTAAAACACATGCGGCAAAATTTTACGATTTGTATTAGACTTATTGTATGGAACATCCAGTACGGCATCGAGTAGAGTCAAGAGTGATTTCAAGTGGTGGTTGGCAACTTTTAGAATTGTAATGAAGCGAACGTCCAGAGAAAATTGAGCCTAGAGCTCTGATACCAATTTGTCACGTTCCGACCCGGAATCACCCGAATTATCGTCCTCGCAGGGGGCGTGATGCCGCACGAGCCTAGAGTTGCGCTCGTGCAAGGCAAGATGACAAGTTCTCAAATGGTTATCTTTTGATTCGATATTAACAACGATAGAAAACAGAGTAAACGAAACAATTCTCTTTATTGATATTCGAAACTGAGGTTATAAAGGCTTTCGATAGCCTAACAATATATGCCAGATTGGCTACAACACTCAGGTTCTCTCTTGTCCACAAAGGATTTCACCGTTCCATACATCATGCCTTCTATATCTCGGCCGCATCAATCCTGTTGCATAGTCCGAGCGTCAATGATATCACACGCTTCAATACGCTTCGGCATTCCAAGCCTCAACGTGTTCAAGCAACGCTTCGCTGCGAGCCATCCATTTCCTGCACCCTGCATGAAGCTGGTAGGGGATCAGTAAGTTCGTCCTCGCATGTACTGATGCAAAGATCTTCTTTCTAAACCGACATTGAAGTATTTATGTTGAATCATGCAACTTAGCTTATGATCTTGCTATGTTCTCCTTAGGGTCAATTTCATGGCATATTCGAAAGCGTAAAGCATGTTATCGAATTGAATAGACAAGCAAGCAATCTCATGTTTGATTCGTGGCACGACTTCTTACCAAGTCGACGCACTCGCCCTTGCACCGATGCAAGGTGAATACGTCCCATTTCTTCCCTGTCATGTTATATGTGCTTCTCTAAGCAGGATCTATATGCGGGACGCATACGCGCCTACACTTTCAACCCATCGTTCCTTAGCTATATGAAGGCCGTTGGCGTATCCGCGCCGGAATGGACTAAAGGAGTTCCATAATTTCTTTTCGCTCATTCTTTTCTCGATATTTGGTCGGGCTGTCCGGCGTTTCACGGGTTGGGTCGCTGTCCCAAACAACCGAAACGTTCCCGCTGCATACCATCATTTGCGGCTTTTCCCATCAATAGCAAGAGCTACTCGACTTAAGGATGTGCGCCTACAAAGATTATTCGTATCCCTCCTAGGCCAAGCGGTTCTGGGGCGCTCCGACATTTAACCGTTTGGGGAAACTCCCGTGGATGGGAGATATCACATTTTATCTCTTGTCCATTCCATTCGACCATGCAACGCCCTTATTATTCAAGCAATCAAATTCAAACAACCAAACATAGTCTTGAGTCCGAGACTCAGACTTTATCATCTCGCATCTCTTCCGTTAACTTTCTGTGTTCTTACGTTTCATACTTCGTTTCAATGATTCAATGGCATCGTGCCTCAACTCAATGCTCGTCAACCGAAACGACCCGAAGGTCTCGAACACCTTTCGAGCACCATGTCATATCCGACAGTTCCGCCACATTCATGCCACAAATGTATTCTCTCGCAACGAAGCCATCTTTTTATTATCTCGTGCACGCAGGCACATTTCGACCGTATCCCCATGTTCTATAACTTAGTGTTCCATGTTCGGGGCTTGCGCGCTAGGGCGCTCGCCTATTGTCTTTCAATGTTCTAGCCTTCTAACTCGTGCGCAAAGGCACGGTATGGTTCGTGCACTAAGGCACTCGCCGAGTACAATTATCCCAAGTTCTTGCGGCTTGCGCACCGAGGCGCTCGTCTTTGCGATATCCAATGTTCCATAGCGACTCGTGCATAGGATGCACGTTTCATTTCAATTGTTCTAACTTAGTGTTCAACTCACACTACGATTTACTTTTCGATCGGACCACGCCCGTGGCGTCGATAGGTTAACTTAGCATACAATGATATATTTGACTTATCGCATGAAAGAGTAAAAAGAAGTCAATCCTCCCACCTTGAGTCGATACGCCTTTGTCGTTTCGTCGAGCTGATGCGGCTCGAGTTCATAACTTTGTTGCACGGCCACTCTCCTTACTTAGCCATTCGAGCACTTCGTGCTTCATTGAATTATACGTCCGATTTGGCTTACCGTGCCCAAATCTCAGCCCGTCGCAAGGCGTCGATTTGATTTCGCGGACCCCTTACTAAATATGGCAAAAGATCGACCTCTAATATTTTTGCGTCAACGTATAACCTGCACACGAAACCAACTAAAATCAATACTTGCATCGATTCGGACTTGCGCCTTGGTCGATTCAATTTCTTAGAATCTTCGAGCCGATTCAACGCACTCATCCTTCGTGGCAACGCGGTGCTTCGCATCGATTCACTCCATGCATTCTTTCGGGATAAGGCAACTCTTCGCATCGACTTAGTTCGATGGGTTGTTCGGGACAACGTAACTCTCATATTGATTCGCATCGATATATTTTATTCGGTCAACGTGACTCGCTGAGTCAACGCTTCAGCGTAATGCGCCGTACGGAGCGGGGCATTACACAACTCGTCAAATGCGGCTTGACACTCGTCTATCCATATAAACTCCTGATCCTTGAAAGTTAATCGAGTCATAGGCTCCGCTATTCGAGAGAAATCTTCTACGAACCTTCGGTAGTAACCCGCAAGTTCGAGGAAACTTTTCACCTCAGAAGCTGATGTGGGAGTGGGCCATGATTCGACTGCTGTGATCTTCTCAGGGTCTACTGATATACCATCACCCGTAATAATATGACCAAGAAATGATACCTCCTTGAGAAAGAAATCACACTTGTTAAGCTTCGCGAAAAGTCGATCATTCCTTAACGTTCCCAAAACTATCCGTAGGTGCTGCTCATGCTCCTTTTGACTTTTGGAGTAAATCAAGATATCGTCTATAAAGACTACTACAAATTTGTACAAGTACTGGTGAAAGATCTTGTTCATTAAATTCATGAAGACTGCGGGGGCATTGGCCAAACCGAAAGGTATGACCAAGAACTCGTAGTATCCATACCTTGATCGAAAAGTCGTCTTTGCAATGTCTTCCTTCCGAACCTTCAATTGGTGATAGCCTGATCGTAAGTCAATCTTGGAGAATACTTTTGCTCCACTCAATTGATCAAATAGATCGTCTATACGCGGCAAGGGATACTTGTTCTTCACCGTCACTGCATTCAATGCTCTGTAGTCGATGCACATGCGCACTGTCCCGTCTTTCTTAGGCACAAAAAGAACGGGTGCTCCCCACGGTGACGCACTAGCACGAATAAAGCCCTTCTCCAATAAGTCATCAATCTGCGTCTTCATCTCTACCAACTCCTTGGGTGCCAGACGATATACTCGAGATGAAATAGGCTCAGCTCCGGGAATAAGCTCAATAGAAAACTCAATATCTCGGTCAGGTGGCAGTCCTGGCAATTCTTCGAGGAATACATCCTCGAACTCGGTGATAATAGGGTGATGTGGGGTGTCATGCATCATCATATGAGTCCCCGATGCGGGTGCATCACAACTCTCTCCGTCTTCTTTGGTGAACTCAAACTCTACCGCATTCGGTGGTCTAAAGATAATGCTGCCCCTATGGCAGTCTATGAGAGCGAAATGCTGGCTTAACCAGTCCATTCCAAGAACCACATCAAATGTCGGCATAGGGAATACAAGAAGTCGTGCCATCATCTCTTTGCCACTTATCACTATAGAACAAAGTCTACAAACACCACTAACAGGTACAACTCCTCCTCCAGTGAGGATTTTAACATTCTTAGCTAAGGGTGTGATGGGAATGCTGTGTCTAGTGGCAAAACTAGTGGCTATAAATGAATGTGTGGCTCCAGTATCAAATAATGTAATAGTAGGAAAAGATGCAACTAAAACCATGCCTGCTATGACCTCTACCTCTGTCTCTACATTCTCAACAGCTAGAGAGAATGCCTTTCCATGGTTCTGTCCTGGGCCTTGAGCTCTGGCCTTATGATACTGAGCTGTCTGTGGTGGTAATGGTGGACGAGGTACTGGGGCTGTAGGCTTCTGGGCCTGATGTGCATGAACTAGAGCCTGCTGCTCAGGACAATCTCTGGCCAAGTGCTGTCCTGATCCACATCTCATACATAAACGCAAATGAAGTCGACAGTCATCTCTGATATGACCCTGCTTTCCACAATAGTGGCAAGTGGGCTTCTGGTAAGGAGTAGTCCTCTGCTGGTACTGTCCTGTGGTCCTCCTGATAGGTCCACCCTGAGTAGCTCGGGCTGGTGTAACTGCTGGGGTATGGCGTCTCGACGTCTGCTGCTGCTCCTTGCGAAGAATCTCCTGAGTGCGAGCTTCTTCCAAGACAGCTGAATGGGAGACTTGAGACTGGGTAGTCGTATAAGACTTGAGCTCTGGCGCAAGCCCCTGGTGAAATCTCCTCGCCTTCTCTAACTCTGTCGGTATCAATCCCGCACCAAATCTACTCAGACGATTGAACTCTGAGTCATACTCATCAACTGTCATATTTTCTTGCTTCAGATGGAGGAACTGGTCATAGAGACCATCTCGAACATGAATAGGGAAGAATCTCTCATAAAATGCATCATAGAACTGCTTCCAGGTGATCCCGGCGCCTAATTGTCTCTCTTTCGCCTTCCACCAGTGGTGAGCATTATCTTCTAATAGTAGGTCCACTGCTGTCATCCAATCTCTAGCTGGCAACTGGGATGCCTTCAGTAGCTTTTATGTACTAATAAGCCACTGTGACACCTCTAGTGGCTTCTTCGTTCCTCTAAAGGCCTTGGGGTTCATACTTGTAAAATTCTTGATAGAGCCTTCATAGGGATGCAGAGCAGGTGCTGGTGCTGGTACTGGAGGTGGTGGTGGAGGTCTAGCCAATGCTGCCATCATCGTCCGTCTTATCAGCTCAGTCTGCTGCCACTGAGCCTGCATCATGGCGTACATGAATTGGAAAGTAGGGCTCCCATCAGTCGGTGGTGGAGGCATCTGAGGTCCCGACTGTGGGGGAAACTGCTGAGGGAATGGTGGTGGCGGAGGTACATTCCCTTCCGGTGGCATGGTAGTGGTCTGCCTAGCCTGGCTGCCTGGGGGTGCTACGATATTTGGGTACTCCATCGGCGGTGTCGTAGTAGGCTGCGACTGTCCTGGCTGGTATGGTGTTGCTGGAGTCATAGGAGGATTCTGTCCCTCCGGAGTAGCCTCTTCACCAGATGTGAGGGCCAAGACAGAAGTGCGTCCGCTTCTTAAATGCATACTGTTGGCACGAGGAAGATAAGTTGATATTAGGAAGATTAGATATGAGGTAAATTAAATAATCAAGGAAGTTTCGAAAAGATTGGAATTCAAGAGGTAGTAGTAGTTCTGGATGAGATATTCCTATTCCTATATGCAGGCTTGTTGGGCACAGTCATGTAACCCAACAATATTAACGTTGACCTGCATGGGCCACCACAAAAATATGTAACGCCCCAATCCTAAAATACATAGGACCAAGCACGTGAATATGCCAGCTGCACATGTACGAAGAATACTCCAATATATGGAATCCTTATATATGCACATAAGCTATAAATAAAATAATCACAGGCCAGAAAAACATAATCTAATCTCATCATAGCTCAACATAGAAGATAATAGGGTCCAAATAAATAAATAAGTATCTCAAAAGATAGCCGGGTGAACATACTCACTCCAAACAGCTATGAAAAATAGTTTCACAAGATCATAGTCCAACCTCTGCAAATAGAAAGAAAAGAGATATAAAATAATGTCTACAACTGTCTCAGATAAGGAATAGACTAGAAGTCAAAAGGTACTGCCTCGTCATCGATGTAGGATAGCTCCAACGCTGCTCCGTACTCCTGTGGAAAATCGCCTAACCCTGGAGAGATAACCAGGTCCTCAGAGGGACGTAGCAAGATACAAGAAAATACCATGCCATATAAACTGTGATAATATAATAAGAGAAAAAAAAAGGTATACATGCAATCGGGTCCTGACCATTCTACTGTGAATATGCAGTTGAGATACAATCCTTCGACGCATGAGCCCTGGCTGAAAATAGGATCCGGTATAGTCCCCTCTTGGGCCCAGTAACCAAGCGCATGACGTTCCAAGAACGACAGTGGCCAACCTGAGAGGCTAAACATACCCGTATCTCCAGCGGAGCTTCCGGGTTACAAGGGAAGTGCAATCGAAGCTCATACGTTAGGTATTGTTCTCCCACCCAATGCCTAGTATCATCATCTCTATGACTGACATGTACCTCTAGTAACCGCCAAGTCTTCTAGCATGCAATTCTATTGGCAGTTACTCCTATCCGTCGCACGCTCCATACGTATCGGTGGTCAGCCGACTATGCGGATACGTGTCCTACATGTGACTCACATCACATGGTAAAGCAAGTATCAAGGTCGTACGAGATATACCAATACCTCATCATCAATGGGTAGTCATTAGTCTAAGTAAATGCCAGAGAAATAAATAAAGTGAGAAAAACGAGCGATAGAGTCGCTTGCACCCAAGTGTGACTTGGACGCGCAGTTTAAATATCAAGAAATAAGAAATGTTGAAAATAACAACTGAAAGTAAGAAATATAATAATCACAGAGTATGGTGGCAAGGTATCTTGCCTGATGGAGCAAAATGGCAAGTCCCGGAAATCACAATGTCAACCAAGAAATGTCACAATCTCCGAACAACTCCGGACGCTGAAACAAACATCAAAAACGCACTCGGTGTAAAAGATATACTTAGGAAATGCCTGTCCAAAAGTCTAATTCTGGAACAGGAGCAAAATCGTAATTTCGGGTCAAAATAATGTCCGCCGTTGGATCCGCTTTGCACCGAAACACCTGCCGAAGTTTATGGTCTCTAAAGTCGTCAAACTACATGTCTACGGATTCAGTTTGAGGAGAGAAACTCAGCGGTATGTCCAGTTTTGGATTCCGATGAACCGTGTACAAAATTGCCCGTTTGAGTGGGTCGCGGGCCCGCCAAAAAGGGGTTCTGATTCAACCTTCTCAGAATCGAACCAAACTTGGCACACAGGACCAGAATTTCGATTCGGACCTGTTGGCGCAAGTTTCGTCTCGAATCGACGATTGTACATGAAGTTAGGACGAAGTTTGCATATTGGCGATACGGGTGTATCTCGACGGATACGGACTGATTTCGTCGCACACACACGACGAAACTGAGTTCCGTCAGTTCCCACACGTCGACAACATCCATACGCGCCTTTCGCTGCATATAGCGCGTGACCATGTCGCCCGGTTTGTCAGGGCGTACGCCGTATCGAACAGAATTCTAAATTTTATAAAAATTAACACAGGTTTTTCTCCATGTCACGCACCAGTACCGAAATACGGAGACGGACTAGGCCAGCTACTCCATATGAGGTACGTAACGTCATACGGCGATCGTGGCTATCGAGAGACTAGGGGGTACATTCTACAATCAAGTCTCCTATGGTCCCACAGAGTTCTATGTCTCAATCATTCAAATCACATCAGCAAATAAATGAACATTAAAGATAAAGCAGTAAGGCGTCCCCGACGCTTCATCAAAATGATCATGAGAGACTAGCTTTATAATTTAGCTATCTCAGAGAGTCAGGAGTACAAAATTATACACAGCTGCAGTCTGTTTAATTACAATTATGTACTGACACAAAATATCAAGTAATTCGGCTAACAGGTGCCGGTGGCTAAATGCCGCACAAAAAATATAAGCAGGAGTGGTGGAGAAGAAACCCACTCGAGTCCCCGAACCGCCATGCTCCTAGTATGCACCATGGATGTCAGGGAGGAAGATCGTGTCCTCTGGCTCTGCTACGAGATCTTGCCAAACAAAACCAGCGGGGTCAGCCCCGAATAGCAAGTACCGCCAAAGGGGCACAGGAGATAAGATTAAAAACCCAGTTAAAAGAATGATTGATAATAATAATGCTCATGCTACTATTATAGGGTAGCGCAACATCCTCGAACCCATATGGCACCCTTACAACCAAACAAGGACAAAAGGTGCCGCATGGAGTCGGGACGTGTCGTACCCTATAACTTTCACATAAGTAAAAAGGTATAAACAATAAAATCTTCTGATCGTGACTTCGGTCGATAGCCTATCGCAGCACAATAACCAACCCAACAATCAAACAAGAACATGGGTTGGATCATGTACCATGATAGACCATGTTCCTCAGTCATTCACAGGAGTAGCACTTCACAACCAGAATAAGTCTTCCGTTCATAACTTCGGTCCACAGCCTGTCATAGTACGATAACCAACCCAACAATCAAACAAGAACATGGGTTGGATCACGTACCATGACAGTCCGCTTCCCTCAGTTATTCACGGAAGGTAATAAGATACACGCAAGTCGTTTTCGCGGCCAATCAAGTCTACGAGTTTCTAGTGGGACGAGGTTATCCTCGCATCAAGTTATTTCAAAATCCTCAGATCGTATCCTTCCAGCAAGGCTAGCCAACCCAGGGGTTCGCGTAGACCGGTGTCATTGAGCACAGGTCCCTCGTAAGGCCACCTTGCCAAGACATATAATATATAGCAGGAATTAATCGGATACAGTCATCCACTCGTTGCGGATGACACAGTATCCGTGGAGACCAGCCGGCGCGTCAAGACAATATCTCAAGGCGGCTGGTGTAACACGATCTCGGGATTCTGCCCTCCCCATGCATCTAGTATATTTAGTGGCCTAGTTTAACCCTAGGTGAAATCTTGGACTCACATGCTGTGGCCTGCATGATTATCCTCCTAAATGTCGTACTCAAGTACGAGTACCCCAAAAGAGGATCCATGTCAATCAGTATGTCAACATGTTCTACCCTCCTTGGTGTAATACATCATTGCAAATATGCCACGTGGAGTTACGAGTCATTTGTCGAGCATGAACGAGAACTGGGACATTCAGGTACAAGTATCAGGTAGGAACACTTTGTTCACCGGGGTCACATTAGTGCTCATATCATGCTCAGGACAAAAGGCGTAAGGATATATAGCATACACAAACATTTACATATATATATACAATATAATATATACATATAAAAATATAAGGTATAGGGGAGTCCAGGTCAGAGCGCGCTCAAGTCAGGCTACGCTCAGGTCAGCCTACGCTCAGGTCAGCCTACGCTCAGGTCAGCCTACGCTCAGGTCAGCGTACGCTCAGGTTAGCCTACGCTCAGGTCAGCCTACGCTCAGGTCAGCGTACGCTCAGGTCAGCCTATGCTCAGGTCAGCGTACGCTCAGGTTAGCCTACGCTCAGGTCAGCCTACGCTCAGGTCAGCGTACGCTCAGGTCAGGCGTATGCAAGTCATACGCTTCCAAAAGGCAGCGTATGGGGTCCATACGACTCCTTGTCAAGCAAGCGAGCATATGCGAGACATACGCCTCCAAAAGGCAGCGTATGAACTCCATACGACTCCTTGTCAAGCAAGCGAGCGTATGCGAGACATACGCCTCCAAAAGGCAGCGTATGAACTCCATACGACTCCTTGTCAAGCAAGCGAGCGTATGCAAGACATACGCCTCCAAAAGGCAGCGTATGAACTCCATACGACTCCTTGTCAAGCAAGCGAGCGTATGCAAGACATACGCCTCCAAAAGGCAGCGTATGAACTCCATACGACTCCTTGTCAAGCAAGCGAGCGTATACAAGACATACGCTCCAAAAGGCAGCATATGGATCGGACCGCGCTGCACTAAAGAGCGCGCACAGCTCAGTGGCGCAAGCTAAAAAGCTTGCGCACTGCTCACTGTCTTCTCCAAAACAGCAAAAACTTCATGGTTGAACCCCAAAGCTTCAAAAGTCCATAACTTGGTCAAAATAAGTCCAAATCCAACTTTTCAAAGGTCAAAATTGGGTAGAATAAAATTCTCTACAACATGGAACCATCAAAACTTGAAAATAATGAAGTTTGGTAGATCAAAACCAAGAAGATCCGAAAATGGTTAAAACCTAGATCTACAAAAATTAAAGCTTCAAAATGGAAAACTTCAAGTTCTAAATTAGTATAGAATGAGGAGAAGAACATATTTTGGCAAATAATTTTGTAAGAAAGCATCAACATCATTTATGGATCCATCTCTTGAGCAAGTTGGTACTTGCCTTGGTTGGTGGAGGAAAGTAAATGAAAGAAAATAAATGAGAGGAGAGAGAGAGATGAGTTATTATATAGAATCTTGAACCCATGGGTTCATGATGAACCAAAGGGTTCATGATGAACCATTGGTGGACCAAGAATAGGTTATCCAAATGAGCCAAAACTGTAGGCCCAAATGCAGAAAATAAATTACGAAACAATATTTTGTCGAATATTTTGGGAAATGCATGAAGAAATACAGCATATAAATATTGTATAAATACAAAGTAAATACAATTTATCGGTTTACGTATTAAAATACGTATTTCAGGATCGGGAAGTGACAGTACTCCAACTTCAACATCGATTTACTTTGTACACGTTAATCGAAACGACGATCTAGAAGATGCGTTGCGATCTCGGTTATGTTGTCTTTTACTGTTTCAATTAGTTTCTACAATTTTTTACTGTACAGCAAGAAAATTGGCCTATAAGTTGTCGTTTTAAAACAGTTTTTAGTATTACAGAAAACAGATTTTTCTTCAACTTCGTCTCGATTTTTCGAGCAAGTTGATGGGTTGTTTTCAAAATCCACCTGGAGGATCTCGAAGAGGGTCAAGTCTACTTTTCAGAAAATCTTACGGATCGAAAATCGGTGCTACGAGTAGAAAGTTACGTCGTAGGGAAGTAGGGTACCTTGAGTGGGAAAACTGCTCCGTGGGTGACGAGGGACTGACTTTTGATGCTCCGTTCGTCGTGCACAAAGCTCCGTCGCTGGTGGAACGAACTCGTAGGCGAAGAGGGTATGATCAGCCGCAACTTTCGTTTTGGAAGTTTAGGGTTTTGAGGTTTGTGGAAGAAGTTACATATATAACAAGTTGTAGCCAACCTACTACTAATGGTTTTAGGATTAAGTAATCCCACTGGTTTGGGTGTCGTTTAGTGAGCTTGCTGCTGCACGCAGCAAGCAAAGGGTCGGGTGGGGCCCGCCCACATTAAGTGGGGGATTGGATGTTTATATATATAATTTTTTTCCTTTTTACTACTTTATGCATTCTCCAGCACTTAGGCTGAGACTAGCTCGGCCATGGCCGCCCCACTTCTTTTTTTTTTACTTAAAACATTTACATATATATATATATATATATATATATATATATATATATATATATATATATATATATATATATATATATATATATATATATATTAAGCTAACAAAATTATCACAAAAAAATTACAATAAATTCCTAAAATCCTAGATTTAATTATATCCTTATTTAATAGAAATACGAACATGCACACATATAATAATATATATATACACACATACATTAATTATACTAATAAACTAGTAGTAATTAAATCCATAAATAATGAAATGCATAACGAAAGTTAATTAATTATAAAAATCAATTATAAATTATGGGGGTTTACATACTTTACTTCTCTCCTCCTCAGTTCTACGTACTTTTTGGGGAGAGTCCGTTCACACTTATATCATAAATCGAATTCCTTCTTTAGCCACTAACGGAATATCCCTCTTTGAACGCCTTTATGATACCCCTCCTGATTACTCGAAACTTAGAGTCTTTGGTTCCACCTGCTTTGTCCTTCTTCCCAAAAGAGAACGTGATAAACTCAGCAAAAAAATGACCATGTGTGTTTTTTTAGGCTATGGTATTCAACAAAAAAGGTTACAGATGTTATAATCACTCTTCACAAAAAACTTTATCTCTCTCGACATGTTACGTTTTGGAAGAAGATACTCACTCCCAAAATATAAAACAGTTGTATCTGGTTCGTCTCAATTTTATGACCCTTTTATTGATTTACCATCTGAAAGTTCTGAACAAACGCCACCACAAGTTTATCATACACAATGTACTGATTCTGTCATAGCACCACCATCAGACCATCCTGCCCAATGTTCTGACATTATCTCTCCAGAGAATAATCCAACTATTGTTGAAGTAGTCTCTCCATAAACTGATCCAGTTCTCTCAACTTCAACTCGACCTGTTCGTGATAAACACCAACCTGCTTATCTAACAGATTATCACTGTTATCTGTCTGCTCTTTTATCCCTTCATGAACCAACAACCTATCGTGAGGCCTCTTCTGATCCACTTTGGCAACAAGCCATGGCGGAAGAGCTAACTGCTCTACAGGATACTCATACATGGGATCTTGTGGATCTTCCTCCTGATAAATCTGTTGTTCGATGTAAATGGATTTACAAGATAAAAACAAAATCTGATGGTTCTGTTGATCGATACAAGGCCCGTTTCGTTGTGAAAGGATTTACCCAAGAATATGACATTGATTATGAAGAAACTTTTGTCCCATTTGCTCGTACGACTACTATATGAACCTTGATTGCAGTTGCTTCTACGCGTCAATGGAAATTGTATCAAATTGATGTCAAGAATACCTTTCTTCATGGAGACCTAGAAGAGGAAGTTTATATGACACCACCCCTGGTCTCCCACACTCTCCTCGTCAGGTTTGTAAACTTCGTCGTGCTTTATACGGTCTCAAGCAAGCCCCTCGAGCTTGGTTTGAAAAGTTTTGCAATGCCATCATTAATTATGGTTTTATCAGAGTACATATGATTCTGCTATGTTCTTTCGCTCTTCTAATAAAGGTATTGTCATTCTTGTCATATACGTAGACGATACGGTTATTACAGGTAATGATTTAAAAGGTATTCATTGTCACGACCCGCTCCCGAATATTCGGATATGAGTCGGACATGCCCAACCTACGTTGGAAGACTCAACGTAGTAAGCTGTAAACATCTAAGAAAAAACTCCAAGAATAACATGAAAGTAAACATCACAGCATCTAACCGTCCCAGAATGATCACCATAATCCACAAGTCATAATATGATTTATACATAAAAGTACCAGAGACAAATCCGGTAACAAGAATGAAATACAACTATAAACTCTCAATATACAACATCTAAAAGTAAAGTTAAACAAATCTGAACCTGTAACCTCTAGCTAAGTCATGGATCCATCCTGCTCAGCTAAAATTCCGGGCTCTGGCCTATAAGGTGGAACGGTATCCTCAAGTACACCTGCAACATATCCAGTCAGACGCGGAGCAAAGTACAATTCTAGGTAATGAACAGGAACATCATGATATAAAAATGAATACAGGAGAACATGAAATATAAAGTACAGAAAAAGAACATGAAAGTACAGGAAGTATAGGAAATAAAGTACCAGAAGTAAATACTGAACTTGAAGTACAAGACATGACATGTGCACAATATTTGAAAAACAACTAGCATATGTGACCGGCTGGAGTAAGCAAAGGAATAAGCACATGTAATGGGTATGGCTTAGGGTCCGCGTGCACGGTACGAGGCCTAAGCTATCAACCTGAATTTTTGATCCTTGGGTTTGGTCACATAACTAGTGTATTTCCCCTCCCCGCCACAAGTAAGTACAAGAACATGAAAGTACAAGAGTACATGATATCATGTCATGACGTGTCACAAGAAAAGCATATGATATGAATGTAAATGAACATAAACCATATAATGTACTTGCCTTGCTCCGGTGATCGGGAATAGGAAGTAAGGCTGATAGTCCTCCTGAGTAATAGGTACAAGTTTAGGTTAGGTTCTACTTTAAGACAATTAGCTTCATATTGATCTTAGCTACACTAGCCAATCGTATATATACTGTTATCCATAAACTAATACAAACTAGCTAATTACTTAGCCCATATCCTCTAATGGAAAATAGTTTAAACAATTAAATATTATACTTAGTATAAAATAATTTTAGCTAGATTACTATCTATTTAGTGAGAATAGTTACCAATACCTCAAGTTATCATATAGTATTACTTTATACACAGTTTGATGATAATAATATTTCCCATAATATCAATGAAAGAAAAGCTAACTCAAATGCTAAATAACTCAGACCCCATAGTCATATCATCTCAGCATGCTAAAGATATTAGTCGTCCTTGCAGATTCGAATTCAAGGGTCTTTCAAGGACACCAGTTCTCATTATCACTACCACCTGACTATACCGCACTTAACAGCCGTGGTCCAACTGAAATGCCCGGCCCATCCCAGACAAGCCAAGACTCTGTAGAATAACTACAAAAAAAATTAGATACACAAGCCCCACTAACCATAACACATAATCTAGCACCTACAAAACTAAAATCCCACAACACTTTCACACTCGAATCAAAAGAGGCAGCATAGCTTCAATTTGGCATACTCAAAAATTAAGTTCAGAAGGACTCAAACCAGCCCACCTATTAACCTGTCATTTACTTTGCCATATAACCAACAGGTCCAACACACCAAAATTGCTAACCCAAAGCTAGACATTCATTTGAATTCCACAGCTACTATGGACAGAACGCACAAAACCAAAACGCAAAAAATCAATCAGAGAATTTATACCGAAATTTTTATACAAAGCATATAATCGAATTAATAGCTCTTTTTAACCAAGACAAACTTCCCAAACCACGCCAACTGTTATTCATGTTCCCGCTGGCCTACTGCAATGGACACGACATGGGAACATCATTGGCACACCCAGGACACCATCGCATCTGGCACACAATCTCATTCTGAGCACCAATCCAAATCCCGGACACGCACACGACACCGCTAGGACACGCACACGAACCACCTTTACTCAGATTTGATCCTGGCTTGACTGTTATCCCCTACTTCTCTTCACCCCGTCTCATTCGACTTACTGCCACTGACACCACACGATCACCAAACAGAGGTCGGTCACAATTGGACACGAAGAAAAGCCGGACACAAACAAACTGAACTCTGCATCCCAACCAAAATCCTAGCAATCGACCATAACCAATTAAATCAAGAATTCATGACGGATTTGCAGCAAAGGAGAGGACAGGGCAATACCTGAGATGAAACTACACTGCCAAACACGATTCGAAAAGGCAGACACGTCCTCAGGAAATCGGACACCGCCTTTCGTGTCCAGCTGATTCGAGACTCTACTTAGGCATTCTGTCGAACAGATTTAAGACACACACAGGGAATGAAACAGAGGTAAATTTTCAATAATTCATTCAAGAAATCGGGACTGAAGATTTGGATCAACTTACAATCGATTCAGATCTTAGCTGAAATCTCGAAAAGGTCGATCGCTCTCCCGATCCAATCTATTGTTCAAATTTTCCCAACCAAGAACAAAATGAAATCACTCATCACGAAAATATGATCGATCAACATCCAGAATGAAGATCCAAATCCAGACTTACCTCTACTATCGCAGAAGGAAAATTCACTGGAGGAGTTGCTCGCACGTGTACCGACTGGAAGGAACAGCGCTTGGCCTTCGTCCACAGTTGAACGCCGCCGCACCATCGCCACCGCCGGAGTAATTAGGGTTAGGGTTTCGGCTTTAGGAGATTTGGGAAAACGAGAAGAGATGGGGATGAGGATGAGAGCTCAGCTCCTCCAAGAAAAGAAATGAAAATGAAAACACATTCTCTCTCCTCCCTGGTTATATAAGAGAGTGGGAAAATGGCTCAATAGCAATTAAATACATCATTTGATAAATTGCAAAGCACACCAAAACTTGTTAGAAAATTGGTTACAAGGTTGTTAGAAACCTTGGGGACCACGCTAGGTTTGTTGCTAGAATCTTCTCCTAAAATAACAATTATTTAATAAACTAAATTTCCTTCAAAAAATTATAAAGAGATCATTAAATAATCAAAAATTACTAACTGAAATGATTATTTCTAAATTTCCAAAATACAAGGAAAATACTAAAATTTAATAAATTGAAAAAGTTGGGTTACATTCATGCTTTAAAGTTACACTTGAGCACATGTTTTGAGATGAAAGATTTAGGTACTCTCCGTTACTTTCTTGGGATAGAGGTTGATCATACTTCCAATGGTTATTTTCTTTCTCAAGTAAAGTATGCATCTGAAATACTTCTTTGAGCAGGTTTAACTGATACTAAGGCTGCAGATACTCCACTTGAATTGAATACACAACTTCATGCATGTGACGCCACTTTACTCCCTGATCCTATTATATCACAACAAGAAAAATGATCATTTACGGCGCGCAAAACACGCCGTAAAAGATCTTTCACGGCGTACATTTTTGTGCCGTAAAAGACCATGCCGTAAATGACCCTCTTTTTTACAACGCGCACTTGAACGTTGTAAATGATCATCTCCATCTTTCTACAACACGCATTCGAACGTTGTAAATTATATTCTCCATCTTTTTACAACGCACATTAGAACGATGTAAATGACCTTCTTCAATTTTTTTACATGCATTCAAACGCTGTAAATGACCCTATCAATCTTTTTACAACACGCATACGAACGCTGTAAATGACCGTTAGAAATGAAAAAAATATTTTAAAAAATTGTGGCTGATATTAATGGCTTTCTATTTCTCCTAACAAGCTTTACTTGTATTAAGGAGTTTATCCAAGCTAGCTAGTGATCCAAAGTAGTGAAGTCAAAGTGTTGGTGGCCTAATTTCAGCAATAACAACTCTTGTTATATGGACACATTGAATTCAAACCAAAAGTAGAAGAAAAAGTATATAGTATAATCATGTTTTAGCAATCAAACCACATGACAAACTGATATATTTTCTTTGCAATATGAAATGTAAAGAACTTAGTGATCCATCATCATGAACTAATTAATCAAAATCGGAATCATACAATCAAGAAAAGTTGAGGCAGCCCAACAAACATCCGTCCGAGTTTCGACAAGGTCATCCTCGCGGACCCCCCAACAACCGCCCCCGACGACGTGATCATCGCCATGGCGGTCACCTCTCCGACCTTCTCTGCCGCAGGGGCCCCCTCATCTTCTCTCTCGACCTCCTCCACGACCTCCGTCGTGACGGTGTCACGCTCACCGAGGAGGCCCTCTGCCTCCTCCTCTTCAGATGGGGCTGCCTCGGCCTCGTCTGCTACGTCAACCAGGTGTTCGCCCAAATGCCCCACCTCGGCCTGCCGCGTCCGACCACCCGGACCTACAACATCGTCATAGACGCTCTCGTCTACTTTGGCTCCCTCGACCTTGCCTGCCTCAAGTTCTACCAGATGGCCTCAGACGTCTGCCCGTCCGACTGCTTTACCTACAACGCCCTCATCCACAGTGTCTGCAGCTCGGACATCATGGACGAGGTCGCGCGCCTGGTGTGGTAGATGGAGAGGCTCGGGCACCGCCCTAACGTGTTCACCTACACGATGCTGGTCGACGGGTTCTGCAACACCGACGATGCGGAGGCGGCAGCAGGGGTCCTGGGGAGGATGAGGGAGAGGGGCGTCGAGCCCGGCGGTGCCACGTTCAGGTTGCTGGTGCATTGCGCATTCCGGTGCCTGGAGCCCCGCGGCGCGTACCGCATGCTGCGACGGGTCCTTGGGCGGGAGGCAACGGTATGGGACGGCGCCACGAGCGCGGTGCAGCACTGCCTCTCGAAGTGCAGCATGGATGGAGAGGCGAGGGACTTTGTCGGTAAGATGGGGAGAAAGGGGAAGGGGAAGAGGAAAATTGAAGTGGCGGTGGCTACTCATTTCTTCTCTTTTCTTAAGCAAAAAAAAATTGAAAAGAGGAGGAAAACTGAATTTTTTGTGCGGAAAAAGTGAAAATTTTGAATGAAAAAACTTCTAAGGAGGAAAACTAGAAAAAAAAATAATGTCTTTCACAACGTGCCGAAGCACGTCGTAAATGAGGTGAAAATTTTAAATGAAAAATTTTTATGAAATATAATCCAATAAATAATTTATCCACAAAATATAATCATTATACCCCTTAAGAATATAATTTTTTCTATACCATTTTTTTAGAAATTCTTATTTATTGTTTTTTGTTTGTTTTTTTTTTTTTTTGCTTTTTTCGTTATTTTGAAAATAAAATCAATACTTTTTCTTTTATATTTTTTTAAGAAATAAACTTAAGGGGGGAAATAAAATAAACTTAAGGGAGAAATTAAAACATTAAGGGGGAAAATAAACTTAAGGGGAGAAATAAAAACTTAAAAGGGAACCAG
Source organism: Iris pallida (assembly GCA_029216955.1). Taxonomy (NCBI): domain Eukaryota; kingdom Viridiplantae; phylum Streptophyta; class Magnoliopsida; order Asparagales; family Iridaceae; genus Iris; species Iris pallida. The sequence goes on along the minus strand of JANAVB010016192.1, from coordinate 3,432,026 downwards.
CTAGCCGATCCTAATTTTTAAGGAGACAATTACAACATGCATAGATATGGGCCGTAAATGAGTGGTCAAACATAACGCACAAAAATGCATGCCGTAAATGAGTGTTCAATTAAAACACGCAGCAATGCATGCCGTGAAAGAGTGTTCAATTACAACACGCAAAAATGCATGCCGTAAATGAGTGTTCAATTACAACACGCAAAAATGCATGTCGTAATTGAGTCTTCAATTACGACGTGCATGTCAAACACGCTGTAAAAAAGACAAAAAACACCTCTTTTACGGCATGCATATTTGCACGCCGTAAATGAGTATCGTTTACAACGCGCAGCAACTGCACGCCGTAAATTGCGCACCGTAAATACTACATTTTCTTGTAGTTAATTATGTATCGCCAGGTTGTAGGCAGTCTTAATTATCTCACTATTATTAGAACATATATCAGTCATGCGGTTCATATTGTAAGTCAATTCATATCTTCACCTCGCTCTGTTCATTATGCAGCTGTTCTTTGAATCTTACGCTACTTAAAGAGCACTTTATACCAAGGACTACACTTATCTTCTACCTCCACACTTACTCTTCGTGCTTATTATGATTCTGATTGGACGAGAGATCTATTGGAAAGATCGTATTTCTTTAATTATCTCACAGATCGTCACTCTACCATTGGCTTCTGCATCTTTCTTGGTGATTCTCTTATTTCATAGAAAAGTAAGAAGCAAACAACAGTTGCCCGCTCAAGTGCTGAAGCTGAATACAGGGCCCTTGCTCACACTACAAGTGAGATTATATGGTTACGCTGGCTACTTCATGACATGGACGTTGAACATTCATCGCCAACTCCTCTGTTTTGTGACAATAACAGTGCTATTCAAATAGCTTATAATGATGTCTTTTATGAGCGCACCAAACATATTGAAGTTTACTGCCATTTTGTTAGGGATCATTTTACAAAAAGAACAATCCACCTACCCTACATTACTTCAGAAGCTCAAGTTCCAGATTTTTTTACAATGACACACGCACCTTAGCTCTGTTCAACTTTCTTGTATCCAAATTTAATATGTTTTCTAAACCATCTTGAGTTTGAGGGGGGTGTTAAGGAAAGAGTCATACATGCTCATTAGCTAATGTTACCGTTGTACTTTCCTTCTTTATAATGTTACGGTTGTACTTACTATATTTATTTTCTTTGTAATCTCTATAAATTGAGGTATTCCTCTAATGAATAAACTCACAAAAAACTATTCCATTCTCCATTGTTAACACGAATATGGTCTTTTATTTTAGTAATAAAGTTTCATATATATATATATATATATATATATATATATATATATATATATATATATATATATATATTTATATTTATATATATATATATATATTTAGGATGTTTGTATACAGAAATCTAAGAGAAATTTCTCTTAGGACTTGCCACTACCAAAATAAGTCAAATCAGCGACGTATTTAGCGACTCCGTAAAATTTCGTCGCTAATGTTTGGGGTTTTAGCGACGTCAACAAAAGACGTCGCTGTTTGTCGCCAACAACGACTAATAGCGACGTCTAGCGTCTTCATTTTGTTCAATGGGGTAGTGCGTCGCAAGTTCGTCGGTACGCGTCGCTGATATAGCGACGTTTCGCGACGCATTTTAAGTTGCGTCGCTATTTATTATATATCAGCGACGTTTAGCGACGTCCTAGGCGGACGTCGCTAAACGTTTCATATAGCCAGCGAGGGTTTCCATTTCATCATTTCACAAATTTTCCCCCCCAAATTTGGGCGCGCTCCTCCTCCGCGACGCTCCTCCGGCGATTTCCCTCCTCCTCCGCGACGCTCCTCCGGCGATCTCCCTCCTCCTTCCTCAGGTAGCTCCTCCTTCTCCTCCTTCTCCTCCTCCTCCTTCCTCTGGTAGCTCCTCCCCACTTTCTCCTCGTCTTCAAGCTCTCTCTCTCTCGCTTCTAGTTCGTGTCCACGAGAGCGTGGACTCGCTGCAGGGGACACGAGACTGACAGTGGGCTCGTTGCGGGGGACACGAGAGCGTGGACACCTATTTTGTTGGTTTGGACACGTCGTGTCCCACTGTGTGGACACGAGATTCACAGTGTGACACCTATATACTGAAAAATCTCATTTTTTGGGCATATCAACTGTCAATTTGATGTCCACGAGAGCGTGGACTCGCTGCGGGGGACACGAGACTGACAGTGGACTCGTTGCGGGGGACACGAGAGTGTGGACTCGCTTCTAGTTCGTGTGACACCTATTTTATTGGTTTGGACACGTCGTGTCCCACTGTGTGGACACGAGATTCACAGTGTGACACGACGATACTGAAAAAACTCATTTTTTGGGGCATATCAACTGTCAATTTGATGTTTTGGGTGGATTCGAATTCTAATTTAGGGTTCGAGCCCTATTTACTGATACTGGGAGTTTTTTTGGGCATTTTCCGGGTTTTGAAATGATGAATAAATTGACTAATAATTATTATCGAGCCCTATAAAATTTCAGCTATGTCACGAAGGATGGATATACTAATCCTGTGAATGAGTTTTCTCCTAAGTATTCTCGACAGTTGAGTATGATTTAGCTCACAGACATTACTAAAATATGGGATAATTAGACTTTCTGTTCAATACCATATTTTAAATCCTAAATCTACGGTATGACATCGTGATCAGGACATAGTCCCTGCAGCCATTCGACTGGCGAGGCAGAAAACTATGTAGCCGTAGATAAAGTTGACTGTCCTCCGACCCTCATCCCTCGGCAGTGATGATACGACAACCTATCACTATATCTTATATATATAGTAGTAGATGACGTCTTAGTATTACATTATGTGAGTTCATCTTGATTCTGTTACATTTTTCAGATACTACATACGATAAGAACATATACTACACCATATGTACAGAACATAGATGATTCACACTAATGTATGCTAGAATGAATTTTAGGGTTGTGTTCTGAGCCATCCGTTCTGCTACTTGGCAAAAAACGAATTTATTGTACTTTATCTGCTTTCGAAAATGTACTCAAATTACATGATGGTTCCTTTAGTTAGCTTGCTTATGTTACAATTATATTAGCTTGCTTACCAGATGGCACCCATGACCCGAGGAGCGGCACGTCGTTTGAGGGAAACAGTGCATGCTGAGGTGGCTCCTCCTACAGTTAAGGAGGAAGTGGCACCGGTTGCTAGTGAGACCGGGAGTTCTATTCATCCAGCACCGGTAGCTAGTGAGACCGAGAGTTCTCTTCATGCAGTCCTTGCAAGGGACGACATCTCTCCTCGCGCCAAAAATCTAGCTTTTTCGAGGTGGATGCGTGAACGTATCACTGAGCATTTGCGTGAGCAGCGTGGTTCTCATTAGCTATTAGTACTTATTTGTATTGGACTATTGGTATTGGGTTATTTTTGTATTAGACTATTTGTATTGGACTACATATATGAATTAGAACTGTGTCAATCTCTAGATTATATTGGACTACGGCATGGTGATCAGGACATAGTCCCTGCAGCCATTCGACTGGCGAGGCAGAAACTATGTATCCGTAGATAAAGTCGACTGTCCTCCGACCCTCATCTCTCGGCAATGATGATACGACAACCCAACCGAAGAGGATACTCTGAGAGATCCATCTGAGAGGGACGTATACTCTGAGAGATCATCTTTACAAGAATTATATCAGTAGTGGGATCGAGTGTTGGAGGAGATATTATCAAAGTATACGTCCTACTCAGATTGGTCTCTCACCGTTACTATTTTTTCCTGACAGCATGGTGGATTTGCTCCGTCCACAGATTCTTGATCCGAACCAAAACTTTGTCCCGGAGATCAAGTGGACATCTTTGGTGTAGAGCTCGAGTGAGAGGTTCCTGACAGCATGGTGGCCTCCTTTGTTAAAGTATCCGTGCTCATCCCACATTGGTTGTGGGACGAGCACAGAAACTTTAACAAAGGAGACCACCATGCTGTCAGGAACATCTCACTCGAGCTCTACACAAAGGATGTCCACTTGAGCTCCGGAACAAAGTTTTAGCTCGGAGCAAGAATCTGTGGACGGAGCACATCCATGCTGTCAGGAAAAAATAGTAACGGTGAGAGACCCATCTGAGTAGGACGTATACTTTGATAATATCTCCTCCAACACTCGATCCTACTACTGATATAATTCTTGTAAAGGTGATCTCTCAGAGTATACGTCCCTCTCAGATAGATCTCTCAGAATATCCTCTCCGGTTGGGTTGTGTTCTGAGCCATCCGTTCTCACAGAGGGTCCTATTTTGGATTATATATTTTGTATTTTGGTTTCTGTATTTTGTATTTTGGTTTCTGTATTTTGTATTTTGGTTTCTGTATTTTGGCTCCAGCTCCATTTGTATTAATCTACGGTACGACATGGTGATCAGGACATAGTCTCTGCAGCCATTCGACTGGCGAGGCAGAAACTATGTAGTCGTAGATAAAGTTGACTATCCTTTGACCCTCATCCCTCGGCAATGATGATACGACAACCTATCAGAATCCTCGACTCTCTTTCGCTTCTTGGATATTGACCCAGCTTCCAATATCTCATTTTCCTCTGGGTCCACTCTACTCCCAATCTCTTCCTCTTTTATACACGGATCTACAGAATCAATACCATCCAAGGAAGGCAAAACTGAATCAGCATTGTCTTCCGGATCGTCCTCATCAAGGCATAACGGGCTGCTCAGCATGCCCAGCTTCTTCAACTTCTCGCTGGCTGCAGAGTCAAAATGGGAACGGGTCCTCTTTGCCCGCCCGGAGCTCTGACTCGCACTCGTCGTCGCGCTGCTGGTTTTCTCTCCTCCTCTGACGTGGGTCATAAGAAAAGAAATTTCGCACCTCTTCTTCACATAAACATCATTGCTGCCTTGTACTCGAGCCTCCTCATCTGTAACGCTATCCAAGGCACCGAAAAGTCGGATAGCGTCACAGATGAGGAGGCTTGAGTATAAGGCGACAATGATGTTTATGTGAAGAAGAGGTACGAAATTTCTTTTCTTATGACCCGCGTCAGAGGAGGAGAGGAAACCAGTAGCGCGGCGACGAGTGCGAGTCGGAGCTCCGGGCCGGCAAAGAGGACTCGTTCCCATTTCGACTCGGCAGCCAGTGAGAAGTTGAAGAAGCTGGGCACGCTGAGCAGCCCGTTATACCTTGATGAGGACGATCCGGAAGATAATGTTGATTCAGTTTTGCCTTCTCCTCTCCTCCACCATGGCTATGGACCCATCTGCTCCTCCCTACTTCCCTTCTTCTTATTTGACTCTCTCAGCCACATATGATATCCAGCTCAAGTGTAGAGTCGGAGGAGAAGAAGTGGACATGAAGAGGAGGGGAAGCAGCACAGCCGACGGCATGACCCGGAGGAAGTACAGAGGTTTTCTTCAACATACGTATGAGAACTATAAGGATATATCTTTTCACAATATGTCATCTTGTCAAAGATCCTTAATGTGACAACCATGTTACCGCGATGTCGGAAGACTAACATGTCATAATTTTCTAAGCCGTATATTTTTACATAATCCTTCCAACTCTTTCCTCCTATGTTGTAATCTTGCATTATTACATAGAACTGAAATTCGGTTGGAGGATTATGTCAAAACACACGGCTTATAAAATTATGACATGTTAGTTTTCCGACACCGTGGTAACATGGTTGTCACATTAAGGGTCTTTGACAAGGTGATATGTTGTGAAAAGATATATCCTTATAGTTCTCCTACGTATGTTGAAGAAAACCTCTGTACTTCCTCCGGGTCATGCCGCCGGCTGTGCTGCTTCCCCCTCTTCTTCATGTCCACTTCTTCTCCTCCGACTCTACACTTGAGTTGGATATCATATGTGGCTGAGAGAGTCAAATAAGAAGAAGGGAAGTAGGGAGGAGCAGATGGGTCCATAGCCATGGTGGAGGAGAGGAGAAGGCAAAACTGAATCAACATTGTCTTCCGGATCGTCCTCATCAAGGTATAACGGGCTGCTCAGCGTGCCCGACTTCTTCAACTTCTCGCTGGATGCAGAGTTGAAATGGGAACGGGTCCTCTTTGCCGGCCCGGAGCTCTGACTCGCACTCGTCGCCGCGCTACTGGTTTCCTCTCCTCCTCTGACGCGAGTCATACTCGAGCCTCCTCATCTGTGACGCTATCCGACTTCTCGGTGCCTACATTGTCACTCGAATCCTCCATTCGACTCGTATCGTCCTCTTCTTCGCCTGTCTTTTCGCTCCCTGTCTTGCAATCATCTGCTATCACCGCCGACTCATTCGACTCCTTCTCCGATGACTCCGAGAAGTTGGATATCATAAGAAGAAGGGAAGTAGGGAGGAGCAGATAGGTTCAGAGCCATGGTGGAGGAGAGGAGAAGGAAAATACTTGATCAGAACTTGAGGTGGAAAAGTTGTGACGTTGATAGCGTGAGGGAGGGAGAGGGTGGAAAAGATCTTCTCCTCCGACTCTACACTTGAGGTGGATATCATATTTTGGTTTCTGTATTTTGGCTCCAGCTCCATTTGTATTAATCTACGGTACGACATGGTGATCAGGACATAGTCCCTGCAGCCATTCGACTAGCGAGGCAGAAACTATGTAGCCGTAGATAAAGTTGGCTATTCTCCGACTTCGGCAATGATGATACGACAACCTATCACTATATCTTATATAGTAGTAGATGACGTCTTAGTATTACATTATGTGAGTTCATCTTGATTCTGTTACATTCTTCAGATACTACATACGATAAGAACATATACTACACCATATGTACAGAACATAGATGATTCACACTAATGTATGCTAGAATAAATTTTGGGTTGTGTTCTGAGCCATTCCTTCCCGTACTTGGCAGTTAAGTTATGGACCATTATGTTGGACATTGTTGTTACAAATTTTCATATATCTGTGTTGATTGATGAGATTGTGTTTCAAACGTGTTCGTGATTGTGTGTATCTGTGTTGTTTAATACTGTGTTCGGGATACACACCGTTGTTGCTGTAGCAAATGGTGTGGGGGATGCTGCAAATGCTGCAGGAAATGCTGCAGGGAATACTGCAAATGCTGTATTTTTTTTATTTTTTTTAATATTAGCGACGTTCAGCGACGATTACCGACGGTCAGCGACGAAAGAAACGTCGCTAATTACGTCGCTAACTGTAAGTAAAATCGTCGCTGATCGTCGGTAAACGTCGGTAACGTAGCGACGTAGGAAAGTCGCAGAACGTCGCCATATCGCTTTCATGCCAGGTCAGCATCGATGCATTTCAAGTCGCTCAATGTCGCTAGGTTACGTCGGTAAATTACGACGTTTTATGTCGCTGGCAGTCGCTAAATTAGCGACGTGGGAACGTCGCTAAAGATCGTCACAATAGCGACGTTTGGCAACGTTTTCTTGTTTAGCGACTAGCTTAATCGCGACTACTTGAAAACGTCGCTAAATACGTCGCTAATAGAAATTAGCGACGTGTTTGCCCTTTTTAGCGACGTCTTGGCGCGTCGCTGAATTGACAGATTTTAGTAGTGTGCCATCCAAGGCAAAAAGAAAAGAAGAGGGAGTTCGATACGGATATGCGCTGGGAGTCGTCATCTTCGTACATGGAGAACGTTACGGGTAGGGTGAATGATTTCAATTTGTAATCTTTTTTTTCTTCTTGTATTTAGTGAAGGGGTTGACATAGTTTTTGTCACTCCCCGTTCCCAGAATACGTATTTTTAATACATGTACTGCTTTAATATATTTATTTAAATATTTATCATGTATTTTTTGTATTTAAATCTCTTTATATTCATGTTAATTAATTTCCTGCAATTAATTTTTTGTATTTTATTTTCTGCTGTTATTCTCTGCTTTAGCTTACGTTAGGTTTGGCCTAGGTTGGTTTATTTTCGGGTTATGGTGATTCATTATGAATCGAACCCACCATCACCATTTAAAGCCCCAATCCTTTCTCTCTCTCTTCATTACTTCTCCATCTCATTTACTCTTCTTCTTCATAACTCCCTCTACCTACCAACTCGTAGGCAAGTGCAACTTGCTTCCACAAGAGAGCCCATTTTTATTGTTCCATTAGCTTCTCCTCATGTTTCTAAGACACATTAGAACTTGTCATTTTCCATTTTGAGGCTTTAATTTTTGTAGATCTAGAAATTAGTTATTTTCGGATTTTGGTGGTTTTGATCTATCAAACTTCTTTGTTTACAAATTTTGATGGTTCCATGTTGTAGAGAATTTTATTCTACCCAATTTTGACCTTTGAAAAATTGGATTTGGACTTATTTTGACCAAGTTATGGACTTTTGAAGCTTTGGGTTCAAACCATGGAGTTCTTGCTGATTTGGAGAAGACAGTGAGCAGTGTGCGCGAGCTTTTTAGCTTGCGCCACTGAGCTGCGCGCGCTCTTTAGCGCAGCGCAGTCTGACTCATATGCCGCCTTTTGGAGGCGTATGTCTTGCATACGCTGTCTTGATGAGGAGTCGTATAGAGTACATACGCTGCCTTGAAGAGGAGTCGTATGGAGTCCATACGCTGCCTTTTGGAGGCGTATGTCTTGCATACGCTGCCTTGATGAGGAGTCGTATGGAGTACATACGCTGCCTTGAAGAGGAGTCGTATGGAGTCCATACGCTGCCTCTTGGAGACGTATGTCTTGCATACGCTGACTTGAGCGTAGCCTGACTTGAGCGTAGCCAGACTTGAGCGTAGCCTGACTTGAGCGTAGCCTGACTTGGGCGCAGTCTGACTCAGGCACAACCTGATGTTTAAGCGCAACTGGACCTGACCCTAGTTACCCTGGATCTTCTATAGCCCTGTATATTGATATTTTATTAGATATTTAACGTCCATTTTATATCCTTACGCCTTTGGCATAAACTTGATATAATCATGATATGTTAATATTTCTGTTAAATATAGATTGTTACGTGGGATGTACAATGTGTCGTGAATTGAGTTATAGATACCCCGATTGACTGGAATTAAACCCTGAGAGTTGTAGACTCGACCCCACTGAATACTAGTTGACTTTCATGCCTTGTCACCATTGATAATGATTGTGACCTTGACTAATAATTGATAATGCGTTCCTAGTTGGAACTAAGAGACTGGCTAGTCGTCTTTTTGAATTGAATGAATGAGACACATTCATATTAATTATGAACTATTGAAATCGACTGGCTAATCCCGAATATTGGCATACAGGCACATGCAGGCTTCAATTCATTTATTATTTATTTATCTTACCAAAGAAGCATGTGTACTTTATGGTCAAGGCATGATTACTCCGGGGTTAGTTTTGATTGTTGCATTACGCTATGTAAGACCTATAACCTGACCGCACTGGTATCATTGTAGAGTTGTGCATATCGTACCCCGTACGAAAGTACTCATTCTGAATGACCATGATCCACGGCATGGTACTTCACTCAACGTAGAGACTATTAAGTTAAATAAAATAATGATTGCATGGAGAGAATGGATTCTCGAGTTCTTATATGGCAGCCCTCTTGGGACTAGTAGTGCCCGACAGGCCGGTTGGTCCCCACAGATACTGCAAATCTGCCACACGGGCAGGGAGCGGTATCTGGTTATATTATCTATTGAATATTGTATATTAATGACGGGCGTCCCGCTGGGACTCGTCTAATTCATGATTGGCGCAATTGATTGACTGGGTAAACTAGCCTTGCTTGCGCATAGTAAGAACTGAGAAATCCTTTATTGCATAATTCCAGGATAACTTGGGGCTCACAATAGCAAGCCGTAGTAGTTGCCTGGCCGTTTAAATTGATTTGTTTGTGTATTGTACCTACTCTGTTACTTAACTGAGATGATCAGAATGTTAGGACATGACGGGCCAACTTCTGTCCTTATTTGGTTGGGAGGTTGGTTCGAAGTATCGTGATGTTGTGTGAGTCCTAGTAGATAGCAGAGATCTATTATCATATTCTCTTATTACTGGCTCCATTCCTCATATTGTGCTTCCTTGCGGTACTTGCTATTATAGGTCTAACCTCTCTGGTTTTGCATGGCCAGATTTAGAGCCGGTTCCTGAGGATTCAGCTTACTTCTACCTCCAAGATGGTCAACACTAGAGGGATGATCGCAGCAGGACTCGAGTGGGTTTCTTACTTTCCCGCCCGTTTTGTTATCTACTTTATACTTTGCCGTTTGGTATCGACATGTTAGTCGGATTGTCTTGTACCTACTTTTGCATAATTGTAACTAAGTCAGGCTGCAGCTGCTAACAATTGTGTATACTTACTACATCATCTGGCTGTATTTTGTAAAGCCAGATATCAAGAACATTTTGACTGAGTGTTTGGGACGCCTTACTGCTTTATCTAACATGTTCTCTATTTCTGTTTCTTGTTTGAATGATTGAGACAATAGAAGTAAAGTGATCATAGGAAGACTTTCATGTAGTATGCACCCCCTCGTCTTGTAGACAGCATTGATCGTATTATACGATATTTATCTACCCGTAATACGTAGCTGGCTGAGTCATTCCCCCGCTCTCCAGTATTCTGGTTCTGGGGCGTGACAGTTTTTGAATCTTGTACCTACACCTAAAGTTATAAATATTAGGATTTGTTCAGGTGACATAGTCACAGATCACTGTGTTCAGTTTCAAATACTTGGTATCGATGCTTCTGGCCCCAACAAGATGAATTTCAGCCTTTTCCCAAATTTATTGTCCAAATTGTCGTTGAAAAGGCCAGCTGATCATCCCTGGTTTTCTTGAAATCATTATTGATGGATGGTAGAGTTCATTATGTAAATGCAATTCTTTGGAATGAAGACTATTGTCCCTTTGGTCCAATGGCTATAATAGAGATGATTTAGCTTATGTTGTTGCTAAACCAGCGTACTTCCTCGACCTGCTAACGATTAGGGCCGCTCCTGGTGTATGTCGGACAAGATTTGGAGATTGGACAACTCTTCTCTGTTAGGACAATCCTCCAGGTTCAGCATGATCCCACCAAAGGTCAGAGTCACAATGACCATCAGGATTAGCTGACAACAAGGATTAAGAGTCAACCAAAATTATCTCCATATAGGATAATCCAACTCTCCGGGTCGTCCCTGCCAACGATCGCCAGAGAATCTCTGACACAGCCTGACAGATCCATCCGACTCAACTTAATTTGCACTGTTCTTAATTTTGATCCACCACACCTTATCCCCTTGATTTCTCCAGCAAGCAAGGATTAGGAACCCAATGGAAAATTCTTCAATCCTATCACGTTTTAGAAGTGTCACCTCTGATAGCTAGTGAACCGATCACCCATGTTGTCATGTCAGTTTTGTACCTCTGAACAACACACCTCGATCTTCCGAATCTTCGTCCATCATGTCCAATTTGTCACCTTTGAATAAACAGGTTTCCAAATCAAATCACCAGTTGAAGACTATCACGTTCATATTACAACTTTAGAAGCCACGTCTCTATTAACCTTGGCTCTACAATGTTAGTCCTGGGGCTTGATCAAAGATGGTAGACTCGATGTCGAGATCAGAGCTTCAACAAACGTTCACCTTCTGATTATTCTCGAGATCCAAGAGGAACACTATAATATAAATCTGATTACAAAAGCAACAATAATCAGAAATTAAATCTCATGTTCTTCCTCGCAATCGTAGTTGCTGACGGACAGAACTGAGTCCAGAAAATAAATCTCACATTCTTCCTTGCAATCGTAGTTGCAAACGGACAGAACTGAGTTACAACTTAGATGAAGGAGAAGAAAGAAGAAAGAAGAAGATGAAAGGTTCTTGCTGGGGTGATTAAGATCACCGTTGCTCAAAGCAAGATTCGTCCCAACACGATCTGCTTCCAGGAACCAGCAAGTTCACGAAGAACTTCTGGAACGCTCATAAGTCAATATTTGAGACTTGAACGGGCTTCCTGGACTTTACAGACTCCCTTAATTCTCTTCTTGGTACATCTTTCAAAGGAGACCAAGGGGCTCTATTTATAGAGTGGAGTTGAGACTTCACCTTTTCTCCTATCCGATGTGGGACTAAAATACCAATACTCAAAAATAGAGTTTGATATTTTAGATCATCCCACAATCAGCATAGAAGTGTGCCAGTCCACGCCTACCCCCCGAACACTCCCGTGCATGCATGAGACAATCCTGGAGTCCGCGTCCGAGTCTGAGTCCGCACAACAAAAATCAACTTGCATCATTGTTGGATTTAATCCTTTTTCCTTCTAGAAAAATACTCCCACATGGCACAAACTTGTGCCCCACAACACCTCATGTGCACACCTCAACACAAGCAATGCATTATATTGAGATACTCACCATTTGGTGTAGCCGATGTGGGACTATCTTTTCTAGTCCAAAGGCAAAAACACTAACAATCTCCCACATATCTCAATATATGGGTTGAGCGTTCCCCACAGTGACTGTCCATCATGCATTAGGAGAGATGTCGCTACGACTTGAATCTTCTCGCATAGGTTAAATAACAGCATGATACAAGAATGGACTAAGCCTTGAATTCTGCACCATAACTGCAATTCTTCCTACTCACATAATGACATCAACTGTGCTTCTGGCTGCACATTGAAGGCCTTGTGCCAGCCTGGTTTCAGTGTATAATTTTTGGGCGTCTACAAGTTTACCCTCAAGAGACAGCCTGATATCTCTGTCCATACACTATAGGTGAGTTCTTTATAAAGAGTCATGGCATGAAGCATTGCGCTTCTTTGCGGTGCTACGCTGCTATGACATGGCTTAAAGCCGAGGCTTTACCCCACCTGGGTACCTCATCGTAGTGTCATACTACTGTAGCATGAGGTCACAGGCCTCTTTGTAGTGCCAAACTATCCAGCATGAAGCCTTGCGCTTCCGTGCGGTGTTACGCCGCTATGACATGGCTCGCAAAGCCGAGGCTTTACCCTACCTGGTACCTCTTTGTGGTGTCATGCCACTGTAACATGAGGACATCGTCCTCTTTGTAGTGCTGTATACCTCTCTTTATTACGATTATCATACAGCATTAGGCTACCTACCTATTTGCGGTGCTACTCCACTGTGACTTGGCTTGTAAAGCCGAGGCATTACCCCTACCTGGGAACCTCATGGTGGAGTCACCCCACTGTAGCATGGAGTTACACTCCTTGTAGTGCTGCGCTACCGTGCTTCCTGTAAAGCACTCCAGGCATTCACTCTGCCTGAGAACTCATTAAGGCATTTAAGCCAACCTTCCCACAGGATCCGTTTTCCGCAGAAAATAACAGTAGACAACAGTGGTTGTAGGTCCGTAACCTCTCCATGTCACATAGGACAAGTACCCACCGTTCCTGATATTCTTCTGGTTAATAGTCCTCCCTTGAACCAAAAGCTAGATGCCTAGTAGATTTCTCTTCGAACTAATAGCATAAAACTTTATGGTATGAATGTAATAACACAATATCAGAATGCCTTCAAGCCCATTTTACAAGCTGTGTCATCGACCAGCTGGCGCTTGAGGCCCTTGGTGAACGGATCCGTCAGGTTCTCCTGACTCCGAACATCAATCACTGCAATGACACCTCTCTTGATGAGATCGTTCATTGCCCTGTGCTTCAACCGCACAGTTTTCTTCTTCCCGTTGAAGAGATCATTCGATGCCACCGCTGCAGTCGCCTGGTTGTCGCAGTATATCGAAATTGCCGGTATCTGCGCCCTAACCACTGGAAGATCATACATGAGCTCCCGAAGCCACTCTGCTTCATCTGCTGCGGTATCAAGTGTAAAGAACTCAGATTCCATAGATGATCGCGAGAGCATAGTCTGCTTTTTCGACTTCCACGATATAGCAGCTCCACCCATTGTGAATATGAATCCACCTGTGGACCTCTCGCTCTCTAATTCTGAGCACCAACTGGCATCACTGAAGCCTTCCACTACCGACGGATCTCCGCTATAGTGCAGTGCCTATGTCTGAGTCATCTTGAGATATCTCATAACCCGTTTCACAGCTTTCCAGTACTCAATGCCTGGGTTGCTCGTGAAACGATTCAGCATTCCCACAGCGAAAGCTATGTCAGGCCTTATGGCAGTAGTAGCATACATCAAACTCCTGATTACGCTTGCATACTCCAGCTGCCTGACGCTTTCCCTTGAATTAGGCTTCAGTTTCAGATCACACTTGTACGGCGTATCGATCCCTGGAAGATCCTGATATCCGTAACGAGTGATCATCTTCTCAACATAATGAGACTAGTCCAGTGTCTGTCCGGATGATCTTGAGTCCCAAGATAACATCAGCATCCCCCAAGTCCTTCATACTGAATTTCGTCGATAGAAACTTCTTTGTCTTCGTGACACAGCTTATATCCGTACCTAGGATTAGCATGTCGTCCACGTATAGACAAACGATGACTCCTCTTCCGTCAACAAACTTCGTATAGACACACTTGTCTGTTTCACTGACCCTGTAGCCATTTGACCTTATGACTTTGTCAAACTTCTCATGCCATATTTTGGGAGCTTGCTTTAAACCGTACAGAGATTTCACCAACTTGCAAACTTTGTCTTCAAGACCTTTGATGATAAACCCTTCTGGTTGTTGTATGTAGATCTCTCCGGTCAGCTCGCCATTCAGGAATGCCGTTTTTATATCCATCTGATGTATCACCATCTTATGTATCGTTGCGAGAGCAATCAACATTCTGATGGTGGTCATCCGGGTTACTGGAGCATACGTGTCAAAGTAGTCGATCTCCTGCTTCTGAGAAAACTCCATTGCCACCAGCCTGGCCTTGAACTTGTCAATAGTTCCATCTGCTTTCATCTTCTTCTTGAAGATCTATTTGCATCCGATGGGTTTTGCTCCTTCAGGAAGATCAACCAACATCCAATTGTTATTTTGAGGTGATAGAATCAATTTTATTGTCAATCGTCTCCTTCCAGAAAATATCATCTCTGGACTTCATCGCCTCATCATAGGTAAGCGGATCTGCTTCCACATGATAGGTGATGAAGTCATCTCCGAAGTTCTTCGGCCTCCTCGCTCGTTTCGACGACGGCTCAGCGAGTTCTGGTTCAACCGTTGTTTCAACAACATCTTCTTGGACTACTTCTTTATTGAAAACTTCAGTTTCTTGCGCACCCTTATTGTTCTCCGGTTTATCTGTAAGAACAATACTCTTGTGCCTTGCAAATTGTCTTCACGAGATTCGATGATATGATTTGACTCAATATTAAGAAATCTTCGAGCATCACTCTTCTCGGCATATCCCAAGAAGATCGTCTTTGTAGTCCTTGTCCCCAGCTTCTGAATCTTCAGATCTGGGAGCTTCACATAAGCCAGAGATTCCCACACTCGAATGACATTCAAGTTAGGTCTGACTTTGAACCAGTGTTCATGAGGAGTTGCGTCCGAAGTTGCATACGACACTCTATTTAGAATAAAAGTGGTCGTCAATGCAGCTTCTTCCTATTAGCATTGAAAAAGACCCGTAGTTAGCAGCATTGAGTTCATCATTTCTGTCAACGTTCTGTTCTTCCTCTCCGCTATCCCGTTAGATTGAGGAGAATACGGAGCAGTTGTCTCATTGATGATTCAATGTTCTTTACAGAACGATGCGAATTCATGAGACCTATACTCTACATCTCGATCACTTCTGAGTAGTTGTAGATCGGTTTAACGTTCAGCTTCATCCCTGAAGTCTCTGAACTACTCGAATGTTGCATCCTTCTACTTGAGAAGTCATGCGAACATGCACTTCGAGAAACACTTCAAATCGGCCTCTGTGGAGAATTGATAAAAGTTACAGATATCTGAGTGTACTAACTCCAGATGATCAGTACTTTAGTTCAATCGTCTGAGCAGCTTCCCAACAGTCTTGTATCTGTACAGACCTTAAACTCCTCCACCTCCTTACCCCCACATTCCGAAGATAAGGTTCCGGTAGGACAGCTTGAGTCTGCTTCTGTCATAGAACAACTCTCAGTCCACTCAATGAAGTAACTTCATCGCCATCAGCAGAAGTTCGAACATTCCTTCAGCACCGAACATCTTTTCAAAGCATGTTCCTTGTCAAAAAATTACCATCTGGCTAGTACGAATGTCCATCTTTCAAGTCTGTATCAGATAACAGACTTTCTGAGATCAGATTGCCAAAAAATCTCTGGTACGTGCAACACGCATTCCAGTGTCTTTGTCGGTGGTTAATAACCACTGTCTCGATCTTCAGAACTTCTGCTAGATATATGTTCGCCATCGAGACCTTCGTCATAACATGGCTCGTCCTTGGTGAACAGCTCCTTTGAGAGCACACGTGGTCAGATGTACTAGTGTCAGACCACTAGTCAGCTACCACGCTAGATAATTCAACCTGTGCAACAATAGCAACCAAGTTAAGTAATCAAAATAACCAAGTTTAGCTATACCTGCTATTTTGGTTTGTGCTTGGATTTGCATTCACTCATGTAGTGGCCATTCTTGTCACAGTTGAAGCAAGTCACGTGGGACTTGGACTTCTGTTGCTTGAACGAATGACCGTTCACTTTTAGATTAGTGGAGTCCTTCTTCTTGTGATGAGAAGCCACCTGCTTCCCCTTGAACTCTCTTGTCTGGACCAAGTTGGCCTTAACCAGTTGTTTGGACAGAGAGTCCATCTCCTGTTGAGATCGCATTTTGTCCTCAACGTGGATCTCTTGTAGAAGATCTTCCAAGCTAATGTCCAGCTTCTTTCGATGCATTCTAGCATAGAAGTTGCTCCAACCGACAGGAAGTTTCGAGACTATCCCTCCAACGACAAACTTGTCGACGAGGGGCATCTTCTCGTCATCTAACTTCTGGCGCAACTTCAGGAATTCCTTTACTTGAGGTAGCATCGCCATCTCTTCTTCGAAGAGCCACTTGTGGTACTTCTCGACGATGAAGTTTTTGGACCTGTTCTCATCATCTTCATATAGCTTACCCAAAGAATTCCAGATCTCTTTGGCCTTCACCTTCTTGGAATATGACTCTGCCAGAGAGTCTTCCATAGAATTGAGAATCAGCAGTTTACAGATGCTGTTTTCTCTCTTCCATTTGCTCTGCTTGACGAGTGCAGCAGCAATAGCTTCGACAGTTCCTTCTTCTGGATTCGTCGGTTCATCTTCAATCAACACATGGTCCATGTCCACGAGTTGAAGATTAAGGGTGGCCTTCCTCTTCCAGATTTGGAAATGTTCTCCATCGAATTTCTGAGTTCCTATCTTTAGAAATTTATTATAAATCCATTTTAGGTCCTTTTTTCCCCAAACTAGTTGCATTAGATTCTAATATCAATGTTCTTGCTGTTGGTATTGATTGTTTGCAGGAAGGAAATAATTTGTGAGATTTTGGTGGTTGAGGAATCTTTCTATTTGGGACTTTTTCACCCATAGTTCAAGAATAGGTAATCTCTCCATTTCTCCATAGATTTCTAATGTTTTCCTAAATTGTTAAGATGAAAACTGAGAATAGTTTCTTTTAACTGATTTGAGTATGTTCTCTTTATTCTAAACCTGAGCTTTGAATCCCACTTTTCAAAACCTGGGAATGATTTGCTTTCCTCTCCATTTCCTTAACAGTTGACTGCTAACACACACATTGCCTTCATGTGTACACATCATACACTGTTTCATTTAAACCTGAAAATTGTTAAATAGCCACACACACTGTTAATGCATGACTTGTTAAAGCTGGTATCGATGAGAGAAGCACGAGAGTTCACCTTCTGATTATTCTCGAGATCCAAGAGGAATACTATAATATAAATCTGATTACAAAAGCAACAATAATCAGAAAGTAAATCTCACGTTCTTCCTCGCAATCGTAGTTGCAGACGGACAGAACTGAGTTACAACTTAGATGAAGGAGAAGAAAGAAGAAAGAAGAAGAGGAAAGGTTCTTGCTGGGGTTATTAAGATCACCGTTGCTCAAAGCAAGATTCGCCCCAACACGATCTGCTTCCAGGAACCAGTAAGTTCACGAAGAACTTCTGGAACGCTCATACGTCAATATTTTAGACTTGAACGGGCTTACTGGACTTTACAGACTCTCTTAATTCTCTTCTTGGTACATCTTTCAAAGGAGACCAAGCGGCTCTATTTATAGAGTGGAGTTGAGACTTCACCTTTTCTCCTATCCGATGTGGGACTAAAATACCAATACTCAAAAATAGAGTTTGATATTTTAGATCATCCCACAATCAGCATAGAAGTGTGCCAGTCCACGCCTACCCCCCGAACACTCCCGTGCATGCACGAGACAATCCTGGAGTCCGCGTCCGAGTCCGTGTCCGCACAGCAAAAATCAACTTGCATCCTTGTTGGATTTAATCCTTTTTCCTTCTAGGAAAATACTCCCACATGGCACAAACTTGTGCCCCACTGCACCTCATGTGCACACCTCAACACAAGCAATGCATTGTATTGAGATACTCACCATTTGGTGTAGTCGATGTGGGACTATCTTTTCTAGTCCAAAGACAAAAACACTAACATACAACGGGTACTGTGGAACATCCTTTCTCGGCAACAAGATTTCAGCAACAATATTCAGGTCAGATTATAAAGACGTAGCAGAGTACTTCGTGCTTTCAAAGTATTTTGATATCCGATCTATATATCCATCTCAAAATTTTAAAAACTATGAAATTTCTTGCTGGCGTTAAAAAAAATTATCGAGTTTCAGTCATGCAATCTCCAAAGTTCTCAAGATATATCGTCTAAGATGAGACGCGAAGCGAATATTCTAAGATGGATGAACAAAAGGGTAATAGCCCAAAGAAATAGGCCACCCTCATCGAAATATGAAGTTAAAAGGGTTGTCCTCCGCATAAGTGGTCGTCCTCCGCAGGACCATCTTCATGCATAGAAAAGTGTTCTAATACGCAGAATGCATCTTCGTGCATATAAAACGCCTCATCCGCATAAATCACCCTTATGCACATAAAAACTCCTTTGCCACCTAGCCATTCTAGAAAGACCTCAACACGACATGCTCTAAGAGCATCTCCAACCCTATTATGAGTTTAGAAAAAATGGTTACCACATAGTAATGATAAACTTTCATTCCAAAAATTCTTCTCCAATGCAAATATAGAATAAAAATATGAAGTTGACATGACAATGACATGGGGAAAATGTGAAGTTGGTTGTCTAGATCTAGACAATGCATTTCACAATGAATTTGTCTCCACATCATCAATTATGAATAGAAATATTTATAAAAAAGTTGAAGAAGTGGAGGAGTTGCCTTGGAAGTTGGAAAAAAATACTTTTTATTGTCTCCTCAATACTTTTGTATACTTTTGCATTGGAGAAAGTTTTTCTATCTCATTGTCTTTTGAGATATAGTTTTACCACATAAACAAGACATTGTCTTGTGGCTCATGCCACATAGGAGCCACCTAAGACTCCCAACACTTAACAAGACAATAGGGTTGGAGATGCTCTTAGTCACGTGGCCATGTCTCTCAAATCGCCATTTATTAGAGAATGGCCACGTGGCATCAAGTGTTTCTTCCCGCGTCAAAATAGAAAAATCTCAATAAAAAAATCCTACATAGAGCTAGGGGTGAGCATTATTCGGTTTTGGACCGAAAACCGAACCGAATAAGAGGTTCGGTTCGGTTTCGGTTTTGAAAATACTAAATTTTCTTATTCGGTTTCGGTTTCGGTTTCGGTTTTGGGTTTCGGTTTCGGTCCAAAACCGAAAACCGAATAAGAAAATTTAATTAATTTATATATATATATATATATATGTGTGTGTGTGTGTGTGTGTGTGTGTGTGTGTGTGTGTGTGTACTATATATATAAGTATTAATATATATAGGTATATACTAAATATGTCTATGTATATTTAGTTACTATATATTAACAAAAAAAAAGCTCAAAAAAATCAAAAAATAAAAAAATCAAAAAAAAATATATGAATAAACCGAATAAACCGAAAATCGAACCGATTTAATTCGGTTCGGTTTGATTCGGTTTTGGGTCAATTCGATTCGATTTCGGTTTTGCTTATTCGATTTCGGTCCAATTCAATTTTGGGTTATTCGGTTCGGTTTAAACCGAATAAACCGAATGCTCACCCCTACATAGAGCTAGTCACGCCAAACGCCTCCTTGTTTAATTTGAACGTGAAAATAAATTGAATTTGAAGAGTGGAGATGAAATTGAAGATAAACTCTGCACCTTTCAGTTTTTTTTTTGTAAATAATTTCTTACTTAGATAAAATTTGTTCATTTCTTAGCGAATCGTTATATTTAATTCTCTACTATTTTTATTAATGTTTTTCTTCTACTCTACTATTTTTATTATTATTATTTAAATAATAACAAGACCTATGGCCTAGTGTTTCGTTATTAGTATTCAAAGAAGCTCAGCCGAAAGTCCAAGGTCCTAGTTTTGTTTTTTGTTTTGGAAAAATTTGAGTGGCACCCCACTTTTTTAACGCTTATTTAAGATGCACCCCACAACATTACAATATTGTATAACACCTCCCACTTTTAACGAAAAACGTCTATTACTAACGGTCAACTCCTTTGACCCTTTATTTTGGACGAAAATACCCTCTCGTTATGCCCCTACCCAACCCTTGCGACCCCCCTCTCCCATTGCTACCGCCGGCAGCCCTCCTCCCCGCCGGCAGCCAGCCTCCCCCCCCCTCCCCCACTCCCATGTCTCCTCTCTCCTGGTGGGGGTGGCTTATGCCAATGCGGCAGAGCTTAATTATACGTATTTTCCTTTCTTTAGCAACGCCAACGCAAATGGTCGGTCAGTCGGAGGAGTTCTTGGCAGCCTTCCCACTGCTGAAACTCCTCCGCTCACTCCAGATCGACCTCACGCCGCCGACCTCCTTCTCCTGCGGCGGCGCCGCCGCCGCCTCCTCGTCCTCCTCCGCCCCGGCCGGCGGCTTCCTCATCCCCTGCAGCTTGACGTGGTTGTAGTAGACCACCCCGAGGAACGCCACCCCGTACCCGCGAGGTTGACGGCCGTCACCGTGTCCCGGATGACCGACCACGAGAACCCGATGAGCAGCCAGTCCTTCACCACCCCGGCCACGTTCATCGTCAGCGCGGACGTCTTCCCGACCAGCAGGAACACCGCCAGGTTCAGCGCTAACGCGCACAGCGAGTTGCTCCCGAACACGAGAAAGTCCGGACGGAAGGAGGAGGAGGAGGCGGCGGAGGCGCGGAGCGCCGGCAGCTCGACGAAGGCCCAGGGGAGGAGGAGGAACGCGAGGCAGCAGGGGGCGACGTAGTAGAGGGAGGGGGGAGGCTGGCTGCCGGCGGGGAGGAGGGCTGCCGGGGAGGAGGAGGAACGCGAGGCAGCAGGGGGCGGAGCGGGAGGGGGGGCGGAGCGGGAGGGAGGGGGTGATGATGGTTGATGGTGGTGGTGATGATGATGATGGTGATGATGTTGGTGATGGTGGTGGTGGTTATGGCCGGAGGGGTCCGGCGAGATCGGGGAGGGGAGCCGAGCACGGCGGGGGGCGGGGGACGGGCGGCGGGGTGCGGGGGACGGGCAGCCACGTGTGACGGAAAGGGAGGACACACAAAAGTAGACAAGGGTATTTTCGTCCAAAAAAAATTTGACCGTTCGTTTTAGACAGAATTCGTTAAAAGTGGGGGGTGTTATACAATATTGTAATGTTGTGGGGTGCACCTTAAATAAGCGTAAAAAAAGTGGGGTGCCACTCAAATTCTTCCTTTTGTTTTTTTGTTTTGAAATAAATTAAGATGTCCCGAACCGGTCCAGTCGAACCAATTTTATTCGAATTCTGGGCTGGGTTGCATGGATTTGAAATTTTGTTTCATTGTCTGGGCAGACCGAAACTGAAGCTAGTTAAAACCAGGTCGGATGGGATATCTTGAGGGTAAGAGAAGGTATTTTGGAGCTTTGGGTTGGAATATTCTAAGGTCTCATTTGGTTCGAGAAATTTTTGGATTGGGAAAGGAAAGTGATTACTTTTCTATGTTTGGATGACAAAAAAATTGAGAAAAGAAAAGTGATTTCCAATGGAAGAAAAATTAGGAAGAAAAATAATTTCATCCATCCAAACAAGAAATTACTTTCCCACATTAAAGTATTCACTTTTATTTTCAAATTCCTTGGCATTTTCAAACACCGGAAAAAAAAATTAATGAAAATTAAAATTTTCCAATAGAAAGGAAATGATAAGGAACTGATTTCCTTTCCCTTCCATTCTTACAAGGTTTTTAGAGTTTCGATACAAGTGATATGTATTGTAAGATGGCATTAGAAGGATCCAGATTGAAATAAAACAACATGTAATTGAACATGTTTCGGGAGGCCAATATATCAGTGTTTTAGTATGGAGGACATTTACTCGCGGAAGGTGAATAACTAAATATGTGGCTGCAACTCTTTAAAAGAGAGATATATGAACAATTTGTTAGTCCCGGGACTTGATCAAAGATGGAAAAACAGATGCAATCGAGATCTGAGATGTCCCACAAAACTTTGCAGAGAGCAAACTCAAGATCTACGATGGTATCTGTTTTTCCATCTTTGATCAAGTCCCGGGACTAACAATCTCAAAGCAAGATCCGTATAGATGAAAAACATTAATGCTTCGCTCCTCCAATCGGACTTCTGCAAGTTGGAAAAGTTCGATGGAGAGCATTATCAAGTCTGGAAGAGAAAGGTTTACCTAACTCTTCAACTGAAAGACGTGGATCATGTTCTGTTGGAGGAAGAACCCTCTGTTCCAGACACTGGATCTACTGCCGCAATCAACACGGCTACCAAACTCCAGGCCAAATGGAGAAGAAAAAATAGCATCTGCAGGCTTCTCATCCTGAATGCTATGGAGGATTCCCTGGCAGAATCCTACTCGAAGAAGGAACTTGCCAGAGACATATGGGAGTCTGTGGAAAATCTGTATGAAGAAGACAAGAATAGGAGCAAAATATTTGTGGTTGAAAAATATCACAAATTGCTCTTTGAGGACGAAAAGTCCATGTTACCACAGGTGAAAGAATTTCTGAAGCTGCGTCAGAAACTGGAAGACGAAGAGATGTCCCTTCCCGACAAGTTTGTCGTCGGAGGGATCGTCTCAAAACTTCCTGCTGAATGGAGTACCTTCTATGCAAGGATGCACAGAAAGAAGCTAGACATTAGCTTGGGAGATCTACTTCAAGAGATCCATGTTGAGGACGAGATACGTTCTCAACAGAAGATGGGCACTCTGTTCAAACAGTTGGCTAAAGCCAATCTGGTGCAGACGAGGGATCCCAAGGGGAAGCAGGCGACTTCTCATCCCAAGAAGAAGGACTTCACTAATCTGAAAGTGAAGGGTCCTTCATTCAAGAAACAAAAGACTAAGTCCCACGTGACTTGTTACAATTGTGGCAAGAAAGGCCACTACAAGAGTGAATGCAGATCTAAGCCTAAACAATCAGAGAAAGGTGAGCCTAATAAGGTTTCATTGGTTTCTAACATTGTTGCTATGATCGGACAGGTCACAACTGTGGGGGTTGACTCTGACTGGTGGATAGACACTGGTGCGACTTGCCATGTCTGTTCTGACAAGGAATGGTTCGTCACGTACCAGCCGACATCTGAGAAAGTTGTCATGGCGAACCAGGCCCAAGCTGAAGTACTGGAGATTGGGACTGTGGAGCTGAAACTCACTTCTGGGAACACTCTGACGCTTCAAGGAGTGAAGCATGTTCCTGCGATTGCCAAGAACCTAATCTCTGGGAGCCTGCTCTGCAACGCAGGCTTGAGGATGGACATCAACGTTGGTCAGATGGTTATGTCCAAGAAAGGAACATACTTCGGAAAGGCTTATCAAACCGAAGGAATGTTTAAAATTCAGCTTGTCAACCAGTTTGATGACATAAATACAGTTGCATTTTCTGATTATTCTCTTGAGTTGTGGCATAATAGACTAGGACATGTTCATAGTAAAAGAATCAACAAAATGTCTAGTCTAGGACTTATCTCCAAATGTGGGGGTAAGGTGGAGAAGTGTGAAGTGTGTGCTCAGACGAAGATCACAAGGAAACCCTTTCATCGGGTCAATCGAAGCACAGATCTTCTGGAGTTGGTGCACTCCGATATCTGTGACTTCAAACATTTCTCCACGAAGGCCGGGATGAAGTATTTCATAACCTTCGTCGACGACTTCTCAAAATACGCGTTCGTCTACTTGCTCAAGTCCAAAGACGAAGCTTTCGAGAAGTTCAGAGAGTTCAGGACCGAAGCTGAACGGCAGACCGGACAACAACTCAAGAGGTTGAGAAGTGATCGAGGTGGGGAGTACAGGTCTCATGAATTCGCATCGTTCTGCAAAGAACATAGAATCATATGCGAGACTACTGCTCCATATTCTCCTCAATCCAACGAAGTAGCAGAGAGGAAGAACCGAACATTAACAGAAATGATGAATTCTATGCTGCTCACTGCAGGTCTTCCAAAATGCTACTGGGGAGAAGCTGCATTAACGGCCACTTTCATTCTGAATAGAGTGCCATATGCAACTTCGGAAGTAACTCCTCATGAACTCTGGTTCAAAGTCAGACCAAACTTGAATGTCATTCGAGTGTGGGGGTGTCTGGCGTATGTGAAGCTTCCAGATCTGAAGATTCAGAAGCTGGGGACAAGGACTACGAAGGCGATCTTCTTGGGGTATGCCGAGAAGAGTGATGCTCGGAGATTTCTTGATATTGAATCAAATCATATCATCGAATCTCGCGATGCTGAATACTTTGAAAACAAGTTTGCTAAAGACAAAAACATTGTTCTTTCGGACATTCCGAAAAATGATGTAGGTGCAAATGAGACTGAAATCTCATACGAGCCAGTAGTCCAAGAAGAAGCTGTTGTTGATGAAACAATTCTTGTACCAGAACTCGCAGAGCCGTCAGCTAAGCGAGCGAGGAGACCGAAAGATTTTGGAGATGACTTTGTCACCTATCATGTGGAAGCAGATCCGCTTACCTATGATGAGGCGATGAAGACCAGAGATGCTATCTTCTGGAAGGAGGCAGTGAATGACGAGTTTGACTCTATCACCTCCAATAACACATGGGTGTTGGTAGATCTACCTGAAGGAGAAAAGCCTATTGGATGTAAATGGATCTTCAAGAAGAAGATGAAGGCAGATGGAACTATCGACAAGTTCAAGGCCAGGCTGGTCGCCAAGGGATTTTCTCAGAAACAGGGGATAGACTACTTTGACACGTACGCTCCAGTAGCTCGGATGACCACCATCAGGATGTTAATCGCTCTAGCAGCTATACATAAGTTGGTGATACATCAGATGGATGTAAAGACAGCATTCCTGAATGGGGAGCTGACCGAAGAGATTTATATGCAACAGCCAGATGGATTTGTCGTCAAAGGTCTTGAAGACAAAGTCTGCAAGTTGGTGAAATCATTATATGGTTTGAAGCAAGCTCCCAAGATGTGACATGAGAAGTTTGACAAAGTTATTAGGTCAAATGGCTACAGAGTCAGCGAGACGGACAAATGTGTTTACACAAAGTTCGCTGATGGAAGAGGAGTCATCGTTTGTCTGTACGTGGACGACATGCTAATCCTAGGTACGGATATAGGCTGTGTCACAGAGACAAAGAAGTTTCTCTCAACCAAGTTCAGTATGAAGGACTTGGGGGATGCAGATGTCATCTTGGGCATTAAGATCATCCGGACAGACACTGGAGTAGCGCTGTCACAATCTCACTACATTGAGAAGATGCTCACACGCTATGGGTATAAGGATCTTCCAGGGATCGATACGCCATACAGGTGTGATCAGAAGCTGAAGCCAAACTCGAGGGAAAGCGTCAGGCAGCTGGAGTATTCTAGCGTTATCGGAAGTCTGATGTACGCAACTACTGCCACAAGGCCTGACATAGCTTTCGCCGTGGGAATGCTGAGTCGGTTCACAAGCAACCCAGGGATTGAGCACTGGAAAGCTGTGAAGCGGGTGATGAGATATCTCAAGAAGACTCAGACATATGCACTGCACTACAACGGGTATCCGACAGTAGTGGAAGGCTTCAGTGATGCTAGCTGGTGTTCAGAGGTAGAAAGCGAGAGATCCACAGGTGGATGTCTTTTCCTTGGGTGGAGCTGCTATATCGTGGAAGTTGAAGAAGCAGACTATACTCTCTCGTTCCTCCATGGAATCTGAATTATATGCACTTGAAACGGCAGCAGATGAAGCAGAATGGCTTCGGGAGCTCATGTATGATCTTCCAGTGGTTGGGGCTCAGATACCGACGATTCCGATATACTGTGACAACCAGGCGACTGCGGCGGTAGCATCAAATGATCTCTTCAACGGAAAGAAGAGGACTGTGCGGTTGAAGCACAGGGCAGTACACGATCTTATCAAAAGAGGTGTAATTGCAGTGGTTGATGTTCGGAGTCAGGAGAACCTGGCAGATCCGTTCACAAAGGGCCTCAAGTGCCATTTGGTCGATGACACAGCTTGTAAAATAGGCTTGAAGGCATTCTGATAGTGTGTCTTTGTAATCCTACCATAAAGTTTTATGCTATTAGTTCAAAGAGAAATCTACTAGGCATCTAACTTTTGGTTCAAAGGAGGATCACTGACTAGGAAACTATCAGGTAACAGTGGGTACTTGTTCTCTGGAACATGGAAGGGATACGGATCCATAACCACTGTTGTCTACTATGTATTTTTCTGCGGAAAAATAGATCCTGTGGAAGGTTGGCTTAAACGCCTTAATGAGTTCTCAGGCAGAGTGAATGTCTGGTGTGCTTTACAGGAAGCACGGTAGAGCAGCACTACAAGGAGTGAATCTCCATGCTACAGTGGGGTGACTCCACCATGAGGTTCCCAAGTAGGGGTAATGCCTCGGCTTTGCAAGCCAAGTCACAGCGGCGTAGCACCGCAAATAGGCAGGTAGCCTAATGCTGTATGACGTAATTAAAGAGTTGTAGACAGCACTACAAAGGGAAGGATGGCCCCATGTTACAGTGGCACGACACCACGATGAGGTACCCAGGTAGGGGTAAAGCCTCGGCATTGCAAGCCATGTCGTTGCGGCGTAACACCGCAAGGAAGCCTTAGGCTTCATGCTGGGTAGTTTGGCACTACAAAGAGGCTTGTGACCTCATGCTACAGTAGTATGACACTACGATGAGGTTCCCAGGTAGGGGTAATGCCTCGGCTTCAGGCCAGGTCATAGCGGCGTAGCACCGCAAGGAAGCGCAAGGCTTCATGCCATATCTCTTTAATAAAGAACTCACCTATAGTGTATGAAAAGAGATATCAGGCCGTCTCTTGAGGGTAAACTTGTAGACGCCCAAAATTATACACTGAAACCAGGCTGGCACAGGGCCTTTAATGTGCAGCCAGAAGCACACGTAACTACACTTTGTGAGTGGGAAGAATTATAATTGTGGTGCAGAATTCAAGGCGTAGTCCATTCTTGTATCACATTGTTATTTAATCCATGCGGGAAGATTCAAGTCGTCAGCGACATCTATCCTAATGTAAAATGGACAGTTACTGTAGGGAACGCTCAATCCTGACACATATATATGTTGTGATATGTGGGGGATTGTTGGTGCTTTATTTACATGGAGAGAGCTTGCTCTCAACATGCCTTGTAAAATTTTAGTCCCACATTGGAAAAGCACCATGAGTTATCTCAACATATATACTTGGGTGTGTTGTTGAGAGATGCACATGGGGTGGTAACCCTAAGGAGGGAACCATGTGGATGATTTTACTAGGAGGTAAGAATAAGGCTCCAAGGATTAAGTATTAATGCTTTTGTCATTCTCTTGGATTAATTCCACTTGGAGCTCCAGGATCTATTTTTCTTGCTTTGAGATTGTTAGTCCCGGGGCTTGATCAAAGATGGAAAAACAGATACAATCGAGATCTGAGATGTCCCACAAAACTTTGCAGAGAGCAAACTCAAGATCTACGATGGTATAAAAAATCAAATAACCAAATTACAATCTGAAGGAGGGAAAAAAAGAAGAGAAGATCTCTCGTTCTTCCTTGCAAACGTGTTGCAATTGGGACAGAATGAGTTACAATAAAACTAGAGAGAGATGAGAAGAAGAACAATGCTGGGGTGTCAAAACACCGTTGCTCAAAGCAAGATTCGCCCCACACGATCTGCTTCCAGGAACCAGCAAGTTGAATAACTTGTGGAGCGCTCGATGTCACCTCTGTTCTGACTCCTCGGATGGACTTACAATGGCGGCAGCAGCTCTCTCTCTCTCTTTCTCCTTTTCTGACTTGTATTTTCCTAGTCCCCACAAAGGAGGCCAGAAGAGAGTATATATAGAGAGAGAGTGGAAACCCTAGCCGCCTCTTCAGTTATGGAAAGATTGAATCAAATCACAAAAAGATAGCAACGAATTAATTCTAATCCCACAAAGATAGGAACTGAATTAATTCAAATCCCACAAAGATAGTAACAAAATTAATTCAAATTCCACAAAGATAGGATCTGAATTAATCGCATTGATTCACCCTTTCCATAACCGATTTGAAATCTGCACAGTCAGCGTAGCCCTCCATGCGGCAGCAGCAGCAGCCTGGCTGCATGGACCGCTTGGGCCGCATGGACCGCATGTGCCGTATGAGCCGCATGGACCGCATGAGCCGCATGAGCCGCATGGACCGCATGAGCCGCATGAGCCGCATGAGCCGCATGGACCGCATGAGCCGCATGAGCCGCATGGACCGCATGGACCGCATGAGCCGCATGGCCGCATGAACCGCATGAGCCGCATGGACCGCATGGACCGCATGACTGCTGACGTGCTAAGTGCAAAGTGCGCCAACAAAATGCCACATTACGCCTCATGAGCCCATGAGCCCGAGCCCGAGTCCGAGTCGCTAAGCCCCTTTGGGGCTTAGCTCCAAGTGGAATTAATCCAAGAGAATGACAAAAGCATTAATGCTTAATCCTTGGAGCCTTATTCTTACCTCCTAGTAAAATCACCCACATGGTTCCCTCCTTAGGGTCACCACCCCATGTGCATCTCTCAACAACACACCCAAGTATATATGTTGAGATAACTCATGGTGCTTTTCCAATGTGGGACTAAAATTTTACAAGGCATGTTGAGAGCAAGCTCTCTCCATGTAAATAAAGCACCAACACAATTGAACATAATAATGGAAGGTGATTGCAAGGTTTTGATAGATGATATTAATTTGAAGGATGACGCTATCTTTGTGGCAAACTAGACATGTGTTGATGATGCTCGATCAATGATGGAAGGATCAAGTGGTGTTTCCTGCTCCTCTAATCTGATTTTTTCCATAACTCGAGTGTTTCGAGTTACTATATATATCATGTCTATCCGAAAGGATGTCTATATTGTGTTCCATTGATTAATAGAAATTTTACTGTTTAGCTTTCCAAAATAAACAGAAAATTTATTGTAGGATGCTGATATTTAAAGAAATTGGTCGGAGAGTAATATCTTTGGAAAAATTATTTAGAGGGGTCCATTCCGTTAGATTGTTCCAATTTCCGCCAGACAGACTGGCTGAATTTGCGCAAGGGAGGGTGGCGGTGGGGGGGGTGGGGGGAGGGGGGTTGTGTTGCTCTCTGCAGCTCCTATATATATATATATATATATATATGGAAAATTCTACAATATATCCGCTGGAAATGGATGTATCGATACATCCGAAATCTGGACCGTTGGATGTTAATCCAACGGTCCAGGTTTAATTCAGATAAAATAATACAGGAGACATCATTTAATATTGATTTAGACTTTTGACCTGTTGGTAACTTGCTTTAGCAGGTCATTCTTCACTTTAATTTTTTCAATGAACACCCTAAATTAACTCATATTTACTCTCTCAAAAGTCCATCCAATTTAATCTGAACCTTTTTTTTTTTGGTTACAGGCCATGGTAGTCGTGGTAGTGCTGGTGGTGGTGGAAAGAGAAACGGAGATAAAGAAGGAAATAAGAAATGGTTCGGATCGCGTCGAACGTCGTCGAGCACCCCTAGAACAACGAGGAGTACCAGCTGCGCCGAGAAGAGTCGGTCCGCTTCGCGTCGGACGTCGTCGAGGCCTCCTCGAACAAGGAGAAGTACCAGCGGCGCCGCTCTAATTTTACTGTCCATGCCATTGTCTGAAATTTTAATTTTTATTTAACAATTTAATATTTTGTTAATAAAGCTACATGTCATGGTGGTGGTGGTGAACTGAGAAAACCTGCTTCTGAGGTCGGGCGGATTATTTTTTAACTTTTCTAAAGATAATATTTTCGAGGATAATATTTTTTGGACAGAGAATGACCATTCTCTTTGCTTTTAACACTGAGAATGGCCATTCTCTTTGCTTTTAATACGGCGAATGGACGAAGAATGGTACATTTAGGACGGAGAATGGTACATTTAGGACGGAGAATACGGTGAATGGCCATTCTCTTTGCTTTTAATATGGCGAATGGACGGTGAATACGGCGAATGGACGGAGAATGGCCATTCTCTTTGCTTTTAATATGGCGAATGGACGGTGAATACGGCGAATGGACGGAGAATGGCCATTCTCTTTGCTTTTAATACGGCGAATGGACGGAGAATGGTACATTTAGGACGGAGAATGGACGGAGAATACGGCGAATGGCCATTCTCTTTGCTTTTAATACGGCGAATGGACGATGAATACGGCGAATGGACGGAGAATGGCCATTCTCTTTGCTTTTAACACGGAGAATGGCCATTCTCTTTGCTTTTAATACGGCGAATGGACGGAGAATGGTACATTTAGGACGGAGAATGGTACATTTAGGAAGCCGACAAAAGCTCGTTCTCTCAAATTTCTTCTTTGTGTAAATTAAATCCAAGGAGGACACAATCCCTAATTTTAGTTATTGCTTAGCAGAGTCTGCTTAGTTGTTGTAAAATTGTGGTGTTGCTTCTGTGACACTTTCATCTTTAATCTCATATTTTCTATGAATATGTGTTCTGTTTGGTTTTGATTTAGTAATCTTTCCGTAATTAGTTTTTTTGTTTCATCTAACAATTTAATATTTTTGTTATAAATCTACAGGGCATGGTGGTGGTGGAAGGAGAAACGAAGATGAAGAAGAAAAGAAGAAGAAGTTCCGGTTCGCGGCGGACTTCGTCGAGTTCCTCAATCAAGCGGAATTAAACCTCTTATAGAGTTCCTTAATTGAAGTTGATCACGATAACCTTTTGTAATTTTCAAACGGATAGTAGAATCTTCCTCGAGCCCTCCTCAATCAAACGGCTAGTAGAATCTTCCTCGAGCCCTCCTTAATCAAACGGCTAGTAGATTGTTTGCTAGTCTCGAAATTTATTTGTCTTTCCATCTTCCTCACTTTTTGTACTTCTCTTTTGCTATATATACAATAGTTTTCTTGTTTCATAGTACTATTATTCATTCTGAAATACATAGAATAGTTTTCTGAAATACAATAGTTTTTTTGTTCTCAAGATGTCTACTCGTGTGGGGGGAAATGTAGAAGACGTAGAGGATTGGATGCCAAATCCAAATGAAACCTTCATTCCGCGTTTGTTGCGCAAGATTGAAGAACATCTGTCGACGATTTCAGCTGATGTTGCAAAGATAAAAATTGAACAAATGAAGTTATCTCGACGTTTGGAGAAGATTGAAGAATCTCCAGCTTTGAAGGAGGCATCTTCATCTGGAGCATTTAATAATGTGAAGGTGGTTTCCGATGTATCTTCTTCCGAAGAGGAGGACGTGGAGCTACAGTCTCGTAGTAAAGCATTGGACCGATATCTTGCATTGGACGCTATAGAAGAAAAAGAAACTGACTTTAGCAGTCCTTCTAAAAGAATGCGTAGAAATTTACATCCGGTCACACCATCCAAAAATTTAATAAGGGGTTCAACCTCGAAGCCTAGCAATTGTACTAGTGTTTCTTCGAGATATTACGACTATATTTTTGCAGATGATAGACCTGATGAGTAAGTAATATGAGTTTTGATTTAATTTCAACAGTTTTTTTCTCCTAATTTATTCGTTTTTTTTCTTAGAGAAATAATATCATATTGCAACAAAACCTATGTCTCGGTGGAAGATGAAGACCTTAGCTCCTTTAACGAGAATTACCAATGGGGTATGTATAGATAGTATATTTCTTCTTAGATGCCATCTATGTTTACTTCGATTCCATCGCTGACATTTTTAATATTTTATTCAGATTGTAAGTATTGTCTCTGCTCTTCTCACCGCGGAGGAACGGAAAAGAACCTCCAATAAAGCTAATGTATGGTTTTTACCAATAAGGATGTCGGTGAGTGAGCATTTTATTCTTCAATGCATATGTATTAACAATTTTCTCGTTTGTTTGTCCTTCGTAATGTATTAATTGATGTGTATGTAGAAAGTCACGTTACCTCAATCCGTCAAAAAGCCTCATGAATTATGGAAGAAGTTTAAATACTTTCAGGATTACATGGGATCATTAAGCACTTGTAAAGAGGTATTAATGTATTTATGTTTAATTATTAATCCTAATTTTCTGAAAATTTACTAATTTGTTTTACCTAATTATCCTGATTCAGATATACATACCCATTCATTTGGGCGAACACTATACTCTTGCAAGAGTTGTGTTTAAAAAAAGGACTGTTGAAATTTGGGACTCACTTGCATCTAAAGATGATCCGATTCAAAGCAGAACAGTTATAAAAGAAATAGTAAGCTCATATTCATCAATTTTTATGAATTGGGTACAAGATACGCATTATACTAATACATATTGTTTTCTGGTAATTGTAGCTTTCAAATTTGGATATCTTTCTCGAAGAAGAGATTTTGAAGCTGAGA
Organism: Iris pallida; assembly: GCA_029216955.1. Taxonomy (NCBI): domain Eukaryota; kingdom Viridiplantae; phylum Streptophyta; class Magnoliopsida; order Asparagales; family Iridaceae; genus Iris; species Iris pallida. The sequence continues at coordinate 3,399,200 of JANAVB010016192.1, read as the reverse complement.
GATGCTAGGTTCAGCTTTTCTACTTTTGCAATAAAACGTCCTTCTTATGTTCCCCGCCAAGGCAATTTAGTTGATTGTGGAATTTTTTTAATTGCATTCATGAAAGATCGATGTAGCCTGGACTACCGTTCTATCGATGTAAGTATGAAAATATGTCGTCAAAAACTTTAACTTTTTAGAGCAATATTTTTGATGTTATGTTTGTTATATGCAGTTTGATGTGGAAAAGGAAAGACGCAAAGTTGCTGAATGGATTACAACTTCAGAGCACAATGAAGAGCTAAAAAAGAAGTCCAATCTGGTTGAATATGGATGACGATGATTTTTTTTCTTCTTCTTTTATATTTAATGTATGGAAAGCCCTAATGTATTATGTTCATTTGTTTTGTTGAGTTGTAATGACATTTTTGCCAAACGGCTTCAATTCTTTTTGATTAAGCAGAATCATTTCTGTCCTTCAAATTAATATAATTAAGCAGAAAGGAGTCTTTTGCCCTTCCATCGAATGACATTTTTGTCCTTCTAATTAATTCAAAACATCCCCGAACCCTTTTATTAAAAAAAAAAGGAAAAAAGAAAACCGTTTCGGAGCTTCCTCTTCTTCCATAATCCACTCTGTACTCAAACCTAGGTCATTCTCCTCCAAAATCTTCAAACCTTCCTTCCCATTCGCAATATTCACACCATGTCGGCATCAGCGACAGAATCATCACCGGCAGCATCACCAAATAGAGAAGATGCACCAGTTACAGAAAATCCAAAAGCGATAGACGGAGAACAACGGAAACCCTATTCTAAGAAAGTTGCACAAAGGAAAAAAGAAAAAGCTGCTAAACAAAAAGAAGTGCAAGAAGAAGTGTAAACAGAAGGTATAACTTTGATTTTATGTTCGCAAATTCTGTATATATTACAAGGAAAATTACATTCTCCGTCATAAAACGCATTTGAATGTTAAATTCTATTCGCCGTTTAATTTGGAACGGAGAATTCTCCGTCTAACTTGAAACGGAGAATGCCGTTCCCAGTGTTAAAACCCACAAGAATGGCCATTCTCCGACCTTTTTTTTTTTTTTTTGCAGAAAGAAAATCTGCCAGGAATAAAGATTCAAGTCTTTTCCGTTCTACCTTCAAGCCAATGCTAAATCTTATGGAGGAGGTCAATCGAGATGTTGGCCGTTTACCTGAGCCAGTTATTGGTTCCTCGAAGAATACTGGTTTCTGGAATTTTGTCGAGATTTTCTACCAAACAGAGTCCACGTCTCCGAATTGGCCAAGGTAACGGAAGGGCTTGAGAATTTAATTGCAAGTTACACAGAAGAAGAAGATGGCGTCGGGTGCTTTGAATTGAGCACCACTGTTAAAATCGTGCCAAGCGTCAAGGATATGGCAGTCATATTCGGTCTACCGCTGAATGAAGAAAGCGTTGATGATGTTTCTTACAGAAGATTGATAAAGGAAAAACAACAGCAGCCCACACCACCAGCATCATTGAGCCTGTGTAGAGATTATTTCACAAGATTGCTGGCTAATACTAAGGGCAAACACTCAGAAGTCACGAATAAGGAAGTGAGAGACAAGTTTTTTGAATTATTACGACAGCTTCGTGGCGGAGATAACGCTGTTAATCCAGATGATTTGGCCAAGCTAATAATCTTCCACTTGTGCCAAACAGTATTCTTTACAAAGTCTGGCGGTTCAAATTTGCCGTACAGATTTTTGGCCTTGGTAGACAGTGTGGACGTCATCAACAGTATATGCTGGCCAAGGTTAATCCTGGCATATGTAATGGATAGCATAAAGAGGAGTAGAAGCAAAACTGAACAGGGGGATTACTCAATAGCTTTCCACAAATTGGAAGGTTGCACAATATACTTCCTCTATTGGTTTGCAGAACATAGTAAATTTGTGGAAAGGAAGTTCGCCCCAATTCCTGATTACCCAAGATTTTTCACATGGAATGGGTACGAAATCTCAAACTTTCTCAAGGCCGAATATCACAACAAAATAAGATCGAAGATGATATTGGAAGATCTGGTTATACCTGTTGGGGAAGAAGAAGGGCACAAAGAAGATGAGCCACCTATAGAAGAAGTTGAAAAAGAGGGAGAGGAAGAACACCAAGAAGCAGGTGGGGATAATTTTGATGAACAACGGATACCACAGCATCATGAAATGGGCACTGTGATGGACGACTCAGCAAAGGAATTGGAGGATTTGAGAAGACATCATTCTGATATTCTTGCGCAGAATGAAGAACTCAAAGAAAAGCTAAAAGAGATGGAGGCACAAGGAGCGCAGTTACGTGCAACCAACTTTGAGAATGCCATACTCAAAGAAAAGTTGAAAGAGCTCGAGGCAAAAGAAGAGCAACAACGTGCAGTCAATGTTGGGATGGAGGGCTCTGTGCATGAACTGGAGGATTTGAGAAGACATCATTCTGATATTCTTGCGCATAATGAAGAACTCAAAGAAAATTTAAAAGAGATGCAGGCACAAGGAGCGCAGTTACGTGCAACCAACCTTGAGAACGAGAAACTCAAAGAAAAGCTGAAAGAGCTCAAGGCACAAGAAGCACAACAACGTGAAGTCAACGTTGTGATGGAGGGCTCTATGCATGAACTGGCAGATTTGAGACAGCAAAATTCTGTTCTTAAATCAGATCTACATGCACAAGGTAAAATCTTTTCTATTTCAAATTTCTGATTTGTAATCTTCCAGGAGAATGACTATTCTCCGTGTACTATAACACGGAGAATAGTCATTCTCCGTGTTATTTGAAACGGATAATTGCTATTCCCTATCATTTCGATACTGGAAAGGTTATTCTCCGTATAATTCCAAACGGAGAATTCTATTCTCCGTATTATATTACACGGAGAATGTCATTCTCCGTGTTAGGTTCACATCATACATTTCATTGTTGTTTGTTTTATTTCAGTGCGAACAACCAAACAACTCAGAGAAACAAATGAAAGGCTCGTTGAGGAGAAAAGGGAGCTTCAAAATAAAGTTGAATCGTTTAATATTGAAGCCAATAAAAAGGATGGGAAAATTAAAGATCTCGAAGCCATGGTTGTAGTACTTCAGAGTGAAGAGTTTCAAGCAGCTGCTGAACTTGCTGCTCCAAGAGAAGTCAGAAGAAGAGGAGGATCGGGGGGAAAGAGGTTAATAAAAAGCAATACAGTTGGAGAGGCTAATAAAAAGCGAAAGGTTAATGCTGCTCCGAAATCCCGAGAAGACGCCAAAATGGCTGAATTAAAGAAGAACCACGTCATACTAAGGGAATGCGATGAACTCTTACTTTGAAAATATGCGGATGAAGAGCTGAAGAAACAATACATCGACATCGTAATTCCCAGAAAGAATTCTCCAAAGTATGTATTCTGAACCCTTTTTTTCGTTCGTTTTTTATAGACTTTTTTCACAATTATGTAATGAGAATCTATCTTTATTAATTTAATCTAAACTAAATTTATGTGCAGTGATATGGTATACGTATTTTATCCGAAAAAGGGTGAAAATGGAGTTTCAGTCTAGCTGTCGGCAGTAGACATGCAAGACATACTCAACTATGACGACATGGAGGCTGGCATACTGGACATAATAATAAGGAAGCTGAGAGAAATTTAAGGCAGTAAAAGGTGTGCCCCGTCTAGTTCGAAGGAGGTGCCATTGATCCAGAAAAAAAAGCCGGCGCCCCAATCACATAAGTGGTCTGCATTCATGACGGCCCACACATTGGTAAGAATTCAAACAAAAAAAAATCCATATTCATGTGTAACCGATGATGAGTGACAGAAAAAAATTACTCATGATATTGTGTATTGTTTTTGGGAAACAGACCATCGTTCAATGTGCCAATGAAGAAAACGCAAAACCCGGCGCCTTTGAAGACATCCAAACAGATTTAGTAGACTTCGTCATGGGTTTGGAGGACGATATAGAGTTGCTATTCATCCCACTCTTTAATGCATACATCAAACACTATACTCTGCTCACATTCAACTTTATCTCCTATGACTGGACACACTACAACTCCTTGAGGCTAACCACGTACGATACGTGCTAGGTGGATGCAGAATTAATGAAGAAAACCTTAGAGCCTATCATCAGGAGAAAAGTTGATATGATGAGGGAGAGATGCCCGACGAAGAAGGAGTATGAGAGCAAAGTGCTGAATTGTTCTCTAAATTGCCCACAACAACTGGCACCCAACTGCCTCTTGTACACGGCGTATTATATGAATATGTTGACGACTCCTCCCTTCGAAATACCGGAAGAAAATGACAAGAAAACTCACCAGAAGATTACAAAGATGAGGTTGTCATGGGCTAAGGAGTTGCTTTCAAGCAAATATGTAAAACGAACCTAGCAATGACATTATAAAAAAACAATGTAATTATGATGTAATTGGGCAAGGAACTTCTGTCTTTTATAAGCTCTGCTTTTATAATATAATCATTTTTGAATTACATTTACATTGTCAAAACCACGAAAAATTTTGACTTTTATTTACATATGAAACAACTCGAACTCATGCGCCAAAAGGGCAGTCATTTTTATAATAAGATTTCCCAAATTCTGTCATTTATTGGCAAAATTTAACAACTCGAACTCATGCGCCAAGCTGCAGTCACTTTTATTGTCATTAATACCAATGAATCTGCCATTTATATGCCATTAATACCAACAAATTCTTCCATTTATATGCCATTTATTCCTAATGAATCTGCCCCTTCGGATTATATTCTCCGTTTTAGTTGGAACGGAGAATAGAATTCTCCGTTTATTTCGGAACGGATAATAACATTCCCCGTCTGTCTTGAACGGATAATAAACACATTAAAATGTTCATTCGCCGTTTTTATTTAAACGGAGAATGACGTTCTCCGTGTCTTTCGAAACGTAGAATGTTATTCTCCGTTTAGTTTGAAAAAGAGAATGAAGATGAGCTTGATGAGAATATAACGAGGTTGGTATGGACTAAGAAGACTACAATGATGAGGTTGGTATGGGCTAAGAATTAGATTTCAAGAGAACTTATGTCTTTTATAATGTCTGCTCTGCTGTCTTTTATAATAAAATCCTTTTTGAGTAAAATTTATATTGTGATAACCACGAAAAGTTTGACTTTTTGAGTCACATGTACATTATGAAAGTCTGAAATACTACATAAAATCCTACTATCAAGAAAAAAGTTGAATGTGAGCTGCGTCCGGGCATCTTAGAGCAATGGAACTCCTTGAGGCAAAAGAATTCCTTGAGGCAGTGAGTTCCTTTGCCACAGTGAGTTCCTTTGCTCGGAGGATGCACGATGAAGTGACTTGCCTCAAGGAGTCATCCTACGGTTCCTATGCTCTGACGATGCATGATGAATACCATCTACCACGTGGACAAGAACTAAAAGACGACAGAGAACAACACTCCTCACAGATGAAGCTTTCAATTGAATTTCTTGAGGCAAAACACTTCATCGTGCATCGTCAGAGCAATGGAACTCCCTGAACAAAGGAACTCCGTACATAGTCAGAGCAATGGAACTCCATGAACAAAGAAACTCCGTACATAGTCAGAGCGAATCAAAGTGCGAGCGCAATAAATCCAAACCCACACTCTGTCGGAGCGCTCGCACTTTGATTCGCTCTGACTATGCACGGAGTTCCTTTGTTCATGGAGTTCCATTGCTCTGACTATGCACGGAGTTCCTTTGTTCAGGGAGTTCCATTGCTCTGACGATGCATGACGAAGTATTTTGCCTCAAGGAATTCAATTGAAAGCTTCATCTGTGAAGGAGTGTTGTTCTCTGTCGCCTTTCAGTTCGTGTCCACGTGGTATTCATCGTGCATCGTCAGAGCATAGGAACCGTTGGATGACTCCTTGAGGCAAGTCACTTCATCGTGAATCCTTCGAGCAAAGAAACTCACTGAGGCAAAGGAACCTACTGCCTTAAGGAATTCCTTGAGGCAGAGCACCGTGCAAAGCCATCCTTCTTCAACATGGAACATGTCGAAGAGAAAGACTCCTGGCTGGCGCTTCGACAGAGCGTGGAACGATAATAAACTCCAAACTCATGCACATCTCATTCTTCTGAAGGACTTCACCACCGTGCATCGTCGGACCAATGGAACATGTTGAAGAAATGAACTCCTGGCGGCAAAGGAACACCGTGCATAGTCCGAGCCAATCAACGTGCGGGCGCTTCGACAGAGCGTGGGTTGGCAATAAATCCAAACCCAGGCACATGTCAGTCTTCTGAAGGACTTCACCACCAAAGCTTCTTCGAACGAGGAGATCGACAACCAAGAGGAAAGATTCTTGCCAAGGCGGGGGATCGGTAGAGTCCATCTCCACAAGAAAAGCTAAGTGAGACGAGAACAAACTCTCTCTACACTATTGCCATTTATAGGCATGGAACAACTCGGACTCATGCGCCAAAAAGGCAGCCACTTCGAATTCAATTCAATTAATTTCCATCAATACCAATGCATCTGCCCCTTCTCAATTAAAGCTAAGTAAGACTAGAACAAACTCTTACAACTACGACCATTTATATGCCATTAATACCAATGAATCTGCCCCTTCGAATTCTGCCAACTTTGATACCCCCTACTGTATCAAAGTTTTTTTCTTGATACAGTAGGGGGTATCAAAGTTTTGATACCCCCTATGTATGACATGTGGGCCCTTCCTGCTTTATAAAATGTGTACACATATATATATATACATAAATTTTAATAGGGCCCACAAAACTCTTTTCTAACAAAACTCTTTTCAAAGTTTTGATACCCCTATGTATGACATGTGGTCCCCTCTTGCTTTGTAAAACGTGTAAACATACATATATACACATAAATTTGGAGATGGCCCACATGTCATACATAGGATCCTGTATCAAAGTTTTTTCCCTTTTAAATGGGCTCCATACATAACTTACAAAAAAAGTATAAATAAAACAAAATTTTGTTATAGTCAAGATTTGAACCAATGACCACTTGAATACAAGTCTAGCATTGTAACCACGACACCACAATAGCATTCTCCGTTTTGAACTTCACGGAGAATGCCGTTCCCAGTGTTAAAAACACATTAGAATGTTCATTGTCCGTTTTAGTTTGAAACGGAGAATGAAATTCACCGTGTCATTTGAAACGGAGAATGTTATTCTCCGTTTTGAACTGCACGGAGAACATATTTTTTCCATTTTTTATGTACTCCGTGTTTTGAATTTGGAATTTATTGTTCTCCATTTTTATCTAATTGTCTTCTCAAACTTTTGCATTGGAGAACATATTTTTTTATCTAATTGTCTCGTGTGAATGACATCTTGCCACATAAGAAAGACATTGTCTTAAGTTAACGACGTTACATTTTATTCCATTTGCTCATTGTCACTATTTCGCTTTCGAACTTTACAATTACGATAATCGTGACCCGATTTTTTACAAACTCTACATATTCTAGGCTTCGGGATATGATGACTTTCTGTAGGCTGGCTTGATTTTCCTTGAGAAGGCCTTCCTTTTGTTGCTACCGGATTTGGCTCTTTTAAAGCTTCATGCACTCCATGAACTGCATCAGCTACCATTTGTTCTTCTTCGCCAATATCGGTCACCATTTCTTTCAACTCTATCAGAACAGACGACATCAACTCCGTTCCACTCTCTTGAATTTTGCTTGATTTCTTACAATAGTATGTAAACAGATTAACTTGTTCATTAATAGAACCATACCTTCTGCTCTCAATAATGTCTGGGTGGATGAATCTTCTTTCTGAGCCAGGTCCGGAGAGATAACTCTCTTTGCAATCCTTGAGCCAACGAGATTTTATCAAGTTCTTTGGAATATCTCCAATTTGCAATCTCTTCATTGCTGAAAAAATATGCCTACAAGGAATCCCCTTGGTCTCCATCCACATGCATTCACATTTTATGATGTTGTCGGTCGGATGAAATGTAACCTTCCGGTTGACACTGTTTGGCGACAAATACTTTTGGACAGTGCAAACTTCTGCCTCTCTTACGATGTGATGATGGGGAACAGTATATGCATCAGAACGTGTGATTTCCTTCCTTACATCTATAAACACCATTTTAGTATAAATTGCGGTAAATTTACCTTCTATTACGGCCATGCTAGTTTGATTCACAACTGGTGTTGAGAATTTATCATTGACATGCTTACCCATCTGGTCGTAACGTAAGGCCGCCAAACCGTGGTCACAATTTTGAAGGGCATTCCAAAGTGGCAGTTTCTCATTCAAAATTTTTTTCAGAAATGCGTTCATAGATTCACATCTATTTGTTGCAGTAGAACCGCCAAAATAATTACCACGTAGGAATGTGTCCGCCCATCGCTCCCTCGTTTTGTACAATGTAGTGGTCCACTCATTGTTTTCTAAATTATAATCTGTTAGCATCTGCTGCCAACGGTTTTCAAATTCTTCAACTGAATAGTACCTGTTTAGAAAACATGGACGTTAACTAAAGTTGTGATATTGTAACAACAAAATACTTCAAAGTAAAGTAGCAAGTGTGCTATGTACCTTTTAATCAGAAGACTCAGTTTACTGTGAAAACCCTCTCGGAGTACATGTTTGGCAGCATTGTTAAGGATATGCCATGAGCACGTTCGATGAACTACGCTAGACATTAAATCCTCAATTGCTTTATTCATGGACTTGCAACCATCCGTGAGAACTGTCACTGGTAATTTGCCGTTCATACACTCTAGAAATTTTTCTAGAACCCAAGAATAAGTCTCCGCAGTCTCATTATGGATCATTGTAAACCCAAACACACATGTCATCGCATGATTGTTTGTACCCACTAGAACCACCAACGACATTTGACTTCTATTTGTTTTATATGTAGAATCGAATGCTAGTGAATCTCCAAATAATTCGTAATCGAATCGACAAGAACCGTCAGCCCAAAAGAGATGGATCAATCTGGAATCTTCGTCTACCTTGTAGTCGTAGAAGAAATCTGGATCACTGTTCTCCTTTGATTGAAGAAATGTAAGTGTTGTCGAAGCATGAACATCGTCGAGTGCTCTACTATCTTGAGCTAGAGCGTTGTATAAATCCTTTCTCATCCATCCAACATTATCCCAGCCACCTTTCTTTTGGACAAGTAAATTCTATATCTCTCCAGTCCCCATCCCTGATTGCTTCATAATCTTAATTTCTTCCAACTCTGCGGGTGTTATATTACGATGGGATCTCAAAAAAAGCTGATTCATAATTATTCGCCATGTTATGGTTGTGATATACATGAAATTTTTTGACGGACCACATCTTTGTTTTATGGGTGTATCCAATACGAAAAATTGCTTTACAACCACTTCTGCTTTCACTTCTTGGCTCACGAACCCTGTTTGGAGCTTCCTTGTATTTCTTGTGTCTGAATCCCGCATTCGAACAACACCAACTACGGATCGTCACCATACCAGATTTGTTTTTCTTTACCTCGTTCTTTCTAATACTGAAACCATATGCTTTTGAATAAATCCGGTAGAATGTCCTCGCTTCTTCAATAGAGTTGAACTGTAGGCCAACAATATCTTCTTCTAATAACATGGTTGGATCTTTATTAATGTTGGCAGATTGCAATATTTTTTTCATCGTCGCTGCATCGAAATCCAATGGAGATTCATCATCGTCCCTAATAACAGAATAAAACAAAATAAACATGAGAAATAGATGTAAAAATATAATGCATTTCTTAAATACATTAGAAAGGGTGATGCGAAATAACATTTCGTTGTTTGAGTTGATGTCTTCATCTTGTTCTTTACTGTCTCCTAAGCTAACATCTTCCAAATTTTGCTCATCATCCAAATCATCTGACAGTCCTCTTGAAAGGAGGCTTTCTTCATCGACTAAATCTTCCACACGACGATCACTTTCTCCATGTGACGTCGACATTGAAGAAAATAGAGTGTGTTAGAAACCAGCAGAAGAAACGAAGGACAAGAAACAATACAACAAGAAAGAGTAATGATATTATCGTACCTCCAAATTGACCATCTATATATAGCCCTCCCATCTGATGTGGCATGTTAAATAAATGAGCTTCTTAGCATTTTCCTAAATTAATAGTGTGTCATCTGACATGACTGATGACATGGCAAATTTTAATCCAAAAAGTTAACTACCCAATTTTCTCCATAATAATTTAACGTTAATATCAATGTTATTTTAATGTTAATATTAATTTATGTTAATATTAATGTTAAGATTAATGTTAATATTAATATTTTTGTTAATGTTAACGATAATATTAATATTAATGTTAATGTTAATCTGGAATATTAACTTTAATGTTAATTTTTATTTAAAAAAAATTGCCACGTCAGCTGTCAGATCAACATATCACGTCAGCTGCCACGTAAGGATGGCCAGTTTGAAAGTGCAATTTGGAGGTACAAAAAGCATTATTCAGGAAGAAACAACTTCCAGCAAGGCAACAACACAACCTTTTCGTCTTCATTGTAACTCCGTCACGTGGCCCTCTTTTGATGGCTCATGAAATTCTTGAGTGATTCTAGGAGCAAGCATAATTTTAAAGGAAACAACTTCCAATAAAACAACTTTCTTGTCTTCTGGGTACATGTATTATTAAAATGTGTAGCTAATAACGCATGAGGAAGCATACAACAGCAATCTCCACGTGGCCCTCTTTCGTAGGATAACACATGCAGCAGCATTTAATGCTACGAAACCCTATTGTCTTGTTATGTACTGTGTATCCTATGTGGCATGAGACAAAAGACAATAACTTGCATAGGCGGCTATATTCAGAAATGACAATAAGTTTAAAAAGTCATCTCCAATGCAAAAAAAGTATTGAGAAGACAATATAAAGTAATTTTTTACGACTTCCAAGACAACCTTTGCTCTTCTAATGATATGGTATCAGTGTTTATTATTAAATTGTGTAGAATAACGCATACAGAGCATTTAATGCTACGGGACCTGTTGTGTAAAGGAACACAACATGTGAGAGAGAACCCGAGAGAGAGAGAGAGAGAGAGAGAGAAAGAGAGTGTGGGAGATGGGATAAAGAGAAAAAATCGAGCTCGACTAGATTTTAAACTTAAAATTTAATTTTTGGTTATCATTACTAATAACTAGTTCGCACGTACGAGTTTAGACGAACACTAACCGAGCCCCGAGCAACGTGACATCAGCTAGCTAGGTTTCTAATACCGTGGCATTCATGTTAATTTAAACATTTACAATATTATTGAAACTAATATGACTACTAAAATTAAAAATAGTTTTGGATTTAACATCTACTTCAAACTAGTTAAAGTTAAAATTGCATTCTTTTTATTTAAAATGTAATTGGAACTACAATTAATACAAACATTCGCTTGTCCCGTAGTTTAAGTCGTATTTCCCTCGATGCTAGGCTTGACGTAGCCCTTGCTTGTCAAGTCGTTGCACGAACACATTAGAAAAGAGTTTTGTTGGGCTATCGAAGTATAGCAAGTACCGTCCCGTGTCACGTGCATTTGTTAAGCAGTGAAAGGGTGTGAAGGCCACTGGCAATGTCAAGACATCACGGACTATAGCTGGGTTAGACGACGACCCTTTTGCTGCGGGCCGAATCGGTTCCTTGGCCTAGGAATGGATTGGTTGAAGGAGCAATACACAAGAATAGACTGCCATAGCTGGGTTAGACGACGACCCTTGATTCTCGACAAGTTGTAATATCTAACTGTTGTTAGATAGTAGAACTAGACAGCGTTCTACGTCGTTCCTGCAGTGTAGGCTGGGACACTGTCACGCACTCATGCCCTTACTCCGGGTGCGGGGTGTGATAGGGTACGCGAGAAAGGAACACTGTCGCTATCGATTCGGTCGGGATCGATAGGTCGGGATCAATTGACTCGATCGAACGGGAACGGTTGAATTAAGATCCATTCTCTCGCCTGAAGAAACTCAAGGTGAGTGGCTGACCCTCCTCTTCTCGACCCCCTTCCTAGGTAAATCGATAATGTTGTTGCGAATGAAAGGATAAATACAAGGGTACAAACACGGGAAAGGGATTGAGTTTTCAAAGATAATGTAGGCTATGTCTTAATAACAAAAAAGAAAATATGTCTTCGCACGGTTATGGACAACTTGTCGACAACGTAGTTTCCTCGATCAGCACAGGTTTAGCGGGGACTTGCATCGGAGCTAGCTACTTGCGTTGAAAGGATCCCGATTAACAAAGCTATACGTCCAGGATGGTTCCAGAGAAGCCATTCTATAACGTGACAGCGTCCCAGCCTACACCGCAGAAACGACGTAGAATGCTGTCTAGTTCTACTATCTAACAACAGTTATAATATCAAAACCTGTCGAGAACGGTCAACCCCGAATGGAGGACAAGCAATGTCAATATAATATACTCAATAAGCTATGATATTGTTACGACCGTCCAGTGTAGGTATTTATGTATGGTATTTATGGTGCACATCATCTTAATTCAACCGAGTAGTTCAAAGGAGGGAATTATGTATGGTATTTATGGTGCACATCATTAGGACGGGTTGCGACCGTCAAGTGTTGTGATAAGCTATGATATCAGTAAGTTTGGGATCCTTCGGATATTGGGCTAGCAACCTGTATCGAAGCGATCATAGTCTTACACATAAGGATGCCAAAGATGTATTACGGTACGAACCGTCCATGGTCATTGCGTGATGACAGACCATGGTCATTGCTGACAGACCATGGAGAACTTGCATCAGCTAGATATGGCAGCAGTGGAGAGAGGTGCACCGGCTACAGTTCTGGGAGCACCATGACTCCCTAGCAGATCACATATCGCTCTAATAATTCAAATCACATTTTACATTTATTGTCGTATCTTATATTCCAGTTCAGCTTTACTTTCCGTATTTCTTACCATGCTATGTTTCCATTACTCACATGCTCTACCTGCTTTTATACTATACCATGATTTGAGACTAAGTTCTATTTGAAAGAAGGGTTACAACCCCGGTCCTTATTTGGTCCAAGGGTTGTAACTCGGCTTCAAATGGTTTCCAAGTCGTCTATATCTTTGTCTTGTATTTCATTATAATGTCTCTTATAGTATTTTCAATTCATATGGAACTGCTGTTGGTGTTTGTACTTGCTCATTTTTTTGACAGGATACCGTTGACATATTACAATTGTCTCGTGTGACTGATTGCCCGACCTATTATGGGGTCGAGTCTGATGGAGTAGACCCGGACTGTGGCTTATTAGTAGAGCCACTAGACTTTGCTCACCCTGAGTAGTGTAGCTTAGTTAGGTTTGCCTGGCCTACGAGCTAGCTAGTACTTTTTAGACTGTAGTAGTTTTTATATATTATGTTATTCTTTGGGTTGTTTGTGTATAGCTCTGGTCTTGTGTAGATCTTTCAATTATTTCATGTTCTCATCATTCGTATTTTCCTTTCCATACTATCTACCTTAGTTTTACATTTGTGATTGAGACTGTATTGCTATGTCACCTCCATTCGGAGTGTATATACTGTACATGTACGTTTATCTGTTTAGTTGTAGTATTTATAGATGACCTAGACAACGTTCTATCGCCGAAGCTGCGGCGTAGGCTGGACGTAACTACGTACTCGTGCCCCTAATCAGGGTGCGGGTCGTGACAGAAACACCGTGACCTTCATATAGATAGGGCCGGTGGGCTGAGATTAGCGCTGGGTGCAGGCGCAGGGCCTGCCACCCTTATGTATATGTTTAAGTTTACGGTTGGTTGGTTGAGTGAAATGATATGATTTCTTATGTAAAGTTCTAACCTTGTAGGCTAGGCGAAATGGGACATAGATGAGCACGATCATAATGTTTATGTTAAGATTATGTCTAACTGTATCTGCCGCAGGGACACGGTGGTGGACAAGTTCAGGATATGTTCGGCTCGAGGCAGGGCTCGGCTTGGACGTCCAGATGCATGGAGTCCGTAGCGTTCAAGAGGAGCTACCGCATTGGCGTTCGGACTTGCGACATGGAGATGTTCAGCCGAAGACTACTTGTTGGCTATAAAGAGGCATAATGTATGGAACAATGTACTCCTTTGTGAGCTGGAGAGATCATGAACGTTGTAGCCAATTGGCATGATGAGTTAGGCTATTCAGAGGTATTGTAACTTTCAGTTCATTATCAATAAAAGAGATTCTTGTTGTATACTACGTTTTCCTTCCGCTGTTTATGTTATCAATTTGAGCTATAAACACTGTTGTGAATATGTTATCTTGCCTTGCACGAACGCAACTCCAGGCTCGTACGGCATCACGTTCCAGCGATGACGATGATTCGGGTGAAAACTTGATAATGATGAAGACGGTAACTCGGTCGACAAACGTAAGTATCGAGGTATGATCGAAATTTTTTTTACAGTAGCATTAATATTAAATCTATATTGGCTTTTCTGTTAATTTAAAATTTACAATATAATTAAAACTAATATTACGAAAATGCTATTTGTTCCCAAAAATTTGGGTGATACCATCTTCCATTATGTGGCATATGACATGGTTGCTAACATGACAGCTGACATGGCAAAATTTAACAATAAATTAATATTAAAATGAACATTAATAGTAAATAAATAATTTAATATTAAATTAACATTGATTAATATTAACATTAATATTAACATTAACATTAGCATTAGCATTAACATTAATATTAATATTGACATTAACATTAACTTTAAAAAAATTGGGTAATTAGTTTTTGGGGTTAAAATTTGCCATGTCAGCTGTTATGTCATCTGCCATGTCAGATGCCACATAATGGGAGATGGCATCACCCAAATATGTTGGGAGCCCAAACGACTAATTGCTAATATTAATACAGTGGCATTACCGTTATTTTCCAATAGATTCGTGACTTGTTCGGTCACACCCCTCCACGAGCGGGTTACATACACCCGCGTAAACGAGGGGTTAAATAGCCTTTTTCAAAGAAGAGAACCCATCCGACTAGAGAGAAACAAAGAAAAGAAGAAGAACAGTCGCAATGGAGAGGAGCAAGATCAACTGCAACGGATGGGCCGTCATCCCTACCGAGATTTTCTCGATGATACTGGTACTGTCGGGGATGCCGGCGGACGAGGTAATGTGCAACGTAGCCCCAGTTTATCGTTCGTGGTGGAAGGCGCTCAACGGTCCCTTAGACTATTGGTCTAACGTCGACTTGGTACAGTGGTACCGGAGGACCCAGCAAACTGCTGAGATTAGTTTGACCGTAATGAAGCTCGTGGCTCGCAGTGAGGGACATCTAGGGTCCCTCTCCGCGTACAAGCTCGACGAAGTAGCCTTCTCTTTTGCATGTTTAAGGCCAGTGCAAAATTTTATTTGGTCTTATTCTAATACTTTATTTTTTCTTTTACAAAATTTTACGTATACTTTTGTTAATTTATATTGATTTTTTTTCATTTTTCCGTTCCCAGTGGGAAGTTTCTAAGGGTGCTGCACATTTCGAAGTGCGACGTGAGTGATGAAACTTTCGTGAGACACTTGGAGTTTCTCCCTGTGCTGGAAGAACTCGACATTAGCGACTGCCTCTACATCACGTCGACTGGAATAATTGCCGCCGAAAATTATTGCCGCCGTCTGGTAAAGCTGAGTAGGAACATGCCCCCCCCGAATTTCATGCTCAGGAACATGTTCGTGCTGGACACGAAAAACGAGGCAGAGGGAAAGGCCGTGGCAGATTCGATGCCGCGTCTCGAGCACCTACATATGGGATTCGGCATGTTCAATGGAGACACGCTGCGATCTATCATATGCAACTGCAAGGGTCTTCGCCTGCTCGACATACGTGGGTGCTTCAACGTGATCTTCGACGACGAACTCTGGAAAATTTGTTATTCAATACAGACGTTTAAAAAACCCTTTGATAATGTAATTCCAGTACCAGGAGAACCTGTGTACGAGTGGTATAATGATTTAGATATGTTCTATCATTCCTGGGGTGAATGGTGAAAACATTAGCATGCATGCATGCATGCATTCTTTATATATATATTTCACTAGTCTACATACAAGATATTTTTTATGAGTTCGATTCTCCATTTTGAGCAAATTTTACTTTTGTCAATACTAATTTTTTACATGATTATTTTTTTATAAATAAAAGGGACTGTGATATAATGACGCCTAAGACGGCTCACTTCTGAGATTTCGACATTTCCCAACACAGATTTTACCATTAATACAACATCTCAGTGTAATCATATCCTAGAGATTTTGCCATTTCCCAACACAGATTTTACCTTATTCAAAATGAATTCTGGCGGTGCAAATTCCACTCATATTAGTGGTATCAGTGCCATTCACCATAATTAATGGTGATCGATATGAAAATATTGGTTTATTTTTCACAACCCTTTAAAATCTATTTACACAGCCAAACAGCCAAACTAATTCATCTTCACGAGCCTTCAAAACCAATTTATATAGATTCAAAACAAAACTAAACAGCCAAACTATTTAAAATTCACAACCCTACGGAACAGTCCTAAATGTACCATTCTCCGTCTTTTATGTACCATTCTCCGTCCTAAATATACCATTCTCCGTCCTATATTGACCATTCTCCGTCCTACATGTATCATTCTCTGTCCTACATTTACCATTCTCCGTCCTAAGGTACTGTTTGGGAAGGATGGAAAATGGAAGGAAGGAAAAAGTTGAGAGGAAAGTGAGAGAAAAATTTTAAATGATGGTGTTTGGAAAGGAGGAGAGATAAAAAATTGTTTTTAAACTTTTCCTTCCCCTACTTTTTGTCCTTCCAAACAAAGGAAGGAAAAAATAACTTTACTTTCATTTTACTCTCCTCATTTTTCTTTCCCTCAAATTTTTCTCTCCCTCCCCACAAATGTTCCCAAACACAGTGTAAATGTACCATTAGCCGTCCTAAATGTACAATTCTCCGTCCAAAATGTACCATTCTTCGTGTTAGAGGAACGGAGAATGGCAATTAACAGCCAAACAGCCAAACTAATTCATCTTCACGAGCCTTCAAAACCAATTTATATAGATTCAAAACAAACCTAAACAACCAAACTATTTAAAATTCACAACCCTACAGAACAGTCCTAAATGTACCATTCTCCGTCTTATATGTACCATTTTCCGTCCTACATGTATCATTCTTCGTCCTACCTCCGTCCTAAATGTACCATTCTCCGTCCTATATGGACCATTCTCCGTCCTACATGTATCATTCTCCGTCCTACATTTACCATTCTCCGTCCTAAATGTACCATTCGCCGTCCTAAATGTACAATTCTCCGTCCTAGATGTACCATTCTTCGTGTTAGATGAACGGAGAATGGCCATTAACAGTCCCAAAAATTGTTCCATACTAAGTTAAAAAGCATATTAGCACCCAAAAAATGTTAACAATAGAAAAATTCTACAGAACCCAAACACCAGACTCGAACCTAGGCCTTCCATGTAAAAGCCAAACAGCACAACCAACTAAGCCTGCAACTAACCCAAAAATCCGTCCTATATACACTTTTACAACCTTCACCCATTGCTGACATGTGGGCCATGGCCCACATGTCAGCAATGGGTGAAGGTTGTAAGTGTATATCCCCAACTTCCAATAAGGAATAGGAAGAGTCGGTTTGGAACGTGTATATATATACATAGGGTCCCCATTCATCTGAGTAGGTTGCACATTTAACATGGCTCCAAAAAAATTATCTGATTGGGAACCATTGCCAGAGTCTTCTTTCAGTCGTCGCCGAGCCTCTCCACATGGAGCACCCTCTGCGCCGCCTCCGGCCCATGACTAGCTGGCAGAGGCTGCGGACTTCCTGACCTCCTGCGGGTTGTCACTGGAGGTCATCGCTCGACCTCTTCATCCGGCGCCCAACTTTGACATGTTGCCGATCACTCCGGAGGAACGGAATTCTCTGGAGAAGAGGGAAGCGTTTCGCCGCTTGTGCCATAGGGCGGGTGTGCGCACCCTGCAGGACTTTGCGGAGATCCTCCGCGAGGCCAGTGAGGGCTAGACTTTTTTTGTTTTTTTTTTTCATTTTTTTACAGTTTTTGTCCTCCTCTTGTATACTTCTCCGGAGAATGTTCCGGCGACGAAGCTGGGATTTAATGAAATAGAATATTTTGTTAACTCAATTTGTTTTCGGCTACAATCAAACTTTTTCAACCTTCTGATAACTTACACCCATTTGCTAACTATAGTATTAATCTTTATAATTAAAAAATCTTGTTACGTCAAATCCATATATCAGCGACGATATCCCCATCAATGACTTGTTACGTCATAGAATTGATTATGCTGCCAGCGTCAATCTTGCCGTCAAATCCATCTTAAATATGATTACAAAGTAAAATAGAGGACAACTTTGAGTGTTTCAATTTTACTCTTTTCGAGTACATAGCCTTCTTATTTTTAAAAATTTAATCAAATATTCGAAACATGGAAATATTGAGATTAAACTTCACATTCTTAAATATGTTGTCAAATTTTTTTAAATAAACATGTTTCCACCACATTTTTTCTGCCAAATTTTTCAATAATCTATACGGAACACGTGGATATATTCTAGTAATAATAGTAATAAATTTAATTTTGGAAAGTAGTTTTTAAAATTAGGGTCTCAAAATCCCAATGCTTTATGTAGTGATTTCACATGGATATATACTAGTAATAATAGTAATAAATTTAATTTTGGAAAGTAGTTTATTAAATTTAATAGTAATAAATTCGACCATCTTATACTAGTAATAATAGTAATAAATTAATTTAAAACTCAAAACTATTCTAATTTTTTCCACTTCCCAAGGTCACATAAGACGGTCGAATTTTTCCTCTACTTCTCTCAAACCCTCTTCCTTCTCCCAAATCCTCTCCCAAACACTCTTCTAATCAAAATGCCGCCGAAGAAACAACGACCGTCGCCGAAGGGGAAGAATCCACAAAGGGATGCGATACAGGCCCGAAGGGCAGAACTTGCAAGGGCGGCGAAAACCAAGATTATGGTCGCTAGGACAGAGGCCGAAAGGGCAGCGGCGGAAGCAGCGGCGGCGGCAGCGGCGGCGGCAGCGACGATGAAGGCGGAGGCGGCAGCCAAGCCACGTGCAAAAAAGGCTAAAAAAATTCATTGCTCGACAAAGACCGAAAAATCTATCTTCGATACAGAGTCGTCGGAAGACTCAACTTATGAAGATCGAAGGCGTACTCAAGCGAAGGCTAATGTGGCAACGGATACAGAGTCATCAGCGTACTCTGTGGATTTTGAATCCTCATCAGAAGAGGAAAATGAAGAGGAAGAGCAATCATCAAATAAGTCCCAGGTTGGAGAGGAGGTAAAAAATTTAAAGACTCAAAAACTAAGAAGATTTACATTAAATATTTCAAGAAAAAGGCTGTTATGCCTGAAAGATCAATTAAGATGGATGATGTCGAAGACGAAGCTTTCCTGGATATATTGAAATTCTATCAATTGGAGAAACTGAACAAATCCTGTCTTGAAAAAATCTCCCAAACAATAGTAAGAGAATTTTACTCAAATCTTCCGGCTGAAATTAAAGAAAAAGAAGAGGATCAACCACTGGTGTTTCTGAGAGGGAAACTGATTAGGGTAAATGCTGCTGTCATCAACAAATTTTATGGATTTGATCCAGTTCCTGAGTTTGATATGAAAGATATTGATAATGTTTCCATGACGGATGCAATTCATGAGATTACAGGTGTTTCGATGGGTGCCAAGACCCCTCAAAATGTATACAAAGATCAATTATCAACTTTGTATAAATTGTTGCATGCCTACGTATCTCAAACACTCAACCCTACTGGACATGAGTTTTCCATCCATCCCGAGAGGGTAAATTTTTTTTATTATATGGGAAAGAAAAAAAGGATGGATATAGGTTCCTACATGTTCAGTAGAATGATGCATCTCGTGGAAAAACCAACTGCAAGGACAGCTCTCCCTTTCGGAGGATTTGTATGCTCGATGGCTAATAAACATTCTGTCCCAAGCTTAGCAGGGGATGTTTATATTAAAAACAAAGGTCCCATGAGAAAACTAACCTTCACTCGAATGTTTGGAAAACGGGCAGCAGCTGCAAGCAAACCATCAACATCTGGAAAACCATCAACTTATGGAATCAAAAACACTAAGGACAGGGTTGATGACCTACACAATTTTGTTGCTGCAAACTTTGAGAATGTCTTCAAAGAGATGAAGACTATATCCGACAACCAGAAATTGATTCTGGAAAAGATTAACCAGATAGAGGTTGAATTTGTTGACCAAGAATAAGATTTTTCTTCCCTCGTGAAGAAGGTAAATGGGGCTAGCCCAAACTCTTATGTAAAAATACACACTGTGCACATTGACACTTTAATGCTAGCCATCACTTTGATACTTCTATTTATGTTTCTGGATGTCATTTCTACATATAAAGTGAGTCAATACCGACTATAATTTTTCTTAATCCGTCCCTCAAGGTGTAGGTGAAGGATATTTTGAGAAAGAAGTAGGAAAAAAAGAAAAAGAAACAAGAAGAAGAAGATGGAGACGGCTATGAAGATTCATCTTTTGAGTTTTGAATGTCTCTTATTTCAATTTGGATGTAATATTTGACTTGTAATATGGTTCTGAATATTTGTTGGTCATGGCAGACAAACTAAATTTTGTGTTTGAAATATTGTAAGACTAAACTTTTCGCTTGTACTAAGTGCATAGTTCGTAATTTGTTTTGAAAATGTAATATGGTCTTGAATTTAGAGTAGGTCTGATATTTATTTGGATTATTGTATTGTGAATTATGCAGTTTCTATGTTGAATTACTAACGTGGATTGGGCAGATTACTGTAACGTGGATTGGGCAGATTACTGTAACGTGAATTATGCAGTTTATTGGACTTGGAATGAAGTATACTTAATTTGATTATGATTTTTTGGTTGAAGCATTTATTTGGTTGGCAGTTGGCCTTCATAGATGATATTCATATTTTGCTGTATTCCTTTGATTTGCTGATGCCCATCACAGATTTCATGAGTCCTGGGTGCATTGCTAGGATTTACAGGTGGCCTCATTACGGATGCATTCCTGGGATCACTGAAACTTTATTTGATTGTAATGTGTTTTGCTTTCTGTAAAAAATTATTACATCGATGCCATCAGTATGAATTCGATGCCAGTGCCTCTTCATTCCTTGTTATTGCTGAAGCAAAATTGTAATCATGCCTGTTAATTCCTTGTTTTTGCGGAAACATAATTGTAATCCTGCCTGTTCATCCTTTGTTATTGCCATCAGTACATCGATGCCATCAGTATGAAGTCGATGCCAGTGTAATGCATAATATAATATAAGAAAAATTCTCTTTGATAGTAGGTTAATTATATTCAAACATTCGCAAGAAATTTTGTTCAGCCATACAGTAGAAGCCTGATAAAATGATATTCGAATTATCTTGAAAATGATTTAGTATTAAATGAATGTACTATGGTAAATGATATAAAAAATACTGTAAATATTTGGTGAAAAAAATATGAGATACTTGAACATTTCCAGTCCTAAATGTACCATACTTTGTTTAAAAGCACAGAGAGTGTCCGTTCTCCGTTTTCAAAGAACGGAGAATGGCCATTCTCCATGTTAAAGGAACGGAGAATGGCCATTCTCCTTGAGAATGGCCATTCTCCGTGTTAAAAGTAAAGAGAACGGCCATTCTCCGTCCATTCGCCGTGTGAAAAGCAAAGAGAATGACCATTCTCCGTCTATTCGCCGTGTTAAAAGCAAAGAGAATGGCCATCCTCCGTGTTAAAAGCAAAGAGAATTCCCATTCACCGTCCAAATAAAATATTCTCTTCGAAAATATTATCATTAGAAAAGTAAAAAATATTTCGTCCGATCAATACAGATTTTTTTAAAAAAATAAGTGAACAGATGATCCGTCCGACCTCAGAAGCAGGTTTCCTCAGTTCACCACCACCATCGTGACATGTAGCTTTGTTAACAAAATATAAAATTATTAGATGAAAAATAAGATTTCTGACAATGGCATGGACAGTAAAATTAGAGCGGCGCCGCTGGTACTTCTTGTTCGAGGAGGTTTCGACGACGTCCGACGCGAAGCGGACCGATTCTTCTCGGCGCAGCTGGTACTCCTCGTTGTTATAGGAGGGCTCGACGACGTTCGACGCGATCCGGACCGATTCTTATTTCCTTCTTCATCTCCGTTTCTCTTTCCACCACAACCACCAACACCACCACCACGACGGCCTGTAACCAAACCAAAAAAATTACGAAATATTAAATTGGATGGACTTTTGAGAGAGTAAATATGAGTTAATTTAGGGTGTTCATTGAAAAAATTAAAGTGAAGAATGACCTGCTAAAGTAAGTTACCAACAGGTCAAAAGTCTAAATCAGCATTAAATGATGTTTCTACACTATTATTCAACCCGAACCATTGGATCAACATCCAATGATCCAGATTTCGGATGTATCGATACATCCATTTTCAGCGGATATATTGTAGAACGACCCTATATATATATATATATATATATATATATATATATATAAATATATATATATATATATATAAAGTCTTCCTAACAAACCAGAGCTCTTTAAACCCTGGGTGCTTGCTTATTGAAATTTCATTTTAGTGGGAAAAAAAATGTAAGTAATACTTCTAATTCTTGCTTTCCTGCTGGTAATGAGAATTTTAGTGGTTGAAATTATGGAAAATATTTGTTCATTTCGTGTGTTGTTGTGTTCATTTCACACGGTTACTAACAACTAAACGTTGAACCAGGGTAGAAATTAAATTGAATTAAAATATATATATATATATATATATATATATATATATATATATATATATATATATATATATATATATATATATATAACACCTCCCCCCTCCTTTCGCGCAAATTCAGCCAGTCCGCCTGGCGGAATGGGCCCCTTCTAATAATTTATCTATACATGTTACTCTTCGGCCAATTTCTTCAAATATTAGCACCCTACAGCAAATTTTCTGCAAAATAAAACATAAACAGGTTAAGCTCTCCATCCAGTATAGACCTTGACCTATTGTATGGGGTTGAAATAGTTTAAATATTTAACATTTGTGTTGTCCTTGTATATAAATTCATGCCAACCAGCAAAGGACATGATTTTTTGTTGGAAACAAAACGTTGGTTCTCCCAAACCAAGAAGCTGCAAGAGAAGCGAAAAAAATTACACAAAAGCAAACGTCAAAATCACACAAAAAATAAACGCAGACATAAGCAATTTTTACGTGAAAAATCTAGATAGAAAAAGGTATGTGAGACGATTGGGGTACAATCCTGAAAAGTCTCCACTAATAGAATTGAATATGACACGCTCTACAAGTTCTTTACCGATCCAACACGGATCGCCACAACTCCTTGGAATAGAAAAACAATTATGGACACACGAAGAACGAAGATGACGAGAAATAGAACTACCCGCTACAATTCTTTTCAAAAAACGTCGTAGATCTCTCATTTCTTCTCCTAATGTTGCAAAGCACTCTTGCGGCCTTTTCTAGTCTCTTTTTCTTTCTATTTTTCAGAGACTTGCATGCATTAACCTTTTATAAACCATTGCATAAATTGTGCATGAATTAGGATTACCATATATTAAAAATATTGAGGCCCGCCAATCATATATTTAATGAAAATTTAATCATAATTGGTTTGCCATAAATTAGAATCCAATTATATGAAATGTCAATATATGGAAGATTCAATCATAATATATGATCAAAGTCAAAGATGAAAATTCAATCATATATTTTTATTATAATATATGTTTCAATATATGATGATCGATGCATTTTTTGAACTAATCTGACACACAGATGACAATCGTCACACTCCGAAATATTCTCAGAATATAGGTTAAGAACTCCACCCATCCACTCCAATAGTTTTGAAGAAAGGGATGAAAGTAGTCGAGTTCTCGTAGAGGAGACCAAATGATTGATGAAAGTCTAGTACCGTCTCCCATAAGAACAAACCCAATAAAATTTAGAGAAATTTTGAGTCGCATCCCACTTGCTTTACCCAAATTTAAGGTGCACCCCATACAATTTACATAATGCAAGACACCCCCCACTTTTGACGATTTTCTTCCAATACCAACAGTCAACGCGGTTGACCGATAATTTTGGACGAAAATACCCTCCCCAAATTCAAACCCTAATCCTAATCCTAATGCTCTGGCCCCCTCCCCCGCCGCGCCGCTGCCCTGCCCCGTCCCGCCGCGCCGCGCCGCGCCGCGTCGTGCCCCGCCGCTGCGGCTGACGCATCACAGCTACCACCACCACTACCACCACCTTCACCTTCACCATCACCATCACCACCACCACCACCACCACCACCACCATCACCACCGCTCCACCCATCACTGCCGCGCCCCGCCCCGCCCCGCCCCGCCGTTGCTTCGCCCCGCCGCTGCGGCTGTCGCGTCCCCGCTCCCCCCAGCTTCGCCCCCCTTCGCAGCTCCCGCTCCGCCCCGCCCCGCCGCTGCGGCTGCCGCTCCCCCCAGTTTCGCCCCCCTCCCCAGCACCCGTTCCGTCCCGCCCCGTCCCGCCGCTGCGGCTGCCGCGCCCCCGCTCCCTCCAGCTTCGCCCCCCTCCCCAGCTCCTGCACCGCCTCGTCCCGCCCCGTCGCTGCGGCTGCCGGGCCCCCGCTCCCCCCAGCTTCGCCCCCCTCCCCCGCGCTCCCGCTCCGGCCCCAGCAGCAGCAACAACAACAGTAGCAGCGACAGCAGAAACGACGGCAGCCACCGGAGGGAGCGCGCGGCTGGCAGCGGGGGAGGGGGGGGGAGGTGGAAGGGTGTGGAGGACGTTAGCCGGCATTGGCATGCGTGCAGCAGGGCGCGTCTTGGAACGGGGTCGCATAGAAGAAGAGAGCATTTTCGTCCAAATTTATCGGTCAACCGCGTTGACCGTTGATCTTGGACGGAAACCGTCAAAAGTTGAGGATGTCTTGCATTATGCAAATTGTGTGGGGTACATCTTGAATTTGGGTAAAGCAAGTGGGATGCGACGCAAAATTTCTCTAAAATTTATTCTAATTCCACACTAATGGATCGTAATTCCAAACCCAAAGATTCAAGTACACACAAATTCAGAACACTAGAATCAATTCTCGCAACACATTACTTGCAGCTGGCCGCTTAAGTTTGATCATCACTTGTCACTTGTGCTCCATGTTATATTTCCTAATCTGGTGACATTGTTGTAATCCTGAGGAGAATGGCATGGCATCCCCGGTATAATCCGCCCCATCGCCCTCAACATCCTCATCATCGCGCTCTCCTCGTACTCCGGTCCCCGCACGTACCCTATGCCGAAGCTTCGGACCAGCTCCCACGCCGCATTCAAGTACATGTGGATGAAATACTCGTTCGAAAAGTAGTTGTGGTTCGGTAACTTGTCCAATTCCTGAAACAATCGTACTCGTAATGTAATCGAGTTTTGTAATATAATCAAGGGCGTTGCTGCTTGGCCTGCACGCAGGCCAGTCTGCATCCACATGATACTCTTCCATTGACAGGTCAAACGATATGGGACCCATGCCAATAGGGGAGCAATGGGGGAGTGCCACGCAGGCGGACGTGCCAGCTCGCTTGCGGACAAGAAAACATTTTCCTATAATCAAGGGCTATTTAGTTTTAGGGTCTCCCATATACATGGATATCAGAATTTGGATCTCGAAATTGAGATGTTAGAGTTTGTGTTTCGAAATGACCGTTCGCGTAGGCTAACGAACAGTGATTTCGATACCAAATTTTAACATCGGTCAATTTCAAAATCCAAACTCTAATATATATATATATATATATATATATATATATATATATATATATATATATATATGTCCGAGCTCTTTAGCCTAGTGGTATTAGAGCGGACATCCGGAGGGGCCGGCAAGGTTCGAGCCCCCCAATTGTTTGTGTGCGTGTGATTTCAAAAAATATATATATATATATATATATATATATATATATATATATATATATATATATATAAAAGAGAGACCCAAACCACATAATGTAATATCAATTGCATTTAGTAAGTACGTATACCCGTCCTCTGTAGAGGCTGTCGTAGTAGAGGCATTTGCCGAAGTGTCTGAAGAGGAAGGTGTCGTCGTCGAACGGCACCCTGGGCACCATGTCGTTGCCGTAGACGAACCTGAAGTAACGCCGCCTGGGGCTGTCCAGGAGGCTCTCCGCGAACCTGCCGAGCTTCTTGTCCCCGACCCTCGGCTGCCCGAACGTGTACACCCCCTCCAGCCTGTCGAGGATCGCGTCCTCGCCGTGGTACTTGAGTATGATCGGAAACACCGCCGACAACGCTCCTCCCAGGCTGTGTCCGGTCACGAGGAACTTGGCCTTGCTGTTCTTGCCGAGGATGTCCCTCAGCTTCTCCCGGATCGTGTAGTAGGCGAACGGGGAGTGCGGCTCCTGCTCGATGTGTTTCGGCCACCCTTCCTTCTGCAGGCCCAGGGCCTTCATGAACCCTCCGTGGATCTTGCCCATGCCGGGGATCTCGTACCACGAGAAGTCGATGTCCGTGCAGGCGTCGTATGCGTCGTTGGTGCCCCTGAACGCCACCACGACGAGCTCTGCGTCGCCGCTCTCCACTGGCTTGTCGCTCATCATGAAGGCTTGGGTGCAGAATGCTTCCTGAAAATCTGAAACATGCATATCCAGCAATATATATATATATGTAATCGGGGGCTGATCCAGAATTTTGGAGTAGGGTGGACTAGCTAATAATTACTGTGAGGTTCTAAAAATTTATGCTAAATTCGGTAGGATTTCTTTTGTAAATTCAATGATTCAGTAGAATGTCCTTTGTAAATTTATGCCAAAAAAATGGTAATGTTTACTTATTGATGGTTTCCTTAGTAAATTTATGGCTTGGAGTAAGGGGGTGAAGGGAGAGTTTAGAATGTTGACCTAGGCTACACCACATGATCCCCCTTCTTAAAAAAGTGGCTTAACTTTTTGGACTTGCACTAGGCTACAACACACTGCAAGCTTAATGTGCCTCCGCCCCTGTATGTAATTAGGAATTGGACTTGCCAATCGATTCACAACCTTTCGAGTTCAAACAATATATATTGGAACCCCATGTACTTGCAGGAATTTCCCTTGTAAGTTCATCTCAGTGTCTAGCTGCTTCAATCAAAAAATAATTCCTTTTTCTGAGAGAGAATTCAGTAGCTGTCGAACGATTGCAAGCAAGCCAGTCAGAAGCAAATGAGTGCCTACTAAACAACCACCTTTACTAATCGGTGGTCACTTTTTCTAAGTAAACTGGAAGATCCGAAGAGGACCGAAACATATAATTAAAATACTATTGTGACAAAAAGATGGGACGGTTGAGAATGTTTAGGAGGTAGGATGAAGAGTTGGTCAGATCTATCACATTTTTTTTTAAATGTTGGTCATATTTTGATACCAAAATTTTTTTTTTTTTAAATAGTTAAAGGGTTTCACATTCTATTTTAGGATTGTCAAAATTGTGATAATTCTGATTACTGTTAGGACTACCAAAATTTTGGCAGTCGTAAGACGGGGAGAAGTTTCTATTAGGACTGTCAAAATTTTGTCAATTCTAACAATAGTTTAAAATTTTGACGGTGCAAATATAAACAATTTTTTGTCTTAGGACTGTCAAAATTTTGGCATTCCTCCGTCGTCTCCAACAGTGAAGTTTGAAATCCCTAAAATTATGTTCGAAAAACTTCAAAAAATAGCTATTTAAAAATCGATAACCTAAATCGACTAAGCGTTGTTTAATATTACATTAAATAAACATAAAATTCAAGAATAAAAAATCCTAGATTTGGGGAAAAAAAATAGAAGAAGAAGAAGAAGAAGAAGAAGAAGAAGAGAAAAGTGTGTGCCATCTCGAATTAGGTTTGGAAGAGGAAGAGGAAGAGGAAGAGGAAGAAGAAAGTAGGAAAAGGAAGAGAGGAATATTGATGTGTTAGAGAAGAGGGAGGAAGTGGTCAAATGTTAGGTTAGTCCCTAATAAATTTCTAACTTATGTGTGTTGTCTTGTAGTCTATGATGTTTCCTAACAAAAATTGTTGTGCCTTTACCATTGGACAAACATTACAGTATATGTCTAAACTATGAGAGGACGTCTGGTATGCGAAATACTATAATAAGTCGAAATCTATATTTCCGAAAATCCTACTTCCTGAAAATTAAATTCTCTATACTAATTTTACTCCCATTTTGAAAACATAAACAAGAGGAAGTATTCTAACAGCAGAGTGACCGAGTTTACCTTCCCAGCAATCATAGAAACCTATGAACTCCATCTGCAAAATTAAAGAATTGATGATATGTTATTGTGAAGAATTAGTCGAGAATATTAATTAAAGTCCAATTAAGAACTCGGTCTTAATTAAATGAGACGTAAATCTTACATCCCAGATTCCTCTGACTATGCTTCTGATCCGGGCCTCGTTCTCGTACGCTAATTTTGCAGCCATGATAGAGAGATGTGCGTAGTATCTGCTGTCCCCGGGCTTGATATTGTTGTCGAGCTCGACTCTCGTGTCGAAAAATGCGAATGGCGATTTGAAGTCCCTCGAGTTCGGATCCGGCATGACTACCTTTCCTGAACATACAATGTTTAGGAGGTGTTTGGTATGCAGAATATTATATAATATTATATAGATATAGTCCGAAATTTTATATTTTCGGAAATAAAATTTTCTGATAAAATATATTCCAATATTTGATGGATATAAATATTTACGAAAAAAAAATTAAAAATATGAAAAAAAAAGAGATAAAGAATATTAAAAAATAAACTGAGAAAACCATAAAAAGGAAAAAAAAAAGAAAAAAAAAAGAAAATCATTTGAAAAAATATATAAAAAGATTAAAAAACTGGAAAAAGGT
The DNA here is from genome assembly GCA_029216955.1 of Iris pallida. NCBI lineage: Eukaryota > Viridiplantae > Streptophyta > Magnoliopsida > Asparagales > Iridaceae > Iris > Iris pallida. Next base: position 3,370,238 of record JANAVB010016192.1, on the reverse strand, counting down.
TTCTTAAAAAATAAATATTAAGAAAACAGGAAAAACAAGAGAAACACTTAAAAATTGAAAAAAAAAAGAAAAAAAAAACTTCTTTAAATATTTAGAAGAAAAAATTGGAAAGAAAACAAAAAAATTCTTAAAAAATATAAAAAAAAATATACAAAAAAAACAAAAAAATATACTTAGTATAGAAAAAAATAAAAAATTTACAAATATGTATAGTATTTATAAAACAACTACATCAAATGATTTGCCAGACACAAATATGTGACAAATTTTCTTCAAGGTGTGTATTGGGCCGGTTTAGTCCGTTTCGCACCCAATTTTGATCGAGTTTTGCCATATAGTTCGGATAGGAGTTCAGGCCGGACTGTGCTATATTTTCAAAACTCCAACTAGACCGAGTAGCTTCAGTCTAGTCTAGGGGTGAGCATTCGGTTTATTCGGTTTAAACCGAACCGAATAACCCAAAATCGAATTGGACCGAAACCGAACCGAATTGGCCCAAAACCGAATTAAATCGGTTCGGTTTTCGGTTTATTCGGTTTATTCATATTTTTTTTTGATGTTTTTTGAGCTTTTTTTGTTAATATATATAGTAACTAAATATACATAGACATATTTAGTATCTACCAATATATATTTAGTATGTACCTATATATATTAATACTTATATATATATATATTTTTTTTTATATATTAATACTTATATATATATATATATATATATATATATATATATATATATATATATATATATATATATATATATATATATATATATATATATAAATTAATTAAATTTTTTATTCGGTTTTCGGTTTTGGACCGAAACCCAAAACCGAAACCGAAACCGAATAAGAAAATTTAGTATTTTCAAAACCGAAACCGAACCGAACTTTTTTAAAATCGAACCGAACCTCTTATTCGGTTCGGTTCGGTTCGATTTTCGGTCCAAAACCGAATAATGCTCACCCCTAGTCTAGTCCAGATCCGGACAACTAGGCCCGGTCTGGCCGACGGACGTTTAGGAATTTTTTTTTTAAAACACTAAAGTAGGTATACTTACACCAAATCAATGTGGGCATAGTGATCAGTAGTAGGAAGTTTTAAGTTTCCAGCCTTTCGTGAGATCTTGTATTCAAATCCCCTTAATTTATTTTTATATAATAGATTAACCTATCGAAATTACGGGTCCGAAGACATGGCAGGTCTGGACAGTGAACCCAATCCAAAATCGAATATTTAGTGGGTCGGACCAGATTGGTCCGTTGACTGAATCATAGTCGACCCAGTCCGAATTTGATCGGACCATATCGGAACCGGATTTCAGGCCGCACTGTCCAATACACGCCTTGAGATTTTTAGTATCGTTGACAGTTTTTTTTGTTTTTTGCATGCACTGACCTGTGAAGTAATCAAACACGAGCCGGGGGATGTCGGTACTCTGCGCTAGGAGGTTCATCATCTTGAGGTCGTTGCCGACTCCAGGAGTCGCCATGGCAAGGATAAGTTTCTGGAGGGCGACGGAGACCAGCAGCATCCTCCTGCGCTCGACGCTCTCGATGACGGTGCCTTCGGGGCACTCGATCGACTCTATCTCGCCCACCTTTCCGTCCTTCAGGAGACGAAAGAGCTCTTCCTGGGTCATTTCCTCCGGGTCTATGTCCAGATAGTCACTGAAAGTATCCATATAAAGTGGTACTTCCGTGTCCGTATCCGAATTCATATCCGTCTCCGTATTCATATCCGTTGTCGATATTGTCATGGGAGGCACGTTGGTACCCACTAACGGTCGATCGTGGCAACGGAGTTTTAGATAGCTTCCGTTGCCAAAGTCGTGCAGCGTCGACGTACGCACCAGTGGGAACCTCCTGGCACTGAAGAATCGGGATAGGAGGAACGTATCCAAATTAAGTGCCATTATGGATCGATGAAGAGGTTGAGGAAGAAGATGATGGAAGAGATGGATGTAGAGAGTACACAATGAGCACAACAGGTATATATAAGCAAAATCAATCAATGCTGATAGGGAAAGGTACACGTATTTCAAACTAAAAAAAAGAAGAAAAAAAAAGAAAAGAAAATAAGTGAAGTCAATGGTTACAGCTAGACGCAAACTAAATTAATTTACGACTGGTATCTGTCCTTGTAACTTAGTCTTTCTTTATCTTATGTAATGAGCGATAGATTCATTATTGGTCATATATTAAAATAACTTGTCTTTCTTTTTCTTATGAAAGGTATATAGTCAAAATGTAGATGCACACCTACGAACTGATTCGAAGATTATTTGCATCATTAACATGAAGGACATGTTTTCGTAACTATATCTGATACCATAATTCTATAGCACTGGTTAGAATTTTCTTAAGGTTGCGGGGCAAGAGTAGGAATTGTTGGATTTTTTTTTTAAAAATTTCAAGTTATTCTTAATATATATGCATTGTGAAAGGAACTTGAGAATATTTTTAATCAATAAAAGTTTTTTCTCTCCTTTTATCAAACAACTTTAAGACCGACTTGAATAACAAAATAACCAAATCAATCACGATAAACAATCACCAAATCCAGATTTAGGGGTTGTTTTTGGTTGGTTGTAAATGTAAGTACAATAGCTTTTGTTGTAACATTTATACAAATTCTATTTTTTTTTTCTTTTTTTCTTTTTTGTAAACGAAATTGTTAGTGTAACGATAGCTGCGATTCCTGCAGCATATGTTGCAACCATTTTGAAGGCAATTCCAATTACATTAACAAGAAATTTCCAATTGCATATATCAAAACAGTATATTGATCAATATAAGATGCTAAAAAGCATATGTCCAGATCAAAAGCTTACTTCTAAAAGAGAAAATGAAGGTGCCAAAATATTCTCCTAAGATGTCACCAAAATACCTAAAAAGCTGAGAAAAGATGCATAATTTGCTTATTTTTGTTGGTGTTTTTGCATTTAGACTAGAAAAGATAGTCCCACATCGGCTACACCAGATGATGAGTATCTCAATATAATGCATTGCTTGTGTTGAGTTGTGCACATGAGGTGTGATGGGGCACAAGTGTTTGCCATGTGGGAGTATTTTTTTAGAAAGAAAAAAGGATTAATTCTAACAAAGATGCAAGTTGATTTTTGTTGACCGGACTCGGATTCGGACTCCAGGATGCCTCGTGCATGCACGGACGGGTGTTCGGGGGGGGGGGGGGGGGGGGGGGGGTAGGCGTGGACTAGCACTCGACTATGTTGATTATGGGATGATGTAAAACATCAAACTCTATTTTAGAGTAATTGGTATTTTAGTCCCACATCGGATATGAGAGATGGTGAAGTCTCACTCCACTCTATAAATAGATCCCCCTTGCCTCCTTTCTAAGATGCACCAAAGAAGAGAGTTAAGGGAGTCCGTAAGTTCAGGAAGCCCGTTCTAGTCTCAAAAATTGACTGATGAGTGTTCCAGAAGTTCTCTAAGAACTTGCTGGTTCCTGGAAGCGGATCGTATATAGGCGAATCTTGCTTTGAGCAATGGTGATCGTATCACCCCAGCAAAGTTGTCTTTCTCTTTCTTCTTTCATTCTCTTCTTTTCTAATCTAATCACAAACTCCTTGTGGACTTTCGTCGCTGCTGCTGCTAGCAATTCGATTTGTACCTTCTTTTTAGAAGCATTACATTCATTTGCCACGGTAACAAAATTTTTTTAGATCTTCGTTACACATAATCTTTCAAGGATCTCTGTAGTGCACATTCTTTGATGAGTTGCTACGAAACGTTGTTTTTACAATCGTTTCATTTCTCAGTTTTTTATCGAAAATTATGCTTCGGGAATAACAATCTCAAAGCAAGATTTAGATTCGATGGAGAACAACCGTGCAAACCTTCTCGACACAAGTTTTAACAAACTTGAGAAGTTTGACGGAGAGCATTACAACGTCTGGAAGAGAAAGGTCAGCCTTAATCTTCAACTCGTGAGCGTTGACTACGTGTTGACAGACCCTGAGCCTTTAATTCCAGAAGGTAAAAATGCTCGAAGGGTTGCTAAGACCACTGCTCTGCAATCCAAGTAGAGGAGAGATAACAACCTTTGCAAGTTGCTTATCTTAAACTCCATGGAGGACTCTCTAGCAGAGTCATACAGCAAGACGGTCCATGCTAAGGACGTCTGGGAGTCTGTAGAGAATCTCTACAAGGCAGATGAGAACAGGAACAAGATCTACGTGACCGAAAAGGTCTGGAAGATGCGATTTGAGGACGACAAGACGATGTTGCCTCAAGTCAAAGAGTTTCTCAAGTTACGTCAGAAACTTGAGGATGACGACATGCCCTTGGTCGATGCATTTGTCATTGGGGGTATTATCGCCAAGTTCCCACCTGGGTGGAGCAATTTTATCACGAACATGCACCGCAAGAAGATGGAGGTGGATCTTGAACGTCTCTTGCACTAGATTCATGTTGAAGATGAGCTAAGGGCTCAAATCAAAATGGACATATTGTCCAAACAGATGGCTGAGGCCAATCTGGTGCAAGCTGGAGACTCCCGAAGGAGATATAAGGCTCCTTACAACAAAAGAAGGGACGTTCACCAACTGAAGGTGAAGTCGGCTCAGTTCAAGCCAAAGTCCAAAGCACCTGGAACTTGTTTCAACTGTGACAAGAAATGCCACTAGAGGAAAGAATGCAAGAAAAAACCTAAACAGAAAGAACAAGGTGAGGCTAACTTTGTTGCTATGATTGTGCATGTTAACTCAGCCAGTGTTGACACAGATTGGTAGATAGACACTGGGGCATCATGTCTTGTTTGCTCAAAAAAGTAGTGGTTCACCACATACAAGTCTACATCTGAGAAGGTTATGGTGGCGAACTAGACACAAGCTAAAGTGAAGGGGATCGGGATGGTAGTACTGCGACTGACTTCGGGAAAGTTGCTGACACTTCAGGCGGTGAAGCATGTGTAAGCCCACTTTTCGAGTTTTTCTATTTTTTATTTATTTATTTATGTATTTTAGTTGTATTTTTAAATGTATTTTCTAGTTAGAAAATAGTGATTACTTTCTACTATCGATATTTTGAAGAATTTACTTTAGGTAGAGATTTTACAAAATAGACTTCTAGAATTATATGATAAGTTATCGCGATTGTGTTTCCAATATGTTTTAGATATTATTACTAATATATAGTATTGCTTCTGAACATTATAGGCTAATTTCGATTTAATCTAGATTCGATATTTATTCAAGTTACCATTATCATTCATTTTATGGTTTAGATATATATAATATGTTTTGAAATCTATTTAATAAAATTAGATATTATTTAGATTATCGTATTAATCAACTTTTCGATTTAGGTTTCGAAGGTATACGAGTTATATTATTGATAATACTGAATACTACTTTAAATATTATTATTGCAATCATTAAAAAGATTATGACTAGACTGACCTTGGTTTAAAGGTGGTCACTTGATTTAAATTGATATAAAAGGTCATTTTAAATTATTATAGTAATAAGCCTTTTGGTTAGGATTTCAATATATAGGAATTAAGTTATTTGATAAACTAATATATTTCCAAGTAAGAGAATTTATATATTAATATTAATATTTTATAATATATTAATATTTCAGGATCATTTATATGGTTGTGATTTGATTAGTTTGACTTAAAGTTTATTTGATCCTTTAAAATGAAGGAAACAATTTATTTTAGAAATTCTAATCTAACTCAAGTAACGGTCGTTCAAATATCCACAAATCAGATGGCTATGCGTCTAGATATACCTAAATAAATAGTCCTACCTAATGGCTACATTCAAATCTTCTCGGATCAAAACAAATAACATTTAGACTTGGTTTCTCTTATCCATACTCAGTCTCAACCTGAGAAACAGAGAGCGTATATAACAATTGTGTTCCTTCTTCCAAACTTTCGAGGATGTCAGCACCATTGAAACCTGGCCCCATCGACACAATACAACACCACCACCACCACCACCAGTATCAACCTTGACCAACCATCACAGCCAATATATCCCGTGTCCGACATCGCAACATCACAGCTGTAATGACCCGCTCCGCCCTAGCAGAACGCCGATTCAAACGGCAAGTGCAACGACTCAAACGAGCCGTCGACCCGAAAAGTTGGCATCGACCTGATGAAGAAATCGATGCAAGGCTTACATTGGCTCGTCAAGAGGAATCCAGACTTAGACTTTCAAAGGAACGCTCGGAGTATCGCTCGGCCGATGCGAACATCGCTAAGGTGGGTGGCTCCGATGAACTCGTCTTTGCTTAGCCTAGATACATAACAATACGGACACTATTGCTAGAATAGCTAGGCGATAACACCGCGTATGCTAATAAATGACTCAACGTATCTAGCTAAGGGAATAATCCCATCTTATATAGAATATGGAAAAGAACATGGAAAATGTGAGAACTCTCGCACCGCGCTCCACGCTCGTGCTAAGGCACAAGCTTACGTTCAAGTCCCTTATACGTTCAACAATGAAACAATGAATGGTTTACAACAATAAAAACGGAAGACTATCGATATAGTCTTTCCAAGTAGAGTATAGCAATATTGAAATACTTCGGGACCGATGGGTCGCCAAGGCGACTCCCGCACGGGGAGTTGCATAATGTATGAATGAAAGAATGAATGAATGAATAAGTGAATGAACGAATCAACGAATGAATGAATGAATGAATATGTGAATAAAATGAATCAATGAACAAACGGACAAGTGAAAGAAAGAAAAGAAAGAATGAATGAAAGATAAGAAAGAAAAAGAATGGTTAGCGACAGGTATGACAGGCACGTGCAACGGGGCTTGCTACCCGCGCTGCACGGACGCCAACCTGGTCGATAACGCATTATGGCTCAGAGACAGCCTATGGCTCAAGACAGTCGTTAAGTTAAAATGATAAAACAATACGAAATGGTCGTGGACGGACTCGTGCACGAGTGAAAAAGGATTCCAAGGGCAACGAACGACATTTTCGTGGCCGGCCTAGGCGGAATCATGGCCTACGGGCGGACAGGTGTGCGGGCTTGGGAACATAACCAAACGTAGGGCCGATACTTCAATAGTCTATCAAGGTGTACCAGCCATCACGCTTGATAGATGAGAATTGATCGGACGTATAATAGACGGCGAAGTAAAGTCGAGGATTGAGTAGGCCCAATCCGCGTATCAAAAATGAGTAAGTCTAGACGCAACGCAAGAGTTACGTCCCGATAAGAACGATTATTCTGCGAGAATGTTGACGTGGTGATTCATGTCCGCCGTGGATAATCAGACTTGCGTGAGATCGGGGCACGACATATTGCAAGGCTAGACGATCTTGTGATCGACTACGTGAATTGGATAGGTGAACTGTATCAAAATATACTTGAAGAGATATACTACGATAATTGCTAGTACGGATGCACGATATTAGCATGTCGAGGATTTGGTTGAGGATAACCTATCATAGGATGACTTTTCTAACGAGCTCGGACTTGGAACGGAGAATGTGTTGAGGCGAATAGGGTGAACGCTGCTTGATGTTTAGAAGTTTGAGTGAAGCGAACTTGGGTAGAAACTCCCGTACAAACGAACAGATGGTTTGACCATAGGATTTGGGGCGAGCGTCGTGCAACGACCTTGCACGATGAGCCACGGACTTGACTTGTAACTATGACCCTGTGAGATGACATAGAGGATAGGCGGACGACCCTATGCCGAGTGATTGAACTTGTGCGATTGACTTTACAGTATCGTCTGGACGGACGATAGACTTGGGGCAGCAAGACTTAGAGTAGGACGGAGAACAGGAAGTGTGCGTGAACGACGACGAGATTGGCCCCAAACAGAGCGAATGATAGGAATGGATGATGCGCAAGTAAAGTTGGGATAACGAATTGAATCATTGATAGGAAGACGTGTCACGACCCGCTCCCAATTTTGGGATACGAGTACGTGGCCAAGTCCAGCCTACGCCGCAGCATCGGCGGTAGTACGCTGTCTATGATAACAATGGTCCACAACAAGCACAACACGCATATACATCATCCACAACTAAGCCAGCAAAAATCACTAAAATATCCAATAGTCTCAATATTATAAATAGGAAAAATCTACTACAACTCAGAAAGTCTCGGGAACAAACCCGGATAGCAGAAAAATAAAATAGACAACTAAACTCCATAACTATAACTACTAACTAATGCGAATCCATAAGGAAGAAAATATGCTAATTCGCATCAGTGCTGGAACCGGGTACGCCAGTGACGTCAGTGTCTCCAACATACTCACCGTAGACCTCGGGGCAAATCTCTTCGTCTAAAGCTGAAAAATAGTTATCCAGTCAGGATTGGAGCAAGATCACCATAACACTACATTACACAATATAGTATACAAGCATGAAGGAAAGATAAAAGGAATTTAACTGAAGATAAGTATAGGCATGATATTGTATGATAAGAAAGTACCTTTGAGACGTGATAACAATATGAAGGTAGACTTTGACATACCACTAAGACATGATGACAATAAGAAGGTAAACTTGACGAAAGAAGAACAATAGACGGCATGGCAACAATAATTAAGTCACGTGTACTGTGTGTTTTAGAATACCAACTTTCAGCATGTAGACGGCTTGGGATATCCGTCAGTCATACGTGTGGTGCATGACTGATATTATGCAATCAATGTATAGGGGGTCTGTATTCAATTCGTTGACCACATGCTTACTTGTTGTATTCCCCCGCCCGACTCACTCACAATACATATCCACTATGATAAACATTAACAATACGATAAACTGTAAACAATAGGAAACAATGAGTAAGACATGAACATGTATGTATCCTAACGATTCTAACTCTCGTGCACAATATTAATCATGAGCAATGACAATCATGAACCAAAAGAAAGTAATAGTGAAAAGACGACACGAAGATACATGCAGCATAAAATAAAAGAAACATAGGTCATAGTGATACTTGCCTGCTCCGATAGATGATAAAGTCACAAGTCAAGACGTCGTAGTCCGATCTACCCCGTCACATAAAAACCACAAGTTAGATCAACGATTCCCACTCTAAAATCCTAGAAAGTGGCTAATGGGTTAAACTAATTAATACTATTCTAATTCTGGAATAAATCATCTAAAATCCTATTTTAACCTATTTAATTCTGAAATAACAATCTACACACAAAAATTTGGCCAAGGAAATTCACGGATCCAAATTCGGGACCCGTGGCACGCAAACCGAGACATACTGTTGACTTAATAGTCAAACATTATGAATTCAAAGTCTGAGTGTGCAACATGATAGATTTCAGCACCATGAGTGCACTGGAATCGACTGTGCCACAAAATCACGCTTTGGTCAAAAGTTATCGCCATTATGGCTAACTATGACCAAATCGATGAACCGTTGACCAAATCTGACTTCTATAAACAAAATAAAATACTAGATGAAGCTCTGAATTTCTGGAAAAATTATATGTTTTAGGTCTCGGTGTCAGCTTTCCAAAACTTCAAACGGATCGCGAAACGGAGTTCGGGATTGCTCGGAATCTCGAAAACCGTGCGACGTGTTGATTTTTGGACAACCGACACTCAAATAATTATTCAGAAATTCGAGATCAAAATACCAGAAAATAAATTATATATTCAGAAACCTAACCTCAATACGCTTCTAACAAAAAAACGGCGCGCGAAAAGGATGTCTAGATCGACGGCAAACCCTCCGCGAAGTCGAAGAATCCTTATTGAACTCTCCCACAAAATAATTGCTGAATTCTAGGGTTTTCGGAAAAAACTAAACAACTAATATATATATATATAGGGTTGGCTAAGTCGGCTAGCGGCTGGGCGGGACACGTGGCGCAATCCAGTGCGCTCCGCCCAGATCGAACGGCTCACATTGGAGCCGGCTAGGCTGGGCGGCTCCGAGTCCAACTCGGACTAACAATACGGCTCGAGACCGAGCCCTACACCCCCCCTCTCACAGACACGTGGGCCCGCCCACACCGCTCCAGCGGCTGACGGGTGGGCCCCCGTGAGGCTGACTGGGTATATAATTTAGAAAATAGGTTTTTAAATGCAGAAAATTAAATAAAAATCAGGAAAAATCCTAAAAATTCCAAATAAATCCCAGAAAATTCCTAAAAATTCCTAGAAAATTATAGAAAATATTTTAAGGGTTCTAGAGCCCAAATAAAATATTTGACCTCAAAAATACCCTCGGGCGCTCTCACAGTAAATCCTAGAAGCTTAGAAAATTAATAAAATAATATATAAAATTCTCTAAAAATCTCCATAAAATCCTGAAAATTCTAAAATAGTTAAATAATATACTAGAGACTATCTAGGGGCCCCAGAGACTATATACAACCTAATTTTCTTATATCTAACCTATAGGCTTAGGCAAAAAATCTTACGATCCCAAATCAACATCCTAGTAAATAATTAATTTTAACTAAAATAAAAATAATAAAAAAAATCTCCAAAATAGAAAATAAATTCTAGTAACCCAAATGCTAGAAACTATCCCCCTTAAAAGATTTTTGTCCTCAAAAATCAAAACATCACAAATAGCATAGTATAATACCTAACTCTTACAAGCAATAATTTCTTAATCTAAGTCACGGAGAGATAATGGCTAGGAACATAAGGGAACTAACGACTAACTAAGCATGCATAACAGCTAAAACTAAAGAAGGCTTTCAAGAAAACATATTTAAGTTACCTATGTCTTGGGATTGAGTCAAAGCCACAAATGCTTGTCCTTGACGTTGTGCTCCTCCAGACTGCTGTTGTGAAACTGGCCTATGAGCTGGTGCTGCGGGACATTCTCGCACTTGGTGGTCTGGTGCTCCACAAAGGAGACAAAGTCCTAACCTCTTCCTACAATGGTCCCACTTGTGTCCTTCTCTTCCACAATAATTACACTTAGGCTTGGGTGGGATAGGCTGATGTTGTGGCTGCGATGATACCACCCTAGTTGGAGGTTGATGCTGGATTTGAAGGGTCTTCTGAGAATTATTAGGACGTTTTGATGATTCTTGATTACTACCATCTCTACCTCTCTTCTGGGAAGCTAATTTCTGCCTTAGGATAGATTCTTGACGCCTAGCTGCATTCAAGATATCTGTATAGGATGTTGGGTCTACTGACGCTGTTAAACTCTGCAACTTGTAATTCAGCCCAGAATGGAACTTCTCCGCCTTCTCTTCTTCTGTAGACACAAGAGTAGGAGCAAAACGACTCAAGCGACTAAATTCTGCATCATATTCGTCCACTGTCATGCTCCCCTGCTCTAGTCGTATGAATTGATCCCGCAGCTCCTTTCGAACAGTGGTGGGAAAGAACATGGTATTGAAGAGGTCCGTAAACTCTTCCCATAACACATTCTTACCCAACCGTCTTTCTTGTGCTGCCCACCAATGATGTGCATTGTCCTTGAGCTGCAACTTCACTGCTCTTATCCATTTCTCCGGTGGCAGCTCCGATGCCTCTAGTAGTGTCTCTATCTCCACTAGCCAGTTGGTGACTTCTATAGGTTTCTTCGAGCCAGTAAAGGGAGATGGGTTCATCTTGCGAAACCCATCAATAGTACCCACACGATCTTGTCGTGTTTCTACGCTCCTTTCTAGAACATCTGCATGTCTCTGCTGAGTCTCCATCATGCCTTGGAGTATCGTAAGGATTTGAGCTCCATCCATAGTTACTCCTTGGGTTGGGGCTGTTTGTGGTGGTGGTGGAAGATCCTCAGCACTAACCCTATCTTGTTGATGGTTAGAAGGCTCTACGAACTCGGTACTCTCTGCTGTCGATCCCTCGGGTTCGGGAGTAGCATAAGGGTTAGCTACCCTTTTTCCCCTACGGATCGTACTGCGCCTTGTCTCAACCATTGCAAACTAAAAGAAAAGAAAGGATATGGTTAGAACGGTAGATACAAACATATCGAAAAAATCACGGATGGAATCAAGCAAGATGCAAATTAAGAGACAATAAGATCCTAAGATAAAATAGACTCATAAGGTTGGAGATCCTATTTGTGGATGATATAACCTCCTAACTTCAAATCTATTCGCAGGCTCGTAGTAGTACAGCTAACTTAAGCACTACCACGAGTTCGCAGTCTTTTGCGAAATTGGACCTGCATGGGCCACCATAAAAACTTGTCACGACCCGCTCCCAATTTTGGGATACGAGTACGTAGCCAAGTCCAACCTACGCCGCAGCATCGGCGGTAGTATGCTGTCTATGATAACAATGGTCCACAACAAGCACAACACGCATATACATCATCCACAACTAAGCCAGCAAAAATCACTAAAATATCCAATAGTCTCAATATTATAAATAGGAAAAATCTACTACAACTCAAAAAGTCTCGGGAACAAACCCGGATAGCAGAAAAATAAAATAGACAACTAAACTCCATAACTATAACTACTAACTAATGCGAATCCATAAGGAAGAAAATATGCTAATTCGCATCAGTGCTGGAACCGGGTACGCCAGTGACGTCAGTGTCTCCAACATACTCACCGTAGACCTCGGGGCAAATCTTTTCGTCTAAAGCTGAAAAATAGTTATCCAGTCAGGATTGGAGCAAGATCACCATAACACTACATTACATAATATAGTATACAAGCATGAAGGAAAGATAAAAGGAATTTAACTGAAGATAAGTATAGGCATGATATTGTATGATAAGAAAGTACCTTTGAGACGTGATAACAATATGAAGGTAGACTTTGACATACCACTAAGACATGATGACAATAAGAAGGTAAACTTGACGAAAGAAGAACAATAGACGACATGGCAACAATAATTAAGTCACGTGTACTGTGTGTTTTAGAATACCAACTTTCAGCATGTAGACGGCTTGGGATATCCGTCAGTCATACGTGTGGTGCATGACTGATATTATGCAATCAATGTATAGGGGGTCTGTATTCAATTCGTTGACCACATGCTTACTTGTTGTATTCCCCCGCCCGACTCACTCACAATACATGTCCACTATGATAAACATTAACAATACGATAAACTGTAAACAATAGGAAACAATGAGTAAGACATGAACATGTATGTATCCTAACGATTCTAACTCTCGTGCACAATATTAATCATGAGCAATGACAATCATGAACCAAAAGGAAGTAATAGTGAAAAGACGACACGAAGATACATGCAGCATAAAATAAAGGAAACATAGGTCATAGTGATACTTGCCTGCTCCGATAGATGATAAAGTCACAAGTCAAGACGTCGTAGTCCGATCTACCCCGTCACATAAAAACCACAAGTTAGATCAACGATTCCCACTCTAAAAATCCTAGAAAGTGGCTAATGGGTTAAACTAATTAATACTATTCTAATTCTGGAATAAATCATCTAAAATCCTATTTTAACCTATTTAATTCTGAAATAACAATCTACACACAAAAATTTGGCCAAGGAAATTCACGGATCCAAATTCGGGACCCGTGGCACGCAAACCGAGACATACTGTTGACTTAATAGTCAAACATTATGAATTCAAAGTCTGAGTATGCAACATGATAGATTTCAGCGCCATGAGTGCACTGGAATCGACCGTGCCGTAAAATCACGCTTTGGTCAAAAGTTATCGCCATTATGGCTAACTATGACCAAATCGATGAACCGTTGACCAAATCTGACTTCTATAAACAAAATAAAATACTAGATGAAACTCTGAATTTCTGGAAAAATTATATGTTTTAGGTCTCGGTGTCAGCTTTCCAAAACTTCAAACGGATCGCGAAACGGAGTTCGGGATTGCTCGGAATCTCGAAAACCGTGCGACGTGTTGATTTTTGGACAACCGACACTCAAATAATTATTCAGAAATTCGAGATCAAAATACCAGAAAATAAATTATATATTCAGAAACCTAACCTCAATACGCTTCTAACAAAAAAAATGGCGCACGAAAATGATGTCTAGATCGACGGCAAACCCTCCGCGAAGTCGAAGAATCCTTATTGAACTCTCCCACAAAATAATTGCTGAATTCTAGGGTTTTCGGAAAAAACTAAACAACTAATATATATATAGGGTTGGCTAAGTCGGCTGGCGGCTGGGCGGGACACGTGGCGCAATCCAGTGCGCTCCGCTCAGATCGAACGGCTCACATTGGAGCCGGCTAGGCTGGGCGGCTCCGAGTCCAACTCGGACTAACAATACGGCTCGAGACCGAGCCCTACACCCCCCTCTCACAGACACGTGGGCCCGCCCACACCGCTCCAGCGGCTGACGGGTGGGCCCCCGTGAGGCTGACTGGGTATATAATTTATAAAATAGGTTTTTAAATGCAGAAAATTAAATAAAAATCGGGAAAAATCCTAAAAATTCCAAATAAATCCCAGAAAATTCCTAAAAATTCCTAGAAAATTATAGAAAATATTTTAAGGGTTCTAGAGCCCAAATAAAATATTTGACCTCAAAAATACCCTCGGGTGCTCTCACAGTAAATCCTAGAAGCTTAGAAAATTAATAAAATAATATATAAAATTCTCTAAAAATCTCCATAAAATCCTGAAAATTCTAAAATAGTGAAATAATATACTAGAGACTATCTAGGGGCCCCAGAGACTATATACAACCTAATTTCCTTATATCTAACCTATAGGCTTAGGCAAAAAATCTTACGATCCCAAATCAACATCCTAGTAAATAATTGATTTTAACTAAAATAAAAATAATAAAAAAAAATCTCCAAAATAGAAAATAAATTCTAGTAACCCAAATGCTACAAGATGTACTCGATGATAGTGCAATACTTGGTCTTGAATCGGACGGAAGGTACTTAAGACTTGGTCGACTCCGCTAAGAAGAAGAAATAGTATTGATAAAGAAGACAAGAACGCCTGAGAAACGAATCGGATCATCTCGAGGATCAAGATAAACGATAGTGAGATGCACGCAAGTTCAATTTTAAATCGAAGCTAGTGAAACGATCGGCAAATCAAAACTATCACGAGTAGCTTGTCCGACTTCGTTAATCGCTAAGCCTGGTTGAAATGTACGTATTCGGGGGACGTCTTGAATATGTGCACAGTCCCCACGCAGCGATATGATGAACTCAAATGCAACTGCAAGTGGGTATTGAGATGCGCATGAACGACAATTGAATAAGTACCATCAAGTCTAAAATAAATGGATAGTCATTCCATAAAATTCACCAAACGCATGCAACATAAAACTTGGAAGGATAATCGGGCATAATTCGATGCCATCGAACGATAGAGCCGTTCGATAGAATTGTCTAAGAAACACGACGACATGAGTTAAGGAATAGTAGGATAACCTGCACTCAGGAAGTCTCGAGGATGAGACTTGTTTTGAGTGGTGTATTATGTAATGACCCGCTTCGCCCTAACGGAACGCCGATTCAAACGGCAAGTGCAACGACTCAAACGAGCCGTCGACCCGAAGAGTTGGCATCGACCTGATGAAGAAATCGATGCAAGGCTTACATGTCACGCCCCGATCCCGGAGGATCGAAAACTAACCACTGGGCGTGATGCCGTACAAGTCTAGATTGCACTTGTACAAGGCAAAACTATTACAGTTCCTGGTAATTCTCAGAAAACATCGACAACACAGCAAAACCAAGCAGATAAATTGAAGTCACACAAGATATTGAAGAAATGTATCTCTTTTATTGATAATCATAATAGATTACAAGACTTGTAGTGGAATACAGAGTTTACAACTGATTACAAGACTCTTGAATAGCCAACTGAATGTATACACTTGCCCTTTAGGCTACAAATGAAGATACCGACTTCTTTACAATGAACTTACCATTATGGCTACAATCTCACTGGTACAACTGAGTTCCACTGTTCCATACATTATGTCCCGTATAGCAGAAGACATCGTCTTGAAAGAAGAGCTTCTGCACACCCATCCGATTCATCGATGCCAAGCACTGATTCACAGGATTTTCTCCAAGCAAACATCTGTAATATTGCCCACAACGTGGGTCAGTACATCATCAATGTACTGGCGAGCGGTGCTAGCCCAACTCACCTAAGAAGACAACACTAAGTAATTATGTTACAGAATATTATTAACAGTGGTCTTTCTCATTGCCTTAGGGTCAATTTTATGTTATAGCCGACAAGAAGTAAAGCATGCAAATCTCATAGCCAACATAATTTAAAGCATACTGTTATCACCCTTTGGTGATTCTTACCCACGGTCGTATAGCCATCCCTGTACATTTATAATACTTACTCTGCCTGCACAAGACATTATTAGGAACAATATCATGATTCAATATAAATATCATCGTTCAGGTGATTCTTACCAACAGCCGACATCCTTTCCTGTATTTGAGTAATAACTTACTCTGTCTGCATAAGACATCATTAGCACCAGACCTATCTATATGAAGGTCACTGGCGACACGCCATCTTGGACCGACTTACAGGTATACAACGCCCTTGCCAGTGCAGGTAGCTAGCCCCAATGCAAGTCCTGTATACCGTGCTACTACTTCAGCACTGCTACTACTTCAGCATTGGTTTCCCCCAGGACGAACCGGGTTCCATGGCCTAGGAATACCGTTCGAGAAACCACCTTGTCGACAAGTTGTCCATGACCATGCAACTATATGCAACTTATCTAAGAAGAAAACATATAATGCATGATAAGGAAAACTAAGTAATTCAGCCACCATTCTCATTCATATTGCCATCTTGCCTTGAGCTAATGCTCACATTATCATCTGCCCAATCCAGGGTCTTGGCGTAATCAACATTCTATATCGGCGACAGGATAATAGAATGTTGTTACACAATCCTCTTTGCCACATCTTTGATACCATACATCTTTCCAACCAAACTCAGTGTACTCACCGCCCAATCCTTTGGGACTTAGCATCTGTTTAGCATTCATTCATTTGAATGCAATTCAAGCATACTCATTGCCCAGTTCTTGGGTCTTAACATCTGTTTTGCCATCTATTCATTGAGCCAAAGCTCGATATACTCACCGCCCAAGTATTTGGGACTTTGTCTTCACCTGTCATGTAATTCATCGCAACATCGTACAAGCATACAATTCATTTAGCCACAACAGTTTACGTTCAGGTAATTATTATCTTTCATTATCTTTCCAAATTCCATGCAAGGTATTATTGAGCAACACAATAAGAAACATAGCACACTATCCTTTATTTTAAGCGTGAAGCTAAAGGATCTTTGAAGGGTTCAACACTACTCACATTCATAGGACGATTCCTGCCACGATCGCATAGCCTTCCAAGCGATCCTTTGCATAATCCCAAGTCCGACAAGGCATCATCGAACCAACCATCCATCATAAGGCATCTTGCGGGTCGGGGCACTACAATATATACCACTCAGAAAAAGTTTTGTCTTCGAAACTTAAAACAAAACTCATCCCCAAAACTTCAACCAATTCTTCATAAAACTTCTCAACGATCAACTTTGCACCATTTAATATTTTTCTGCAATCTTTCGATTGATTTCAAGTAATGTATCGTCTCGATAGAACACCCCAATTAATTCAAAATAGTTTACCATCCTTTTTGACCTTTCCTCCAACACTCGTGCAATCCTTAGCACATGATAATCCTTTCCGTGGCTTCGTTTGAATTCAGCATACCACTTAGTTGGAATCATACACATATTTTAGGCATCCCAGAAATACATGTATTTCAGCCAAGTTCAGTGATAGGGAAGACGAACGAGCTACGGTGTAACTTCCTTTCCCGAACATCAGTAATTCTCTTTGAGCATCTCTTATAATTCCACTTTGTTTATTCAATATCCCAACCAATTAATAACACAATAGATGTTGCCGATTCCAACTCGATAAGTTTTCCTCAACCGATCCAAAAATTTTCCAAAGTGTTCAGACTTAGATGTATCAACTATTCCTTTCAAGTTCATTGTCATCCACGCCATCAAAGTTGATAAATCTTATTGCCACATTTCATTTCGATACCCCAATTCTCATCGATCAAATCTTGTACTCATTATCGCTCGCATCCATACACTTTGTTTGCAACTCGTAACTTTCTCGATCATGATTCATCTATCAAAGTGTACCATCTCCCACTCTAGTAACATTTCCCGCTGTACCCAAATATATTCTCTTATTGATAAGCCAACATATTATCCTCTCGCATAAGCACTTTTATATCCAGCAACATTAATCCCGAGGGTCATTCCTATTCACATTCGTCGATCTCGGCTACATGTACTATCCAATTCCGTCGTTACACTTATCCTCAATTCTGATCCGGTCAATGAAGTTATCCCAACTATCTCAAGGTACTACCATTCATTTACACAGCTCAATATTAATCAACCAATCCAACCAGCTTTAACAATTTCCAGCATTCCAACAAAGGCAACTCAATTTTCGACGTTCCAACAAGGCAACCAAATTTTCGGAACCAACATGATCTGTCATCCCATCCAATATTATAACATCAAAATTTTCCAATATCCATTCCATTCCGAAGCCTACCTTCCAATATATCTTACTCATTCCGACTATATACACGCAACATCAATAGGGACATCCTACGGTTTTCCAACAGTCAACTTAGCATTCAGTCAAGTCTCTATGGTCAGCTAATCTAAGCTAAACCAAACATTCAGCTAGCTCATATGAGATGAGTAGCTATCAGGGACATACTTATCTCTTATCTTAGAGGCAACCAATTCTCATCATAGGGCAACTCTATGGTCTGACCAATTTAGGGACATGGGACACCACCCTAATCTTATGAACTTATTCCCAACACGGACAACTGAAGAACATAGCCAACCAATCTGAAACTTAAGCAACCAACCAACATTCTAGGCAATCCCACCAACACTCTAGGCAACCAACCGATGCTCTAGGCCACCAACCGACATTCTAGACAACCAGCCAATAATCTAGGCAACCAGCCAACATTCTAGGGTCAAGTCTTTCTACCCGTACTCATACTCGGGTTATACCCAACGAAGTCTCATTCTAGACTTACCCGCAACCGATAAAATCTATCCGACCATTATATCCAACAATCCTTATAGGTCAATCCCGAGGCTATCATATAAAACTTCTCAATCGAATATCCAAACTTTAAATTTTCACTTGCATAGACATAGCATCACTTGTTCAATCCAACTTGTATCCTCATATCGTACTCAAATTGTCTATTCAATCGGGTCAACTATTCTGAATCATAATCCAACATTGTTACCTCAATATTTTATCACTTAGGATCTCTTTCTACGGTCTCTTTGCGACATATTCGTTTCTACATTTTTAGATCATCGATACGGTCTGTACTCTCTTAACCAACAAAATAAGGCAACTACATAATCATATTTCTTCCGAGGCATCATTTATAAATTTCCTAGCACCAACACGGTCATCTCTTAGCAATTCATGTTAACCATCAATATTCGTTTTGCATCATCTCCTTGTGATTCCATAAGAAGATTTACTATCCGTGCATCGATCCAATCTCTATGGCACCAATCATTTAGCATTCGTACTTCGATCATCCAATTGAATAAGACATAACTCATTAGCTAAGTCATAATCCCACAATTCTATATTCCACCAAACTTGTTATTCAAGCGACAACATCATCTACCGACATGGTCTATTACATATCGCTGCACCTCGATACTTATTTGTATCCCAGCCATACGACTCTCGTAAGGAACATCTATTCTTTCATGCATCAAGGGACAAGTACTCATTTTCTATGCCTCAAAATAGTCAAGGGTCATAACTTGTTAATTCGGGACATCAAATTCTCTCAAGCACAACTGTACCACGTGCTAAGATCATCTATTCCTCAAGCCCATTCTCAATCCTTTCGGTCGTTGATGCAACTCTCTGCATCTTCTAACTCATTCGCAACATCCCGATAACCGCCTAACATCACCATCAATTCTGTCGATATCCAACATGCAATTTCTTACACTCAATTCCAACATCGTTCAATATTCGGTCCATCTTATTCTTCCAATCATTTGATAGCAACACAACACCATCGTTACTAAGCCTGCCATCCTCCTTACCCGACTGATTCAAGTCTTTGCCTGAATCTAAAATTTGTTTTCTTCCCAACCAAGGCATCATTTCATATTCTCAATTCTCTTATTACCTAACATGATGCTAACCGACAAGGTCTAGCGATGGTTCACCCGAACACATCAAAATCTTGCAACGGGTCATCCAACTTAATCATCAAGGGACATTCCTAGCCGTCATGTATCAATCATAAGCTCAGCTATGATTCGATACTACCCAATACCTTATAGGTAAAGCAATCACAAAATCATAAACACATCAGGGGTCAAGGGACATCTTATCACGACGAGGGTATATGTAATATACCACCCAGAGCTCAAGCCATTCTGACACAATATTCCCTCGCATCAAACCAACGTCCAATATGGACAATCCATCCTGCAGTGGTTATGCTGACCACAAATATCGACTCAAGATTCTGTCGATTCCCATTCATTGAAATCCATGCACATTCTGTTCCAACATACCAAGCCATCACCTACGGTTGATTGCTGCATAACAATCGACTCCATGAATCCCACACATAAGAAACCCAGCATGCATCACAAACTTATTATCACATCGCATCATTGTTATTCTTTTTGGTATCTTTTTAGAAATTCAACAAAACACACATATCACAGCCCACATATTTAGACTTATTGTATGGAACACCCAGTGAGAGGTTAGAATGATCAGCGGACTTTCAGTCAAGGGAATAACTTAGAATAGTTTGGAAGCAATGCAGAATAATCGCAGAAGCGCTATGAGTCATTATAGAGGCAACTTTGATTTTATCGCGGAAGCAACTTTGAGTATTCGTAGAAGCAATCTTTGAATCATCGCGGAAGCAGCTTAGAATCATCTTAGTAGCAACATTGATTCGAAACAAATTGAATAGGAATCCAAGGACGTAAAACCGTGCTCTGATACCATTATGTCACGCCCCGATCCCGGAGGATCGAAAACTAGCCACTGGGCGTGATGCCGTACAAGTTTAGATTGCACTTGTACAAGGCAAAACCATTACAGTTCCTGGTAATTCTCAGAAAATATCGACAACACAGCAAAACCAAGCAGATAAATTGAAGTCACACAAGATATTGAAGAAATGTATCTCTTTTATTGATAATCATAATGGATTACAAGACTTGTAGCAGAATACAGAGTTTACAACTGATTACAAGACTCTTGAATAGCCAACTGAATGTATACACTTGCCCTTTAGGCTACAAATGAAGATACCGACTTCTTTACAATGAACTTGCCAATATGGCTACAATCTCACTGGTACAACTGTGTTCCACTGTTCTATACATTATATCCCGTATAGCAGAAGACATCGTCTTAAAAGAAGATCATCTGCACACCCATCCGATTCATCGATGCCAAGCACTGATTCACAGGATTTCCTCCAAGTAAACACCTGTAATATTGCCCACAACGTGGGTCAGTACATCATCAATGTACTGGCGAGCGGTGCTGGCCCAACTCACCTAAGACGACAACACTAAGTAATCATGTTACAGAATATTATTAACAGTGGTCTTTCTCGTTGCCTTAGGATCAATTTCATGTTATAGCCGACAAGAAGTAAAGCATGCAAATCTCATAGCCAACATAATTTAAAGCATACTGTTATCACCCTTTGGTGATTCTTACCCACGGTCGTATAGCCATCCCTGTACATTTATAATACTTACTCTGCCTGCACAAGACATTGTTAGGAACAATATCATGATTCAATATAAATATTACCGTTCAGGTAATTCTTACCAACAACCGACATCCTTCCCTGTATTTGAGTAATAACTTACTCTGCCTGCATAAGACATCATTAGCACCAGACCTATCTTTATGAAGGTCACTGGCGACACGCCATCTTGGACCGACTTACAGGTATACAGCGCCCTTGCCAGTGCAGGTAGCTAGCCCCACTGCAAGTCCGGTATACCGTGCTACTACTTCAGCACTGCTACTACTTCAGCATTGGTTTCCCCCAGGACGAACCGGGTTCCATGGCCCAGGAATACCGTTCGAGAAACCACCTTGTCGACAAGTTGTCCATGACCATGCAACTATATGCAACTTATCTAAGAAGAAAACATATAATGCATGATAAGAAAAACTAAGTAATTCAGCCACCATTCTCATTCATATTGCCATCTTGCCTTGAGCCAATGCTCACATTATCATCTGCCCAATCCAGGGTCTTGGCGTAATCAACATTCTACATCGGCGACAGGATAATAGAATATTTTTACCCAATCCTCTTTGCCACATCTTTGATACTATACATCTTTCTAACCAAACTCAGTGTACTCACCGCCCAATCCTTTGGGACTTAGCATCTGTTTAGCATTCATTCATTTGAATGCAATTCAAGCATACTCACTGCCCAGTTCTTGGGTCTTAACATCTGTTTTGCCATCTATTCATTGAGCCAAAGCTCGATATACTCACCGCCCAAGTATTTGGGACTTTGCTTTCACCTGTCATGTAATTCATCAAAACATCGTACAAGCCTACAATTTATTTAGCCACAACAGTTTACGTTCAGGTAATTATTATCTTTCATTATCTTTCCAAATTCCATGCAAGATATTATTGAGCAACACAATAAGAAACATAGCACACTATCCTTTATTTTAAGCGTGAAGCTAAAGGATCTTTGAAGGGTTCAACACTACTCACATTCATAGGACGATTCCTGCCATGATCGCATAGCCTTCCAAGCGATCCTTTGCATAATCCCAAGTCCGACAAGGCTTCATCGAACCAACCATCCATCATAAGGCATCTTGCGGGTCGGGGCACTACATTACATTGGCCCGTCAAGAGGAATCCAGACTTAGACTTTCAAAGGCGCGCTCGGAGTATCGTCGGCCGATGCGAACATCGCTAAGGTGGGTGGCTCCGATGAACCCGTCTTTGCTTAGCCTAGACACATAACAATACGGACCCTATTGCTAGAATCGCTAGGCGATAACACCGCGCATGCTAATAAATGACTCAACGCATCTAGCTAAGGGAATAATCCTATCTTGTATGCTTGTATATAATATGGAAAAGTACATGGAAAATGTGAGAACTCTCGCACCACGCTCCACGCTCGTGCTAAGGCACAAGCTTACGTTCAAGTCCCTTATACGTTCAACAATGAAATAATGAATGGTTTACAACAATAAAAACAGAAGACTATCGACATAGTCGTTCCGAGTAGAGTATAGCAACATTGAAAGACTTCGGAACCGATGGGTCGCCAAGGCGACTCCCGCACGGGGAGTTGCATAATGTATGAATGAAAGAATGAATGAATAAGTGAATGAATGAATCAACGAATGAATGAATATGTGAATGAAATGAATCAATGAACAAACGGACAAGTGAAAGAAAGAAAAGAAAGAATGAATGAAAGATAAGAAAGGAAAGAATTGTTAGCGACAGGTATGACGGGCACGTACAACAGTGCTCGCTACCCGCGCTGCACGGATGCCAACCTGGTCGATAACGCATTATGGCTCAGAGATAGCCTATGGCTCAAGACAGCCGTTAAGTTAAAATGATAAAACAATACGAAATGGTCGTGGACGGACTCGTGCACAAGTGAAAAGGGATTCCAAGGGCAACGAACGACGTTTTCGTGGCCGGCCTAGGCGGAATCATGGCCTACGGGCGGACAGGTGTGCGGGCTTGGGCACATAACCAAACGTAGGGCCGGTACTTTAATAGTCTTTCAAGGTGTACCAGCCATCACGCTTGATAGATGAGAATGCCAAAGGGGAAAATGTCCAAAATGGCTGACATGCCAGCGACCGGTGCATATAGATTTTAAGTGGGCTTTGCTGATGGCAATCCACGTGCAGGTCCTTGTATTGAAATTAAAGTAGTCTAAGTTAACTGAACAAAGCACCTTCTGAAACAGGCTTGAATATAACACACAAAATGATCGAGAGTACTTCGAGCAAACGAGTTAGAAAACACGCCTACGACGCGCTAGGACCTGAGGCAGGGACACGCCCTTGACATTGAATGTTTACGTGAATTATATTAAGTTCATATATGCGAATTATTGACTAACTTGGTTTACTTTGGTCAGGGAAGTCCGGACGGTAAGTATGGGTAAGTCGTGCATGTATTTTCATGCGATACTTGAATTCGGCAACACGAGATAGATTATGAAATATGCCATGAAACTAATCCTAAGGCAAGATTAGAAAGACAATGAATGATAGACGGTGCACAAAAGTAAATAAAACGTGTTTGGTAATGATAGCATTGTGGGCGAGCTAGCCTCCCCACCAGTGCATAACAATGTACTGATAACCCCACAGTTTGCTTGCAGGAAGCAGGAGACGTCGTCGGGTGCGGAGCTTTCCTCGGACGTGCTAAGGCGCGGAGCTATCTCTGGAGCCTTGGAGCGTTGCAAGGAGCTGAAGCACCCTATACAGGACATAATGTATCGGAACATCGCCATGAATCATTCCATCTTGTAAGCCACTTGGCACGCCTTTTATGTTTCACAGAGAGAGAGAGCTTGAGAAACTTGTAAACTTGGCCTAGCGCCGCTTGTAAACTTATTGAATATCAATAAAGAGTTTGAATTCGCTTCAACATGTGTTCATTTACTTTCCGCTGCAAATGGGGACACTCTGTGCGACTCTGTGGCCTAGCTCAAATCGGCCGTTTATGGACTTAGCCTTGCACGGGCGCAAACTAGGCTCGTGCGGCATCACGCCTTAGCGAGGACGATCATTCCTGCGGGAGCGGGGTGTGACAACAACTAATACGTCAATTCTATGTCGTCGTATCTGTGTCCAGTTATAACCAACCTCGTACCAGCCGTGTGTTCGGCCTCGGTCTCGGGTCCGACCCTGGGTGTCATAAGTTCATCTTCTATTGTTCCCAAATACATCTAACATACATCCTCCCGTGTCGGACACTGCATCTATCCCATGACCGATACTTCATGTCACGACCCTATCCCAAATAATTGGGTCGACCCGGATCATGCCCAGCCTGCACCGTTGTTGAGACGGCGGCAGTAAGCTGTATACACTATTGTAGGAAATCACAACAACATCTATATGTTTGTCACAACTGAATATTCGGGAATTTTAAAACTTTTATTCAACATTTGAAAAAATACATCTGGAATTAGAAAGACTGAAATAAAATGCTGAATTCGAATTAACAAAATTCTAAAATTCAAAACAACAAACTGGAAACTGAAAAATATCTAGCTAAGCGTTCGGCTTATCGGCCTCAGGTCCTGCGTCCTCCAATAGGGACTCTGGCAATACCACAGGGTACAGAACTGGATCATAATAGCTGTTGTATAACAGCTCAGCATCCTCAAAATCCCCTAAAAATGTTATATCCAGTCAGGAGGGAGCAAAGTACAATTCATGGTAATCCAATAATTAAAATAATAATAGAATTATGCACTTTTAAACAATTTAAAATAAATAGTTCTCCAGCAGTTAAAACATTGTGATGTGAATAGGCAACGAATATGACCGGATTGGGTTGTACAGTGAATGATATGGCTTATCCCCGTGTGTATGAGGGGTAAGCTAATACAGATCTAAATTATTACTTTGGATGTGGTCATACTCATTACACTACTCCTCCAGTACCCAACAGTCAATCAGTCATTGCTCTCAGAGAGAGTTCCGTGTTGCATCGTGGTTTAAACTTGCAATAAAATGATTACTAAATAATTGTAAACTAACACAAAATGTACTTGCCTTTCTTTACGACTGGAAACAGTGTTGGTTTCGGGAAGATGCTAGGTTCGTCTCCGAGATCCTACAGTTGGAGAACTTGACTTAGAACCATTGTGAAACCAAGCTAGGTGTGCTAGTTGCAATCTCTAGTAGCAGGTACTAGTCAGATTTTAAGTTTGTTTATTCTACTGCTAACGGTTTACGACGCATACTACATTGATTATCATTTAGTTGGATAGCCAGTTTCTGGTTTTACCTGGAAAAATTGTCGTTACCGGTTAATTCGCAAAACTTGGTATTTTTAATATAATACATATAAAATTACCCTTTCTTTCAATGATAAAACATGGGTTTTGTTTTATTATCAATATTTTATTCAAGTTATTTTATCGTGAGAAATCATTATTAATTTATACAAAATATTTATCAGTCATTTTGTTACGAAGCGCCTAATTACGAAGAAGATAAACCAACCAGAAAATAAAGGAAAAATCAACCAAGAAAATAAATAAAAAACCTAGACTACGCAATACAGGGGCACAGCTGACAGAATAGGAATCTGGGCTTATGCCCTTACAAACATTACATAAATTAAAATAAGAGAAAATTAGTTAGCTCTGACTAATATCCTATATTTTAAATATCGAAAACAAAACTAAAAATAAAATAAATAAAATCTTAGGAGTCTCAGACTTGGTTCAATCGTCACTATTTGTTGCTAATGCCTCAACGTCCGGGTAAAACCGGTTTCGTTTGCATTTCGCTAGGGCCCACGGACCGGTATGGTCGTCGCCCAAAAATCCATAAATAATTTTCGAAAACTAATTTAAAATTCATTTCTAAAATTTTATAAAAATTTGGGCAGCATTTCCTCTATTTTTGGGATAACCCAAAACTGGAAAAATGCGCTGAAACACCCATAATAAAAGTCCCAAACCAGGGAACACCCAGAAATTAACTTCCAAACCATTTTACACCAAAATTAAATTCACAGAATAATTCCCGAAGCTTAATCGGAAACCCGAAATATAGTTTCGGGAATTTCCGAAATGAAATCGGAAACTACATCGCCCAAAATCCAGAAAACATATTTCGAAAAAATTCGAAATAAACACAGAACATCACAGAAACGTCTCCGAAAAATCTGAAATCACTACGTCGACCTAAAACCGAATTCCCGGGAGGGAATCGGGGACCATTATCATCATCGACTACCGAATAAATGGAACGGGACCGGAATTATACCTTGGGTTGCTCGGCTAGAGCTCTCAGATGAAAATTTTGGAAGAAAATCCAGTTCCCGCGGAATCGGGAAAGTCCGAATACGCGGACAGCAAAGGACAGCTGCGGAATGGAAGATCGGGGTCGAGATCCGGCGTGGGACACGCTGCTAGCAGCGGGGAGGAGCGCTGTGGGCGCTGGACAGGGCCAAGAAGGGGAGGACGGGCCGGCGGCGGGCGGCCCGGAGGTAGGCGGAGCCGCGGGGACGCGCGGCAGGGGTGCAGCGCCGGGCGTCGGGGTTGCGGGTCCCGATCGGGGCCGGGAACACGGCCAGAAGGTCGGGGCCGAGAGGGGGTCCGGCGGGACGGTGCCGGAAGGGCGGCCGTGTGGTGAGGGTCGCGGCCTGGGGCACGAGAAAGCCGGGGGAGGCCGCTGGGGCGGTGCTCGGGGCAGCGGGCCACGGGGGTCCTGGCCGGAGTCGGGCACGGGTCGGAGCCGGAGGGCTCGGGTGGATCGGCAAGCACGGCTGGTGAAGGGAAGTTGTGAGTGAAAGAAAGTTGTGAGTGGGGGGAAAAGTTGTGAGTGAGGGAGGTTAAGAAGGAAAAGTGGTTGCTGGAGTGTAGGAAAGTAGTGGAGGAATTAAGTACGTGGAGGGAAGGTGCTGTGGGAGGGTGTGTGGGTTTACAACGTGTGGAGGGGAGTGAGCTGGAGAATAGGTACTTGGCCTGGTCGTGGGTGACCAGGCCAATGGGTTAGAAATATTTATTATTATTTTTTATTACAAAATATCATTCAGGAAATGCTAGAAATTAATATTTAATTAAAAGACAGATTCGGGACTGGAACGAAAATGAGTTCAGATCGGGATTGGGTTTCGGGAAACTGGTCCAGGCTCGGTCTCGCAATCAAAAATCCAAATTATTATTTTGAAAATAATTTTCGAACCCACAATATAATAATAATAATAGTAATAATAATAAATAAATTACAAATCCATTAAATCTAAATTCTGGGTTTCACAATCTTCCCTCCTTAGGAAATTTCGTCCTCGAAATTTCAAAGATAAGGGCCGGGGTACAATCAAAAAACTTAGCCTTGAACAAAAATGAACTTTAAATCAGCAGGCACGATCGGGATTATCAGAATATGATCTGAAATGGGATTGGAATGTTTGTTGTAATCAAAATCATTTTAGGCACGAGAAAGAACCTAGGTACAACCAGGATCATAGAATAGGAGAGAACCAAATGAGGTTTCGTGAAGCAGAAAAGGCAAGCAAGGAGCGGAGGTCAACATTTTATTGAGAAGGCAGAAGGTAATGGAATCTTTTGAGATGAGGAACCTAAATGTCAAATTAAATTGGAATGGGGTACAAAGATTTGTGACTCAGAAAGGATAGAAAAGTTGTACGATAGTAGGATATTAGAGATGATTAGAATGTTATACCTATGATAGGAATGTAATCGAGTGAAACATTTCTATTGAGGGCCGAGTGATGATCAAAGAGGATAGAAAGTATGTCGTTTCACTATTCAACGGTCAGAAGATAAGATATGCGGGAAAAGACTTACAAGATAACTATCTATGGCTTCCAAAATCTGTAACTAAATAATAATAAATAAATAAATGAATAAATAAATAAGATATAAGAATATATATATGCAACGTACTAAGGTTGAAACAGAAAAGAGATTGAGGTAAAAGAGATTGATATGGTCCTAATAAGTTTTTAGGAAGATCAAGTAGAAGTTTGTAGGGAATCTTTTCTTCCTGGTTGTGACAAGAGATTTCTGGAAATGGAGACAATCGCTAGAAATGTAAATCCTCTAATCAGGCAAAAGTCAGAATGATTTGATGGTGCAAAAGACAACCATGGTATGAATATAGTCTGAATAATATTCGGGAACCAAATATGTTTGAAGTCATTTTGTCTCAAATTCATGCCTCGCCAGAGTGCACCTGACTGCAGTAAATTTTTGACCAAATAACTTGAATAATTTTAGGTTACCGAATAGTCTGTCAACTTTATCCATTTCATGGCTAAGCATCATAGGAGATCAACATGGTGTATTTAGGACATAGTCACGATAATATCCGGAAACCTATGAACACCTGAAATCACTTCAACTTTAGAGTCTTTTGCCTCGCCAGTACGCAATTGGCTGCAGTAAACTCGCAGTTTTCATAATTCAGACAACTGACTATAACGTAATGTGCGAAGTCATATTAGATCACGGAATATTTTCCCAAACTTTGTCCATAAGAATTCAAAGGAGTTTCTGAAAAATTCAAACGAGTTCTAAGGTTCTAGTCATGATAGGAAAAGATATTGATGTATGTTCTTCTGGTTTCAAGAAAATTTATCAGGAAAAATATGTGTTCCAGTAGCTCTTGAGATTTAAGAGATTTGATTTTGAAGAGATTGATCAAACTTGAGTATGACTAATTGAGTTGGACACAGGATAAGGTAGAAGAATCAGATCTTTGAATTGAGTTGAAGAAGCCAATGAGAATATTTCCGACAAATCACTTAAAGGATACAGACGTTTTCCAAAATTATTTGAAGAAATAATTTCTTATCCAAGAAAAGTTTTGAGAATGTGATGGGTAAGTAGGGTTGACACAAAAGAAGTATGTCTTTATGGATTCAAGGAAGTCAGGTTAAAATGGTTTAGTAAAGCCAACAAGGGGATGGTTCAACAATTTAAAAGTTTTTCAATAATTTAAAGAAGATTTAATAATAGGATAGAATCAATTCTCTGACCGCTCGTACTTCACGATACTCAAGCATTGAGTTTAAAAGCTGTCTAGGCCTTGAATTGATCAAGAAGTTACATAGAGAGAGTAGGGTTTCAGGTTGAGTGGAGGGGATCAAAATAAAATATTTGGAATAACTTAGGAGATAACAATCAGTATTGAAAGTATTTTGAAAATATCTTTTAGGGAAATCATAAACTAACTAAGCTGAACCAATTTTTTCGGTAATAATTATCCTTGAGGCTTTATAGTTTCAGAAGAATTTGGTTCAGGATTAGTTCCGAGAAAGTCAATTAAAATGAGGTTAAGGCGAATGGTTGGATACGCTAGTCGTAGAAGTACTCGGATAGATAAGGGTTTATTAGAATTAGAAACTCTAGATAGCGAACGAGTCTGGATTCCAAATAAAGATAGAGAAATAAGATTTGATCGACTAGTGGAGAAGTTTGAAAAAAATAGGTATGCTGACGAAGGAGATTGAAGAGTTCTAATATTGGTCCAAAAATAGCGAAAAACATAGATCCTAAGGGATGCTAAAAATCTGTTAAAGATATGGGAAGGAGATAATTTCCGAAAATCATGGGACGCTAAAAGATACAAAAATCTAGGAAATAAAATATGTAGTAACATATACTATCATACAGTCGGCCTAAACTGGTTAAGGTCAAAATTTACTCCTTATGTCATTATCACTCCCAATTGTTATAAGTACCAACCAATATCTGGGTATTCCAAAATTCTATTCTTCCAATTCTTAATCACCAATATATCCTTGATAAATACCGCCTTACATACCTTCTCATTAAGATTACAATCTTTGGAAATTGTATCGTAGGGGAAAGACTTTAGGAAAGATATCTACCATAAAGGTGTAACCAAGAATTTTATTCATATTGGAGAATTACAGCAAGACTCTCATGATTATTCTAAGGACATCCTGTTACAACTTCTTATAACAATAGATAATGCTACTCAGCAGTTCTAGGTACTAGTCTTCATGGCTCTGGCTCTTGTACGAGCAGTCTCCAACTGCTTCATCTTCTTCTATGATCCTCAAGTCTGCATCATGCCTTTCTGCAGTGGATGTATGAGGCAAGGTCTGCTCGATAGGAAGAGAGTCCCTAGGTTGCGGCGTAGCAAGTGTTGCTGGGATAGGTGCTCTGGTACGATAGAAAGATAAGAGGCAGTCCTTTACCCCATGTTCAGCGGATCCACATGCCAAACATTGTCCCAATCTCTTGCGGTAACTATTGGCTAGATGACCAGGCCTCTTGCAGTAGGCACAAGCCAATAGCTTCTTACGACATGACTGCCGGGAAGTAAAGTACTTGATGGGACCCAAATATCTTCTAGATTTAGGGGTATCCCTCCTAGGGTGAGGTTCCGCACCAACTCGGTTTAAGATAGCCAAGGCTACGTCATTGACATCCTTCATAATATCTCTCGTGATATCAATCTGTTTCTACTGGGCCTCGGCTTGGGCCTTCTGGGACTCCAGGATTTCTTGAAATAGGGCAACCATTTGGGAGGTGTCTGCTGGTACTGGTGGGGCGACATGAGTAACTATCATAACAGGAGATAATAAAATTGCCGTGGGCGGAATAGGTTCGACTGTAGTATGAGCTGTGCTGGGGACTTGTGCAGCAAAGGAGGGATTGATGAGTTGCAAAGGAGAAGGGTTGGAACGGGCCTGAAAAAGAGGGATGTGATCAGGAGATAACACCTTGTCATCAGCAGGACTGGAACGGGTTGTCTTTCCTCTAGTCATAGTCCGAAAGGTTTAGGAAGCAAACAATAAGCAAGGTAGCCTACCAGTCTATAACAACCAAAAATATTTATTTATAATATAATTCGGTCCTATGTTGTGACAAATTAATGTTCTAGTGTTCTAAATGTTCTAGAGGTGTTCTCCTAAGTTGTTGTTGAGAGAAGGACCTGCATGGGCCACCACTAAAAATATGTCACGACCCGATCCCAAATAATTGGGTCGACCCGGATCATGTCCAGCCTGCACCGTTGTTGAGACGGCGACAGTATCTGTATCCACTATTGCAGGTAATCACAACAACATCTATATATATGTCACATCTGAATATTCGGGAATTTTAAAAATTTTATTCAATATTTGAAAAATACATCTGGAATTAGAAAGACTGAAATAAAATGCTGAATTCGAATTAACAAAATTCTAAAATTCAAAACAACAAACTGAAAACTAAAAAATATCTAGCTAAGCGTTCGGCTCATCGGCCTCAGGTCCTGCGTCCTCCAATGGGGACTCTGGCAATACCACAAGGTACAAAACTGGGTCATAATAGCTGTTGTATAACAGCACAGTATCCTCAAAATCCCTTAAAAATGTTATCTCCAGTCAGGAGAGCAAAGTACAATTCATGGTAATCTAACAATTAAAATAATAATAGAATTATGCACTTTTAAACAATTTGAAATAAACAGTTCTCCAGCTGTTAAAATATTGTGATGTGAATAGGCAATGAATATGACCGGATTGGGTTGTACAGTGAATGATATGGCTTATCCCCGTGTGTATGAGGGGTAAGCTAATACAGTTCTAAATTATTACTTTGGATGTGGTCATACTCATTACACTACTCCCCCAGTACCCAACAGTCAATCAGTTAGTGCTCTCAGAAAGAGTTCCGTGTTGCATCGTGATTTAAACTTGCAATATAACGATTACTAAATAATTGTAAACTAACACAAAATGTACTTGCCTTTGTTTACGACTGGAAATAGTGTTGATTTCGGGAAGATGCTAGGTTCGTCTCCGAGATCCTACAGTTGGAGAACTTGACTTAGAACCATTGTGAAACCAAGCTAGGTGTGCTAGTTGCAATCTCTAGTAGCAGATCCTAGTCAAATTTTAAGTTTGTTTATTCTACTGCTAACGGTTTACGATGCGTACTACGTTGGTTATCATTTAAGTGGATAGCCAGTTTCTGGTTTTACCTGGAAAAATTGTCGTTACCGGTTAATTCGCAAAACTTGGTATTTTTAATATAATACATATAAAATTACCCTTTCTTTCAATGATAAAACATGGGTTTTGTTTTATTATAAATATTTTATTCAAGTTATTTTATCATGAGAAATCCTTATTAATTTATACAAAATATTTATCAGTCATTTTGTTACGAAGCACCTAATTACGAAGAAGATAAACCAACCAGAAAATAAAGGAAAAATCAACCAAGAAAATAAATAAAAAACCTTGACTACGCAATACAGTGGCACAGCTGACAGAATAGGAATCTGGGCTTATGCCCTTACAAACTTTACATAAATTAAAATAAAAGAAAATTAGTTAGCTCTGACCAATATCCTGTATTTTAAATATCGAAAACAAAACTAAAAATAAAATAAATAAAATCTTAGGAGTCTCAGACTTAGTCCAATCGTCACTATTTGTTGCTAATGCCTCAACGTCCGGGTAAAACCGGTTTCGTTTGTATTTCGCTAGGGCCCACGGACCGGTATGGTCGTCGCCCAAAAATCCATAAATAATTTTCGAAAACCAATTTGAAATTCATTTCTAAAATTTTATAAAAATTTGGACATCATTTCCTCTATTTTTGGGATAACCCAAAATTGGGAAAATGCGTCGAAACACCCATAATATAAGTCCCAAACCCGGGAACACCCAGAAATTAACTTCCAAACCATTTTACACCAAAATTAAATTCACAGAATAATTCCCGAAGCTTAATCGGAAACCCAAAATATAGTTTCGGGAATTCCCGAAATAAAATCGGAAACCACATCGCCCAAAATCCAGAAAACATATTTCGGAAAAATCCAAAATAAACACAGAACATCACAGAAACGTCTCCGAAAAATCCGAAATCACTACGTCGACCTAAAACCGAATTCCCGGGAGGGAATCGGGGACCATTATCATCATCGACTACCGAATAAATAGAACGGGACCGGAATTATACCTTAGGTTGCTCGGCTAGAGCTCTCAGATGAAAATTTTGGAAGAAAACCTAGTTCCCGCAGAATCGGGAAAGTTCGAATACGCGGATAGCAAAGGACAGCTGCGGAACGGGAGATCAGGGTCGAGATCCGGCGCGGGGCACGCTGCTAGCAGCGAGGAGGAGCGGGGAGGAGCGCTGTAGGCGCTGGACAGGGCCGAGAGGGGGAGGACGGGGCGGCGGCGGGCGGCCCGGAGGTAGGAAGAGCCGTGGGGACGCGCGGCAGGGGTGCAACGCCGGGCGTCGGGGTTGCGTGTCCCGATCGGGGCCGAGAACGCGGCCAGAAGGTCGGGGCCGAGAGGGGGTCCGGCGGGACGGCACCGGATGGGCGGCCGTGCGGTGAGGGTCACGGGAAAGCCGAGGGAGGCCGCTGGGGCGGTGCTCGGGGCAGCGGGCCACGGGGGTCCTGGCCGGAGTCGGGCGCAGGTCAGAGCCGGAGGGCTCGGGTGGATCGGCAAGCACGACTGGCGAAGGGAAGTTGTGAGTGAAGGAAAGTTGTGAGTGGGGGAAAAAGTTATGAGTGAGGGAGATTAAGAAGGAAAAGTGGTTGCTGGAGTATAGGAAAGTAGTGGAGGAATTAGGTACGTGGAGGGAAGGTGCTGTGGGAGGGTGTGTGGGTTTACAACGTGTGGAGGGTAGTGAGCTAGAGAATAGGTACTTGGCCTGGTCGTGGGTGACCAGGCCAATGGGTTAGAAATATATTTTTTATTTTTTTATTACAAAATATCATTCATGAAATGCTAGAAATTAATATTTAATTAAAAGACAGATTCGGGACTGGAACGAAAATGAGTTCAGATCGGGATTGGGTTTCGAGAAACTGGTCTAGGCTCGGTCTCGCAATCAAAAATCCAAATTATTATTTTGAAAATAATTTTCGAACCCACAATATAATAATAATAATAGTAATAATAATAAATAAATTACGAATCCATTAAATCTAAATTCTGGGTTTCACAATCTTCCCTCCTTAGGAAATTTCGTCCTCGAAATTTCAAAGATAAGGGCCGAGGTACAATCAAAAAACTTAGCCTTAAAAAAATGAACTTTAGATCAGCAGGCACGATCGGGATTATCAGAATATGATCTGAAATGGGATTGGAATGTTTGTTGTAATCAAAATTATTTTAGGCACGACCGACCCTTTCCGTCTGCGTCGCCGTAAAGTCTTCCGCCGACCGGCGCCATAAGCCCTCGCCGCCTCCTAAGATCCGGAGCTCCGCAGCGGCCGCTTCTGAGCTCTCTCATCCCCGCGCTGACTGTCGACGTCATACGCAGAGCTCGTAGCAGTACAGCGTCGCCCAGATTCGGAGCGGGCGAGCCACGACGAGCTCGCTTTTCCAGCGCCGCTTCGACTTCCGGCGGTTCTACCTAGCAAAAACCCACCGCCGAGTGCCAAGCCCTCCACTTCGGTGAGTATCCAGAATCTCTCGTCTCTTTTCTCTTTTTTTGCAGGAAAAAGGAGAGAGACTCTCTTCCGTCTTTGTTTTGTTCTCTTGGTGTGGGCTCAGCCTTAGTGAATGGGCCAGGTATTGGGCCTTGAGGCTATTATGTTTTTAGCTTTCTAATTTTTGTTTAATGGGCTGGGTAGCTGGTAGATAAATTAGGTTCATTTTAGCAAATAGTTCTATTTATAACTATATAAGTATTGGATTTTGTTACATTTATATATTAATATATATATGTTTTAAGGTATTTGTTAGTTTTATATATATTTGGGCTCTATGAAAGTTATTATAATCTTTATATATAATTTGTAGATTAGTTTGAGGATTGATTATATATTGAGCTTAAGTTTAAGTATTAAAATAAAGGGTTGATATTTTGTGTATATTAATAAACCTTGTACTGTTGTACTTATTGTAGTACTTTAGTAGTTGTTAATTACTAAATCTTATTGTAGTACTTTTTCATATAGTTTCAAATATAGTAACTTTTTTCCAACAAAAAGCTATATATATTATAGTAATTCCAGTTATTTTTTCAAATACAGTTTTGGTCAAAAAAAGAAGAAAATATTATTGTAGTACTTCCTATTTGATTAAATTATAGTTTTTTACTAAAACCATGATTTTTCATATTTCAGAAAATTATCTAAATTTATTTTAACTAATGAAAATGTAGTTTCAAAGTTTACCATAAATATTTGATAAGTATAGTTATAAATATTTTATATATAAAGGATTAAAATTATGAATTATCTTTCTTAAAGCAATTTCCTCTTTGGTTACAATGTTAATCATGACTAATCGTATTCCTATTTTTTTTGCCAATTTTGGACCCCTTTACCTCGTCGCTAGACAATTGGATGGTTTGGAATGCATGATATTAACAGTTTTTTCCAACAAAGGACCACATGCAAGTGCACTTTCTGATTGCTTTCGATTCATAATAGTCTTTCCATTTCATGTTTATGCATATGCTCTCTTGCTTGTTGACACATTGTTACACGGATTAGTGCCATGGATCTCTACATACTTTATTTCGTGATTGTCGTGTTTTCATGTTTCGTTACTTGTTCGAGTCCATGAATACTAGTCGGGAAAGGAAAAATCTTAGTAGACATGTGGACTATCCAGAACTATCCTCCGTGTCTTTCGTGGAGAATAGCAGCTGCATATGACACGTATTCACATGTCGAAACTGATATTTCAAAACACATAGATAGTTGTCTTTTATTTGTGTTCTTGTTTTTCTTCACCGCTTGCCATGACATCAGTTACTTTTTAGTTTTCATCTTACATATGTTATTTTCAGGTCTTGTAAATTCTATTGTGTTTTCGTATTGCCGTCGATTTATGTGCTTGTTCTATTCCTGACTGGAAACTAATATTTTTCAGGTTTAGCTGTGGCTTCACTTAGCATGGGAAGATACGGTGTACTTACAGACAGAAAACTAGAAATTAGATAGAAGTGGTACCATTTTCATTAATTGTAAGAACCTTGTATTTTTTAAATATAAATGTATTAAAAGTTGTAATCAATTTAGAAATGTGAATGAGCAATAAATGTTATATTTTATGATTTTGAGCATCTTGACCGTGACTGCGTTCTACCGCCGACTCTGCGGCGTAGGCTGGCTTGGACACGTCTCGTATCCGAAAAGCGGGTGCGGGTCGTGAGAGCATGTACCAGCTATAGCCAAGAACCTGGTCTCAGGAAGTCTGCTCTGCAACGCAGGCTTGAGGATGGACATTAATGCCGGTCAGGTGGTTATGCCTTATAGAGGAACATACTTCGGAAAGATTTTTTGTATCGAAGGAATGTTCAAACTTCAACTTGTAATTCCAGTTGAGATAATTAATGTAGTCTATATTTGTAAGCCCCCTGAATTTCAGGATTTATTTTAAATTTTCTGAATGAATTATTTTCTATAAATATTTTATTATTTAATTATTTTTGATCATTAATGTACCTTCCCGTGACTTTAACTTCTGAAGCGTCAGGGATGCCAATCTCTGTAAACTCTCTTCATAGGTTTTGAAGTAGACAAGATTATCTTCATGTTGATATATCATGTCCCACCTAAACTCGTTCCCTTGTGCTCTTTTTGTATCGCGCAACTTCGGGTCAACTTAGACCAATTAATCATTGAATAATTATTCCCCCTTTTATCTTTGATCATCGGTTGCACATTACCGTGACTTTTAATTTAGGAGCACCAGACCAGTCGTTTTCTCAGAACCAACTCCTCATGAATGATCTACTCGAGACGCTCTTCACCCATGACCTTCGTGTCCCACTCAGACACTCTATTTTGTGCTTCATTTTCTTCGCACAATTTTTGGGTCAATTTAGGCCAATTAATTTTCTACCGTAAAACCTGATTTATTTTCCAATTTAATTTCGAAACCCAAAATCGATCCAACTTAGTCGACCCAAAGTATGGACATGGCCCATATGAAGCCTACTACCCACATTAAACTTATGTCCCATTTATTGGAGTTCCCGTATATTATTTATTTACCCATGATTGTAAATACCCATATTTAATTCAATTATTGCACCCTGTCCGATTTTGACCCGACCCGGCTCGACCGAACCCGAACCCAAGCTCCATATTGTTCTCCCATGACTGCCCAAATACTCCACTTAATTTTTCTCCTTTTTCTATTTTGAAAATACCTCCCTCTCTCTAAATATCTCTCTATCTCTCTTTATATATATATATATATATTTATATATATATATAAAATATATATTATATGTAAATATCCCACTCTCTCTCCTATAACAAACACACACCCCCCTCCACCTCACAACACACCTCACCCCTCCCCAACTGACCTCACTCTCCCTCATTCAATAATATCCTTCTCGCTCTCTCTCTCTCTTTCTATATATATATTAACATATATACACACACTCTCTCTCTCTTTATTACACCACACTCACACAAAAACATTCAAACACTCTCTTCCCTACAGCCGAACCCCCCGACAAATCGACACCACCTCCATTCTCCTCCTTCTTCTTCTTCTTCCCCATTATTATCAACACCACTACTACACCACCATCATCATCACCGCCACCACCATTACTATTAAAAACCATCACCATCACCATCACCATTCTCTTCACCACCACCACCGTCCGCCGCC
The DNA here is from genome assembly GCA_029216955.1 of Iris pallida. Taxonomy (NCBI): domain Eukaryota; kingdom Viridiplantae; phylum Streptophyta; class Magnoliopsida; order Asparagales; family Iridaceae; genus Iris; species Iris pallida. Next base: position 3,331,863 of record JANAVB010016192.1, on the reverse strand, counting down.
TGGCCCCGCTTTGGCCACCGCCGCAACCGCCACGCCAGGACGGCGAGCACCCCCGCGCTGCCAAGCAGTGCAGCAGCAGCAGCGTACTTGCTGCGAGTAGCAGCAGTGGCTGCCGTGCCACCCCGTGCACGCGCGTAGGCGCATTTCACGCGACCACCGCGGCCAGCCGCCGCCGGCGAGCCTCCTGGCCGCGCGCGCACCCCCGACGACCTCCCCCACAACACCACATTCCTCTCCGACGCGACGCATAGCCTATTCGTGCGTTTTGAACGAGATCCCGTCGGCGCGTGCGAGTTTGAAACTCAAAATTTGTGTCCCGTCGCAGCAAAATTTGTACGTGTTTTCTGGGAGATCCGACCGTTGGATCGGCAAACTTTTTGCTCTGTCGTAATCTCGGTATATCCATCTACACTTTCCTCAAGTTTCGTCCGTTAATTTCGTCGTTTGATACCTCAAAACTGGCTACCAAGTTGACGTATTAAATTGAACTATTTTTGGACAGTTTCGTGACGCCAACTTCGCGGGTTCGTATCTTCGCCGTCGCAGCTTCGGTTGGCGTGCTACCAGTTTCTGTGCGCAGATGGTATAACCTTCTTCCTGCCACCTTTAAGTTTCGTTTTATTATAAGTACGTTTGGTTGGTCGAATTCGACGCCAAAGTTGGCCGTCCGAATTCTTTAATTTGCACTTGTTAAATTCCATTTTTGAACCCGGGACTCCGGATTCAAATTCTGACACCACCAGTAGACTCGTGGCGTCGTTCTGGCATGTTTTCATATAAAGTTTGCTTAATTTGGATAACGTGGGCCCTGACACATATTTCGGTACAAAGCGGGTCCCACTTTTCGAGTCAACGGGTCACTTTGAGATCGGCTCATCGGAATCCAATTTCGGATATACCGTTGAGTTCGTATCGTCATTCTGGACTCGTTGACATATAATTTGCTGAGTTTTGAAGACATTTGCGCTCGCACGCATTTCGGTGCAAACCGGATTCCAAGTGTCCGTATCAACGTGTCATTTTGAGATCGGCACATCAAAATCCTATTTCGGATATACCGTTGGGTTCGTATCATCATTCTAAATTTGTGGACATATAATTTGCTAGGTTTTGTAGACGTCTATCCCGACACGTTTTTGGGTGCAAAGTGTGTCCAACGACGGATATCATTTTAACCCGAAATTATCGTTATGGTTCCTGTGTCTAAATTGGACTTATAGGTAGGCTATCCTAGCTAATTTGACCGTTCTGGACACGTTGGTGATATTTATTTTATCATCCGACAACATCTGTAGCTTTTGCTTATGTATCATCCTTAATTTGTAATTAATTATTTTTCCAGAAATTGTTACTTTCTGTTTTTGAATTTATATATATTTTTTAATTGCTGTAAAAATTTGGAAAAAATTGTATTTAAATACTATGTTAATTTAGCTAATTTATTATAATTTTTTCAGCATTTAATAAGTACATTTGGTATTTTATAAAAAATAGAAAAACAGAACTCATTTTCAGGATACATGTGTTTGCTGATTTTTAATAAATAATTTTGAGAGTTTATAAATTCCAAAAAAATTTGTATAAATTTCTATAATTAACAAGGATCATTTTGGTACTTTATTTTATGTATAATTGAGCTTTTTGTCTATCTCAAAAATTGTTGGAACTCAGTGTACAGTTTGATTTATTTATTGAGTAGTTACGACTTACAAGTTTTGTGTGGATTTGAGTTATTGTAGTATTGGACCTCACCCTACACTAGTGTAAAGACCCTAGAAAATTAGTTTGGATATAGTGGCACTCTACATTAGACTTTTATGATAGGTCCCTACTTGGCTAGTATCCAGTTAGGAGTCGTGTCACTCCACTCGTGTAAATCTTGAACATAACTTAGATACTGAGTTTGTATATCATTATTGACAGGACACCGGACATCTATATCTTCGTACTAGTATTCTTCCTTTGCTCAAGGAAAGTACATCTGCAAACTCATTTACTGTCTTTTAATGCTAGAACATGTATTAACCATGTTAAAATACTGATCCTTGAGGTAGTAAGTTAAATCTTCACATGTTGTATTACTTTCAGTACCTGCCATGCTTAGGACAGTTCTTATATCTTCACATGCTTCTTACTGGTTCTCAGTACATGTTTTACTATGCTTTATACTGCTATCAGTACCTACCATGCTTTATACCGATCATAGTATCTCTCACCTGTTTTATATCGTTCTCGTATCTCTCACATATTTTTACTGTTCTCATATTTCCCACATGTTTTTACTGTTCTCGTATCTCTCACGTGTTAGAATATGGGTTATGGAGAAACTGATAGTTGAGTACGTGATCATGCCCCCTCTACAGTACCGAGCAAAGTTTTATTTTATATGTTACTTCGCCGTAGGCCTTACTCTCAAAGCTGTATTTGTGCGTATGTACATCTATCACCTTTACACTTGTACGGAAGTATATTTCATTATGTGCCCCCAGCATATTGTACATCTATTGACGATCACGCACCTGCTCCAATTTTAAACATTAGATATACATGTGTCATCTTGACAAATGTATTTTACCGTGATTCCAGTCATACCATGATTCCAGATATGCCATGTTCCCTATGTTACTATGATACTGTGATCCCAGTTGTACCATGAGGCCATATTTCCAGTATTTCCTGTTTTATAGACTTATCACACCATATTTTTTTTATTGTACATCTCTTTCATTATATGTTCAGAACTTCAGTTGTAGAGGTTGTACTTGCTCCCGTCCTGACAGGACAACGTTGTAGGTTCACTTTCCAAGGAGGAAATGCTATGTGATATATATTATGGCACTGATTTTGAGGACCTGGCCTTAGCTCCATGTAATGCCCATATCTCGTATTACGTATTTAGAATACGTGTACATATTTTGACCCGTATTGCAAGACTCCCTGCTTGATCTATTTTGGCATTTCACTGATTGGTTTATCTTGTTTCGGTTCGATTTATTTGGCTTGGTTCAGTTTTGCTAGATTTTATGTGAACCAAACCACTCCCACCTACCACCACCCTCTTCATTAAATATCCCACCACACATTTCTCTCTCATCATTAACTTTCTTCTTCCCTACCACTACTTCTCCACCAACCTGAGAGAGTGGAGAGCTTAGGCAAGTGCATCTTGCTTCATGGAGGAACCCCATTTTTATTGTTCCACTGTCTTTCTCATGTGTTTTAACCCGCTTTAGTACTTAGTATTTTTTATTTCTGTGGTTAATTTCTTGTAGATCTAGCTTTGTGGTATTTTCGGTTTTCATGAATTTTGATCTGTCAAACTTGCATATTTCTGCTAGTTGATGGTTCTATGTTGTAGAGAATTTTATTCTGCCCTATTTTGACCTATGAAAGTTTGGATTTGGACTCTGGATGATGGAATTATGGAGCTTGGAAGCATGGCTTCAGGGTGTTTTTCTTCTCGGAAATTGGAGAAGAAGAACAGTACTTGACCGCATGACTATTTCATGCGGCAAGTGGGTTTTCCCAGCCGCATGGCCTTGCAAGCATTAATTGCATGCATGCATTAAATATTTGCTTGGTAATTGCTTGCTTGCATGCAACATTTAGTGGCCGCATAGGCCTATGAATATTTAATATAATATGGCCAAATGCCAGGTTACATATTTAATATTGCTTGCATGCTATTATAGAAGAGCCGCATGAAATTGTATTATTTAATGCATTAAAAATTGTATACACCAGCATGCAAGTGAGCCGCATGGCTTGCTCTTAATATTACTTGCTTTTAATATTATCTTGTCTGCATGCAAATCCACAGTAGCTAGCCGCATATTGGAATAAATGAGCCGCATGGTTTTTTTTTCCTTTAACATATTGCTTGCATCAACTTAGCTCAAGTGGTAGCATGGAAATTAAATGCATGGCCTTACATTGATATTTCCTTAACATATTGCATGCATCAGCTTAGCTTAAGTGGTTGCATGGATATAAAGTTGGCTGCATTGCATTATTTAATGCATGAGTATTGGCTTGCTTGCATTTGCAAGCTAATTACTTAGCTGCATATGCAAAGAAATGCATGGCCGCATAAGGGAGCAGTAGGTTGGCCGCATGGGATTACAAGATGTATTTTGTATTTATGCATGTGTATTAATGCATTATATTAAAGCATGAATATTTGTACAATTGTATTTTGTGGGCACCATGGCATTTCTTTGCTTGCTAAATGCAAGCTTACCTTGTGGCCGCATGGCCTATATATAATTATTTTTGCCGCATGGCCTACGTAAAATTTTTTTGGTCGCATGGCCCCTGTTTGATGGTTGCTGCGTGACAATTTTTGGTGTTGGCCGCATGGCCATCTAATATTTATTTCTCTTGGCCACGTGAACCATTAATTAAATGGTTCACATGTATCTTTTCCTTGCTGCCCTTATTGTGGGGGTCCCACATAGCTTCTTCTAGTTAACTTGCTTGCTGAAGTGGGAGCTTGCAATTATTATGGGTCCCACTATTTTTGTCTTACTTGATTTCATGTCCTCTTTGTTATATTGGCCGCAAGGATGACCTCCCACTTTTGGGCCGCATGGGGTCCACTTTAATTATTTAAATATTTTATTTGCCTGAATTGTGGTCAGAATTTCTTCCCACTCCCAACATGAAAGTTGTAGAGTTTCTCCTTGGCTTCAAGAATATATATATTATATTATTATTTAATTGTGCAAGTTTCTCCCCTCCTTGATAAATGAGAATGACTTTAAAGTGACCCGTAGTGGTGCACTCGTGACAATAAACTTGACTTGATAGTGGCCCGACGTGGCGCACTCTTGACATGATAAATTGACATGATAAATATGACATGATAATTCTTGATAGTGGCCCGCGGTGGCGCACTCTTGACAAGTAAACCTGGCCTGATATATATATATTTGAAGGCTGTTGCGACGGCCAGCATGACACGACAAGATTGAATGACCTGGACACCATAGATGATTGTGCTTGTACAAAGGAACCCGTCTTGTCTACGGGGCTCCGCGGGCGGGGCCTTTGATCCGCTTCCATATATATATATATATATATATATATATATATATATATATATATATAAAATATATATATATATATACACATGGGACTTGGAGCTATCTGTCATGATGAGCACATTTTCAGCCTGCCGTCGAGTGGGGCACCTCTTTAGGACACATGTATCTCACTGCAATTTGTCTGCTATACTTGTTTTTCTTTTGCTGGGGTCACTCAGGTAGCAGCAGGCGGGTAACTGGACTTGGAATAATCTCGTTGCATCTTGCTAGTAACTAGGCATGCGATAACCCTAGTTAGTTAAAGTATCAAGCCATACTTATTGCTTGGCCGTGATTGTTGGATGGGGTTCAATCAGTCTATTCTTGTCTTGATCCTGTACAAGATTGTCACTTGACCTGATTTTTTATATTTATCTTGCCAATAAATGGTGGAAGAAACCAAGTTCTGTTCAGACGAAGGGTTACAACCCCGGTCCTTGTTTGGTTTACGGTTTGTAACCTGGTTATCTGAATAGTCCCATGGTTATCTCATCGTATATCACCTGCCATGTTTTTCCTTAATTACTGTCTTTTATTATGTAATTATATTCTTGTGCTGATTGCTGGTTTTAGTTCTTAAGTGAAGCCTCCTTGTGGCACTTGCTCTTTCTGGGATCTGACCCAGCTGGTTTTGTATGGCCAGATATCGGAGCAGCTCCCGAGGATCTACCAACTTTCTAGCCAGATGGTGACCACTAGACGGAACCCTGGCAACGAGTGGATTATTTTTGGCTCTCCCACTCTATTGTAAAATTATTCTTTTGAGACGTTTAGCCGCCGAGCAAGTGTTAGCTCGTGTACACTTTTACTTACTGTCTGCCTACGGGTTGTAACATGATTGGCAACCTAGGGTTGATCATGTATGACTAAAACTCTTGCTAGCCCTCACATTTTGTAACGACTAGCGTCATGATCAGCTGAATATGTAATGTTTGGGACGCCTTACTATTGTATATTTGGTGATCTTACATCTTGTAACATTTACTTGCTTGCTTGTAATTGAGACACTAGACTTGTTCATGACCTTAAGAGACTGTTGGCTTGTAGATAAACCCTCATATATCTAGACAGCCGTGACCGTATAGTGAGGTGGATTCCATTTCATTATACGTAGCTGGCTATGTCCGACCCCGCTCTCCAGTATTCTGGTTCTGGGGCGTGACATGGTTTAAGTGGTAGCCCATACAGGTTTTGTAAATCAAGATATGTGAGGGTTTACTAAATAGATGTCTCAATCAGCACTCGTCCTTGATCTCTGCCTGTAATGACCATTTTCGTATTACGTATTTTGTATACGTGTACGTATTTAGACCCGTATTACAAGCTTGATTTAATTTGGCATTTTCTTGATTGGTTTATCTTGACTTGGTTCGGCTTGGTTTTGTATGGTTCGGTTCTTTTATATATATATGAACCAAACCACTCCCACCTACCACATTCAATAAATATCCCACCTACCACCACCACTCTCAATAAATATCCCACTAGCATTTCTCTCTCTTCATTACTTCTTCTTCCCCACCATTACTTCTTCAACCACCAGAGAGAGAGAGAGAGTGGGAGAGCTTAGGCAAGTGCACCTTGCTTCATGGAGGAAGTCCATTTTTATTGTTCCATTGTCTTCCTCATGTGTTTCTAAACCACTTTAGTACTTGTCATTTTTCATTTTCATGGTTAAATTTTGTAGATCTAGCTTTGTGGTATTTTTGGTTTCCAGGACTTTTGATCCATCACACTTGCATATTTGCTAAGTTGATGATACCATAATTGCAGAGAAGTTCGTTAGGTCCAATTTGACCTATGGGAATTTTTGCATGAGCCGCATGGGCATTGTAGCACTGAGCCGCATGGCCCTTGCAGCATGCAAATGTAAAAGACCAGCCGCATAAGCATTCAAGATTTTATTTATTATATTACTCTAATAATGAGCCGCATATGGCTTGCTTCATGAAGGAGCCGCATAGGCTTTATCATGAATGCAATAAATGCGTTCACACTAATGCATTCTAATGCATTAATAATATAGCATTTCCAATCAATTAGCAAGTGCTTGGAAAACCGAGCAGTAAGAATTGATGCCTCCCAAGCATCCACGTGCCCCGGGCAATTAATGCCTTAACACCAATGTACTTGCTTGTGCATTGCTTGGGCTGCCAATGCATAGCCGCATACAACACATTCCAAGCCGCATGCATTCTTTCCTGAATGCATTTTCGCATGCAAATTTTTGCAGAGCCGCATAGCCCTCCCCCCTTAATGAATGCATGTAAGGCTTGTTTTCTCCTAATGCATTTTTGCATGGTCTTTCCTGGAGAGAGAGCCGCATACATATTAATTAATACACTTAGAGCATTGGCTGATGTTTGACTTTTCTCAAGGTCTTTTGCATTTAAGTCCGCAAGCCTCCAAAGCCTCGAGCCGCATGAGAAATGCATTAAATGCATTTTTTTGCACTTAAGTCCACAAGCCTCCAAAGCATCAGCCGTAGAGCATTATCATAATGCATGTAAGCTGCAGAGCATTATTTTTACACTTTAGCTCAGGCTTTGCTTTAATGCTTGGCTGAAATCAATTCGTAAGCATTAATTTAATGCTTGGTTGAAAGCAATTCATAAAGCATTATTTTAATGCTTTGGATGAAAGCATTCCTAAGCATTATTCTAATGTTTTGGATGAAAGCAATTCGTAAGCATTAATGCTTTGGCTGAAGCATTGGCTTAAGCAAATGCTTAAAGCATTATTTTAAGGCTTTGACATTATTTTAATACTTTGACTTAATCATTTGCTTAGGCATTATTTTAACACATTAGTTATTCAAGCATTACTTTAATGCATTAATGCATTAAATTAAGCACTTTTTGCATGGCCATCTAATTGTTAGCCGCATGTGTATTGCTCGCTTGCATGCACTACAGGCAGCTTGCTGCAGCCGCATATGCACTGTTGCATGGCCTTGCATAAAATTGCTTGAAAGCTCATATATTGGCCGCATACGGCCAATTTCGGTTGCACGTCTGCTTGTGCCATATTAAATTTTAAGTGTGTTCCCTGACACGATGGTGACCCGTTGAGGTGCACTCTTGACAAGACATAATAGTGGCCCGACGCGACGCACTCCTAACAGTGAACATGACATGACAAGATTGAATGGCCTGGACACCGTGGATGATTGTGTTTGTACAATCGAACCGTTAATATTCGCATCATGTCTAGGAAGGGGATCCCTGAGTACCACGGTCAGGGGTACCTACTGTAAATGGCTAAGGCTAACAACTAGAATAATACAGTAGTCATGAGAGATCTCCCCAGCTACAGGCGATCCCGTTATCCCGGCCACCATTGTGGGACTTACAGCCTGCCGACGAGTAGGGCACAGGTCTAAATTTACTGACATGTGGAAAAGAACGATGTACTGTTTCATGAACCCAAGTCGCCTGGATAACCTGGATTAGCTGCAGGGCTTGTGGCTGGAGGAATATCTCACTGCATGTTGTGGCAATTTAGTTAGCTAATGTAGAAAGCCGTAGACACTGATTGGCCGAAATCGATTGTATGGTGTGGTTTCAGTGCTCGATTATTGCAAGCTTGATCGCATGATTGTCACTTCTAACAATAAAGATCAGAGGCTAAGTTCGGTTCAGGCGAAGGGTTACAACCCCGGTCCTTGTTTGGTTTAAGGGTTGTAACCTGGCTCCAGGAGCAGTTCTGAGTCCTCTCTTCGTTTATTGTATTATTGTACCCCATGTCATGCTTGTAATGCTTTACCTTACCAACAAGATTGGAGACGAGGTTCTATTCAGGTAAAGGGTTACAACCCCGGTCCTTGTTTGGTTTAAGGGTTGTGACCTGGCTGCTTGAATAGTCCCCTCGCACTCCATTATGATTGTTGTTATTCTTTTACTTCAAGTTCTTTAACTGCTTTAGTATATTTTCTGTTGTGCTAGTTTTAGTTCTTAAGTGAAGCCTCCTTTGTGGCACTTGCTCTTTCTGGGATCTGACCCAGCTGGTTTTGTGTGTGGCCAGATTTCGGAGCAACCTCAGAGGACCTACCGCCTTTCCAGCCCGATGGTGACCATCAGACATGATCAGGGCAACGAGTGGGTTTATTTTTGCTCTTCCACTCTATTGTAAAAATTTTATTTTGAGGCATTTAGCCGGCGAGCACCTGTTAGCTCGTATCCCATACCTTAATATTGTCTGCCTACGGGTTGTAACATGATTGACAGATCCTAGGGTTGATCATGTATGACTAATCTCTTGCTAGTCATCACATTTTGTAACGACTAGCTTCATGATCAACTGGATATGTAATGTTTGGGACGCCTTACTATTGTATATTTGGTGATCTTACATCTTGTAACTTTACTTGCTCGCTTAAGATTGAGACATTAGGCTTGTTATTGACCATAAGAGACTGATGGTTTGTAGTTAAACCCTCATGTATCTAGACAGTCGTGACCGTATAGTGGGATGGATTTTATTTTATTATACGTAGCTGGCTGTGTATGCTCCCGCTCTCCAGTATTCTGGTTCTGGGGCGTTACACTACCCGAATCTTCTAATCCCTGAGATTCTTGTCCTGATCACATGCTTGTAATCATTGATCTGTCCTGGACCTTCCTTATTGTTACCTATGTCGTCTTCTTCAGCGGCATTGTTCCTGGCCCTGCCGATCAGCAAGGCGGAGCGCCTCCCGTAGACCAACAGCAACCTGAAGATCAGGCCCAGCACTCAGGAGCAGCATTCCGAGTCATGCCTACCGGGGACTCCGAGCCACCAGTTCAGCCCGTCCAGCCTGCAGAGCCCGATGATGGCACTTTGGTGGGTCTTATCAGGACCTTGTTAGCTTCCCAGGATCGTAGAGGTGATGCCTTGCACCAGGCAGTAGAAGATGCTCTGAACAGAGGAGGTCGTCATGGGAACGGTACAGCCAACGGTTTCAAGCACCTGAACCCTCCATTCTTCGATGGCAGTGAAGACGCTATCGCTGTTGATGCGTGGCTTCAGGACACAGAGGTGATATTGGAAGCAGCAAAGACCCCAGAAGACGAAAAGGTGGCTGTGGTGCGCCTGCAGTTACTGGATCTTGCCCGCAGCTGGTGGGCGGCGCAGGCCGTGAGATTAGTGGCCCCAATTTCGTGGGCAGTATTCAGGGAGAGATTCCAGACCAAGTACTTCGATGCGGTGGCTCGGTACGATCTACAGACAAAGTTTACCAATTTGAAGCAGATGGGTAGGACGGTCGATGGGTATGCGGTCGAGTTCTCCAGGCTTAGTCGGTTTGCTCCCACCTTGGTGGCGACCGAGTTTGGCAGAGCCCAACGGTTTCAGCAGGGACTCCACTTAGAGATTTTGTTGGCAGTGGAGCAGTTTGAGCATCAGACTTTTGATGCAGTATTGAGAGCAGCCGTGAGGTACGAGTATACCTCCCACAAGATCGTGGACAGGACCGGAGGTCGGAAGCGATCTCACGGCCAGATGACCCAGTCGACAGCACCAGCCCCGGCAGTCCGGACTTTGACAATTGGAACTCCGAGGCAGGCGGCCTCTGTGACGTCGGTCACGTCCCCTCAGCAACAGAAGCAGAAGCAGTCTTCCGCAATAGGCTGCACTTATTGTGGAAAGCCAGGACACGTTGTTTCGGAGTGTCGCAGAGCACAGGAATTGTGCTTGGCTTGTGGAGCACCGGACCACAAGATAGGTCATGTCCGAATAGAGCCGGTTCCTCCTCATCGGCCCAGACTAGTCCCTCGGTAAGGGGACCAGCACCAGTATAGCAGCAGCAGTACCAGCCTCCGAGGCCATTGCCGCCTCAGGCTCAAGTATTCCAGCAGCAGAGACCCCAGCAATATGCCCTGGTCCAAGCTCAGATTCAGAACCGGCAGAGAGGATCCTAGCAGGATATCTTCCCTCTTGCTCATGCCTTCAAATTCTTGCTTGCATGATTGATTGTTTGATTGATTGCTTAGTATAGCTTGTCCTTGCAATCTCTAGCCACTTGATTAAATTTCGAGGACGGAATTCTTTTAAGGTGGGTAGAGTTGTAATGTCGATATCTCATATTACGTATTTATAATACGTGTACGTATTTTGACCCGTATTGTATGACTCCCTGCTTGATCTATTTTGGCATTTCACTTATTGGTTTATCTTGGTTCGGTTCGGTTTGTTTGGCTTGGTTCGATTTTGCTAGATTTTATGTGAACCAAACCACTCCCACCTACCACCACCCTCTTCATTAAATATCCTACCACATATTTCTCTCTCATCATTAACTTTCTTCTTCCCCACCATTACTTCTCCACCAACCTGAGAGAGTGGAGAGCTTAGGCAAGTGCATCTTGCTTCATGGAGGAACCCCATTTTTATTGTTCCACTGTCTTCCTCATGTGTTTCTAACCCACTTTAGTACTTAGCATTTTTTATTTCTGTGGTTAATTTCTTGTAGATCTAGCTTTTTGGTATTTTCGGTTTTCATAAATTTTGATCTGTCAAACTTGCATATTTCTGCTAGTTGATGGTTTCATGTTGTAGAGAATTTTATTCTGCCCCATTTTGACATATGGAAGTTCGGATTTGGACTCTGGATGATGGAATTATGGAGCTTGGAAGCATGGCTTCATGGTGTTTTTCTTCTCGGAAATTGGAGGAGAAGAACAATACTTGACCGCATGACTATTTCATGCGGCAAGTAATTTTTTCAGCCGCATGGCCTTGCAAGCATTAATTGCATGCATGCATTAAATATTTGCTTGGTAATTGCTTGCTTGCATGCAACAGTTAGTGGCCGCATAGGCCTATGAATATTTAATATAATATGGCCAAATGCCAGGTTACATATTTAATATTGCTTGCATGCTATTATAGAAGAGCCGCATGGAATTGTATTATTTAATGCATTAAAAATTGCATACACCAGCATGCAAGTGAGCCATATGGCTTGCTCTTAATATTACTTGCTTTTAATATTACCTTGTCTGCATGCAAATCCACAGTAGCTAGCCGCATATGGGAATAAATGAGCCGCATGGTTTTTTTTCCTTTAACATATTGCATGCTTCAACTTAGCTTAAGTGGTAGCATGGAAATTAAATGCATGGCCTTATATTGATTTTTCCTTAACATATTGCATGCATCAGCTTAGCTTAAGTGGTTGCATGGATATAAAGTTGGCTGCATTGCATTATTTAAGGCATGAGTATTGGCTTGCTTGCATTTGCAAGCTAATTAGTTGGCCACATATACAAAGAAATGATGGCCGCATAAGGGAGCAGTAGGTTGGCCGCATGGGATTACAAGATGTATTTTGTATTTATGCATGTGTATTAATGCATTATATTAATGCATGAATATTTGTACAATTGTATTTTGTGGGCCCCATGGCATTTTTTTGCTTGCTAAATGCAAGCTTACCTTGTGGCCGCATGGCCTATATATTATTATTTTTGCCGCATGGCCTACGTAAAAAAATTTTGGCCGCATGGCCCTTGTTTGATGGTTGCTGCGTGACAATTTTTGGTGTTGGCCGCATGGTCATCTAATATTTATTTCTCTTGGCCACGTGAACCATTAATTAAATGGTTCACGTGTATCTTTTCCTTGCTGTCCTTATTGTGGGGGTCCCACATAGCTTCTTCTAGTTAACTTGCTTGCTGAAGTGGGAGCTTACAATCATTACGGGTCCCATTATTTTTGTCTTACTTGATTTCATGTCCTCTTTGTTATATTGGCCGCATGGATGACTTCCCACTTTTGGGCCGCATGGGGTCCACTTTAATTATTTAAATGTTTTATTTGCCTGAATTGTGGTTAGAATTTCTTCCCACTCCCAACATAAAAGTTGTAGAGTTTCTCCTTGGCTTCAAGAATATATATTATATTATTATTTAATTGCACAAGTTTCTTCCCTCCGTGATAAATGAGAATGACTTTACAGTGACCCGTAGTGGTGCACTCGTGACAATAAACTTGACTTGATAGTGGCCCGACGTGGCGCACTCTTGACATGATAAATTGACATGATAAACTTGACATGATAATTCTTGATAGTGGCCCACCGTGGCGCACTATTGACAAGTAAACCTGGCCTGATATATATATTTTTGAAGGCTGTTGCGACGGCCAGCATGACACGACAAGCTGATTGAATGACCTAGACACCGTGGATGATTGTGCATGTACAAAGAAACCTGTCTTGTCTTGCATCATGTCTAGGACAGGGACCCCTGAGTACCACGGTCAGGGGTACCTACTGTAAATGGTTAAGGCTAATAACTAGAATAATACAGTAGTTCATGAAGAGACTTTCCCAGTTACCTGTTGCCCTTTTGATCCCGACCTTATATATATATACATGGGACTTGGAGCTATCTGTCATGATGAACACATTTCCAGCCTGCCGTCGAGTGGGGCACCTCTTTAGGACACATGTATCTCACTGCAGTGTGTCTGCTATACTTGTTTTTCTTTTGCTGGGGTCACTCAGGTAGCAGCAGGCGGGTAACTGGACTTGGAATAATCTCGTTGCATTTTGCTAGTAACTAGGCCTGTGATAACCCTAGTTAGTTAAAGTATCAAGCCTTACTTATTGCTTGGCCGTGCTTGTTGGATGGGGTTCAATCAGTCAAGTCATGTCTTGATCCTGTACAAGATTGTTACTTGACCTGATTTCTTATATTTATCTTGTCGATAAATAGTAGGAGAAACTAAGTTTTGTTCAGACGAAGGGTTACAACCCCGGTCCTTGTTTGGTTTACGGGTTGTAACCTGGTTATCTGAATAGTCCCATGGTTATCTCATCGTATATCACTTGCCATATTTTTCCTTAATTACTGTCTTTTATTATGTAATTATATTCTTGTGCTGATTGCTGGTTTTATCTCTTAAGTGAAGCCTCCTTGTGGCACTTGCTCTTTCTGGGATCTAATCCAGCTGGTTTTGTATGGCCAGATATCGGAGCAGCTCCCGAGGATCTACCGACTTTCCAGCCAGATGGTGACCACTAGACGGAACCCTGGCAACGAGTGGGTTATTTTTGGCTCTCCCACTCTATTGTAAAATTATTCTTTTGAGGCGTTTAGCCGCCGAGCAAGTGTTAGCTCGTGTACATTTTTACTTACTGTCTGTCTACGGGCTGTAACATGATTGGCAACCTAGGGTTGATCATGTATGACTAAAACTCTTGCTAGTCCTCACATTTTGTAACGACTAGCTTCATGATCAGCTGAATATGTAATGTTTGGGATGTCTTACTATTGTATATTTGGTGATCTTACATCTTGTAACATTTACTTGCTTGCTTGTGATTGAGACACTAGGCTTGTTCATGACCTTAAGAGACTATTGGCTTGTAGATAAACCCTCATATATCTAGACAGCCGTGACCGTATAGTGAGGTGGATTCTATTTCATTATACGTAGCTGGCTATGTCCGCCCCCGCTCTCCAGTATTCTGGTTCTGGGGCGTGACACTCCAGAAGAGGCCCCAGCAGGGAACCTTGCTTGGTTATTTTCATGTGTTTTGAGACTTAGACTTTGGTCTGTTCTTATATTTGGATACTGGACTTTATCTCCAGTTAGATACTTTGAAGTGTATTATTAAGTCTGCACTTTTTTACTTTCGCTTATAGATGCTGTGTTGTGATGAACCCTTAAATGTGATTTTAAAACTGTTAGCTGCTTAGATCCTTTATTGTCTATACTTAGAACAGCTTACTACGCTTTAACCAAGCGTAGGCTGGACATGGCTCGGCCCGGCCCAACAATTTGGGTATCGGGTCGTGACATATTTTTATTGGCGGCCCATGCAGGTCCAGACTTAAGTTGTTTGGTTACGTTATTGTACCAAGCTTGCCTGCAATTAGGATCTAGGACAACTTGATAACACTAGGAATAATATTTAGAACACATAGAGGATATCTAGGATTGTAACATAGGAGAACTCATCACAGTATTGGACCGTTAACTGTATTTAGTATCTTGCTTGAAATTCAGTAGGTTATAATTTTGACCAGGATAGTACCCTTGGGATGACCCCTGAGGATTTTACTATAATCTTATTTCGAAATCTGTTTTCACCTGTTTTATTTGCTCTCCTCTAAATTCGTTGTTGAATTTAATTTCTGATTTTCGTTGTTGACTTTGATCTTGCATCGTGATAAATTTTGTGGATTGAATTATGATATATCCTGATAAGGTAAACGTCTGCTTTAGTTATGGAGTTTAGAATTTATCGCAACCATATTAGCTGGTATGACAAAAACATAGAGCCTGATTTCAGATATACTTATCCTAGTTATGGAATTTAGATTTTCTCGCAGCTATACCGGTTGGCGTGGCGAGGATTCTAGATAACATGATTATATGGTGTATACCATAGTTATGACTCTATCGTTTATTGCATCTAAGCTTACTGGTGTGGCAAAAATTATGGCAACATGATTTCAGGAAGACGTGTATGGTTATCAGATCATATCTCAACTTGGTTCACTTCGTTATGACCGAATGAGCAAGAATAAATTCTTATTATCATTCTTCTCCGTCTTGATTAACTCTGACCTGTTTACATCCACAACAAGGATTACAGGTTCTCTAGGACTCTCCATAGGATTGCTTTCGCGTTATCTTTTGGACATAATTATTTTTGTGTTTCATCTTTCCTATGACTTGACTAAACTCTTCTTCGTTAACCTCTTGGGTAATTCTTCTCGTTATGTATCACGTTGTCTTCGTACCATTCTTGGAGATATTCCGATAAACTTTCCTGTCCTGTTTGACCTTTAACTTGTTTGGACACTGTTATGGATTGCTTGACCCAGTCTTAGGCCTTGTTACCTTCTATTTGATAGATGACCGAAATAGCCAAACCTTGTTAACTGATTTTGTAGTATAACTATAAATGTATTGTATGGTTGTGATAAGTACTTTTCCTAGGGATTGGTTAGATTAAGTTTATAGGACGAGTATGGGTGACTGACTGTAGTATACTTGGAAACCATTAAGAACGATTGTATTGATAGTATAATTTGATTATAGGGTATCTGAGATGGAATAATGAGATATTATATTATTGTGACTATGGATTGAGGATTAAAATCTTGTGCTTAGAAGTTGAGGATTTAGCATTTGTATAATTTTGGTTGGTTACCTCTAGCTAATTACATGTGATTAGAGGGTAGATCGATATGTGGAATGATATAGAATAAATTAGAATGAGTGATCGTATTGTGTACGAGATCGGAAAGATATTAGTTAAAAAGATAAGGAACAAGACAAAGACATATGTACATTGGTAATTAGTAAATCGGGAGTTTGAAATCGAGGATTTATATTCAGAGGACTTATTGAGTAAAAAGAAGAAGGCTCTACGCCAAAGATAAGTATTAAACGTATAATTTCAAGGAGAAGCTGTAGAAAAGGATTGACGATAAATAATGCTAAGGGCCTGCGGATTGATAGAATATGGATACTTAGGATACGATAAGGAAATTAAATATTTACAATTGAGGTTGGAAATATGGTTGATGATTAAGCATTATAGGCTTATAGACATACCTAGAGGATGACCTATAGTTTAGGGTATACATAAAGATTCCATGTTAGTATGGAAGATTCTAAAGGATATATGACATAGTTTATGATAGAAGGACCTTTGTTGGACATAAACCAAAAAGATTGTAAAGAGAAACGGAAGAGATGATTACAAGGGTAGCAGATTGAGTATCGTAGCCAGAGCAGCTACATGTTATAGTTTGACCTATTGGATGATTTTTAATTTTGAGGACGAAATTTTTGTAAGGTGGGTAGGACGTAAGCCCCCTGAATTTCAGGGTTTATTTTAAATTTTCTGAATGAATTATTTTCAATAAATATTTTATTATTTAATTGTTTTTGATCATTAATGTACATTCCCGTGACTTTAACTTCTGAAGCGTCAGGGATGCCAATCTCTGTAAACTCTCTTCATGGGTTTTGAAGTAGACAAGATTATCTTCATGTTGATATATCATGTCCCACCTAAACTCGTTCCCTTGTGCTCTTTTTGTATCGCGCAACTTCGGGTCAACTTAGACCAATTAATCATTGAATAATTATTCCCACTTTTATCTTTGATCATCGTTTGCACGTTACCGTGACTTTTAATTTAAGAGCACCAGACCAGTCGTTTTCTCAGAACCAACTCCTCATGAATGATCTACTCGAGACGCTCTTCACCCATGACCTTCGTGTCCCACTCAGACACTCCATTTTGTGCTTCATTTTTTCGCACAATTTTCGGTTCAATTTATGCCAATTAATTTTCTACCGTAAAACCTGATTTATTCTTCAATTTAATTTCGGGACCCGACATCGATCCAACCTAGTCGACCCAAAGTTTGGACGTGGCCCATATGAAGCCTACTACTCACATTAAACTTGTGTCCCATTTATTGGAGTCCCCACATATTATTTATTTATCCATAATTGTAAATACCCATATTTAATTCAATTATTGCACCCTGTCCGATTTTGACCCGACCCGGCTCGACCGAACCCGAACCCAAGCTCCATATTGTTCTTTCATGATAGCCCAAATACCCCACTTAATTTTTCTCCTTTTCCTATTTTGAAAATACCTCCCTCTCTCTAAATATCTCTCTATCTCTCTTTATATATATATATATATATACATATATATATATATATATATATATATATATATATATATATATATATATATATATATAATGTAAATATCCCACTCTCTCTCTCCTATAACAAACACACACACACACACCCCTCCACCTCACAGCACACCTCACCCCTCCCCAACCGACCTCACTCTTCCTCATTCAATAATATCATTCTCTCTCTCTCTCTCTCTCACTCTTTCTTTATTACACCACACTCACACAAAAGCATTCAAACACTCTCTCCCCCTACAGCCGAACCCCCCTACAAACCGACACCACCTCCATTCTCCTCCTTCTTCTTCTTCTTCTTCCCCATTATTATTAACACCACAACTACACCACCATCATCACCACCGCCACCACCATCACCATTAAAAACCATCACCACCACCATTCTCTTCACCACCACCACCGTCTGCCGCCTGGCCCCGCTCCGGCCACGACCGCAACCGCCACGCCAGGCCGACGAGCACCCCCGCGCTGCCAAGTAGTGCTGCAGCAGCAGCGTAGTTGCTGTGAGTAGCAGCAGTGGCTGCCGTGCCACCCCCGCGCGCGCGTAGGCGCATGGCACGCGACCACCCCCGCGCGTGCACCCTCGACGACCTCCCCCACAACACCACTTCCTCCCTGGCGCGACGCATAGCCTATTCGTGCGTTTTGAACGAGATCTCGTCGGCGCGCACGAGTTTGGAACTCAAAATTTGTGTCCCATTGTAGCAATTTTGCATGTGTTTTCTGGGAGATCCGACCGTTGGATCGGCAAACTTTTTGCTCCGTTGCAATCTTGGTATATCCATCTACACTCTCCTCAAGTTTCGTCCGTTAATTTCGTCATTTGATACCTCAAAACTGGCCACCAAGTTGACGTTTTAAATTGAACTGTCTTTGGACAGTTTCGTGACGCCAACTTCGTGGGTTCGTATCTTCGCCATCGCAGCTCCGGTTGGCGCACTACCAGTTCTTGTACGCAGCTGGTATAATCCTCTTCCTGCCTCCTCTAAGTTTCGTTTCATTATAAGCACGTTTGGTTGGTCGAATTCGACGCCAAAGTTGGCCGTCCGAATTCTTTAATTTGCACTTGTTAA
Source organism: Iris pallida (assembly GCA_029216955.1). Taxonomy (NCBI): domain Eukaryota; kingdom Viridiplantae; phylum Streptophyta; class Magnoliopsida; order Asparagales; family Iridaceae; genus Iris; species Iris pallida. The sequence continues at coordinate 3,313,023 of JANAVB010016192.1, read as the reverse complement.
ATTCCATTTTTGAACCCGAGACTCCGGATTCAATTTTTGACACCACCAATAGACTCGTGGTGTCGTTCTGACATGTTTTCATATAAAGTTTGCTTGATTTGGAGAACGTGGGCCCTGACACGTATTTCAGTGCAAAGTTGGTCCCACTTTTCGAGTCAACGGGTCACTTTGAGATCGGCTCATCGGAATCCAATTTCGGATATACCGTTGAGTTTGTATCTTCATTCTGGAATCGTTGACATATAATTTGCTGAGTTTTGAAGACATTTGCTCCAGCACGCATTTCGGTACAAACCGGATTCCAAGTGTCCGCATCAACGTGTCATTTTGAGATCGGCACATCGGAATCCTATTTCGGATATACCGTTGGGTTCTTATCATCATTTTGGATTCGTGGACATATAATTTGCTAGGTTTTTTAGACTTCTATCCTGACACGTTTTTCGGTGCAAAGTGTGTCCAACGGCGGACATTATTTTAACCCGAAATTACCGTTTTGGCCCCCGTGTCTAAATTGGACTTATGGGTAGGCTATCCTAGCTAATTTGACCATTCTGGACACGTTGGTGATATTTATTTTATCATCCGACAACATCTGTAGCTTTTGCTTATGTATCATCCTTAATTTGTAATTAATTATTTTTCCAGAAATTGTTACTTTCTGTTTTTGAATATATATATATTTTTTAATTGCTATAAAAATCTAGAAAAAATTGTATTTAAATACTATGTTAATTTAGCTAATTTATTATAATTTTTTCAGTATTTAATAAGTACTTTTGGCATTTTATAAAAAATAGTAGAACAGAACTCATTTTCAGGATACATGTGTTTGCTGATTTTTAATAAATATTTATGAGGGTTTATAAATTCCAAAAAAATTAGTATAAATTTCTATAATTAACAAGGATCATTTTTGTACTTTATTTTATGTATAATTGAGCTTTTTGTCTATCTCAAAAATTGTTGGAACTCAGTGTACAGTTTGATTTATTTATTGAGTAGTTACGACTTACAAGTTTTGTGTGGATTTGAGTTATTGTAGTATTGGACCTCACCCTACACTAGTGTAAAGACCCTAGAAAATTAGTTTGGATATAGTGGCACTCTACATTAGACTTTTATGATAGGTCCCCACTTGGCTAGTATCCAGTTAGGAGTCGTGTCACACCACTAGTGTAAATCTTGAACATAACTTAGATGCTGAGTTTATATATCATTATTGATAGAACATTGGACATCTATATCTTCGTACTAGTATTCTTCCTTTGCTCGAGGCAAGTACATCTGCAAACTCATTTACTGTCTTTTAATGCTAGAACATGTATTAACCATGTTAAAATACTGATCCTTGAGGTAGCAAGTTAAATCTTCACATGTTGTATTACTTTCAGTACCTGCCATGCTTAGGACAGTTCTTATATCTTCACATGCTTCTTACTGGTTCTCAGTACATGTTTCACTATGCTTTATACTGCTATCAGTACCTACCGTGCTTTATACCGATCCCAGTATCTATCACCTGTTTTATATCGTTCTCGTATCTCTCACATGTTTTTACTGTTCTCGTATCTCCCACATGTTTTTACTGTTCTTGTATCTTTCACGTGTTAGAATATGGGTTATGGGGAAACTGATAGTTGAGTACGTGATCATGTTCCCTCTACAGTACCGAGCAAAGTTTTATTTTATATGTTACTGCACCGTAGGCCTTACTCTCAAAGCTGTATTTGTGCGTATGTACATCTATCGCCTTTACACTTGTACGGAAGTGCATTTCATTATGTGCCCCCAGCACATTGTATATCTATTGACGATCACGTACCTGCTCCAGTTTTGAACATTAGATATACATGTGTCATCTTGACAAATGTATTTTACCGTAATTCCAGTCATACCATGATTCCAGATATGCCATGTTCCCTATGTTACTATGATACTGTGATCCCAGTTGTACCATGAGGCCATGTTTCCAGTATTTCCTGTTTTATAGACTTATCACACCATATTTTTTTTATTGTACATCTATTTCATTATATGTTCAGTACTTTAGTTGTAGAGGTTGTACTTGCTCCCGTCCTGATAGGATAACGTTGTAGGTTCACTTTTCGAAGAGGAAATGCTATGTGATACATATTATGGCACTGATTTTGAGGACCTGGCCTTAGCTCCAGAAGAGGCCCCTGTTGTCACGACCCGCACCCTGTATAGGGGCACGAGAAGTGGGTACGTCCAGCCTACGTCGTAGTGTCGGCGGTAGAACGCTGTCCTAGGTTGCTAACTAATCTCATGCAGTGTATATAATGTACTTGCCAAGATCTCAACTCCGAGAGGAAGACAAGTAAAAGATATGATATACTCAATCACAATCTAAGCACGATAAGATAACACAGAAATCTAGATACCAACTAACAACAGAAATTTAAACTACTAAAATAATAACAACATGATCTCAAACAAAACTCTAATACAACTCAATATCTCAAGTTTAATACAACAAGCTCAAAACATGAAAGCTAAGTAAGTCTACTAGCTAATCTCCTGAATCACTCCTGAGAGTCGGAGCCAAAGGTAGCTAATCCCTCGCCAGGTCCATGGTAAGAAGGGCATGTGTCGTCAGGGGTATCATCTGTAATATTTTCAACAGGTCCAATCAGGACAGGAACGAGCACATCTCATCTAGAAATCCCAAGTAAATGACAAAGACTATAAAGCAGTTTTTAGACAGTTATACAGATGAGCATGGCAGTTTTATACAGGTAAAGATGTAGAGAAACAGTGAGGGTACAAGGAAAGTAAAGTAACTAACAAGAGAAGAAATCATGGCAAAGAAGACTGTAGTAAACTAGCTGAACTAGAATAACATGGTATAAGTCCAGACAGTATAAAAGGTAATCCCAGTGTGAGTCTAGTCCATATAATTGAATACTAGATGATTCCAGTACAAGATGAGTCCAGTAAAATGAGTCCAGAAGTGATCCATGATTCCAGGGTAAGTCCAGACTATACTCTAACTGTGTGTTTTAAAATACTGAGATCAACATGTAAACGGCTAGGGATAATCAGGCACATCGCACACTCGGCCAAGTGTGGGATGGCTAGCATTCCAGAATAGTTCCAAGGGAGGTGGTTCCAGATTTTAGGTATGTTCACATGTCTACTCAAGTATTTCCCCGCCCACAAATGAATCCATAATCCAACACTACAACCAGTATGAGTCCAGCCAATGATTCCAGAAATGATTCCAGAAATGGTTCCAGTAGGGTGATGCCAGTAGTGATTCCAGATATAGAGGCCAGACATAAATAAATGAGTGTCGCATGTAATGGATCCAACAATACCAATCGTGTTTGTACAGAGAATCATATATAGCTATCTAGAACTGAAATACAGTAAATGACAAGTAATGAAAGAACTATCAGAGAATGTACTCGCCTGACACTCTGGATGAGTAGTGTAATATCAGATGTCTGTACCAGGGTCACAATGTCCTAAAATAGAGTAATACAGTTATGACATGTCCATAATGAAGGTAAATAAAATCTACAATGCAATCTATATGAATTCTAAGCCAATCTAGGTCAAAGTCAAACTTGGTCAACTCTACAGTCAAACTAAGTCAAATCAAATCATACTAGGTCACAGGAAATCAAACTAAGTCAAATAGAGTCAAACAAGGTCAAACAAGTCAAGGTTAGTCAAATCTAGGTTAAAGTCAACTCCTGGTCAACACTCTAATCAAACTAGTCAAATACTAGTCAACATGATCAATCTGGGTCAAGTCTAAGTCAAACTTAGACCAACTAAGGTATTGGTCAAACAAAGACTAGTCAGTCAGGTAATTAAGTCAAACAAAGACTAGTCAACAAGGTGATTAGGTCAAACATGGTCAGACTAGTTGAACTAGTCATTGTTAGGTCAATTAGGTCAAGGTTTGACCTATAGTTGACTTTGGTCAACCATGGTCAACAATCTAGTTAAACTAGGTCTACTTAGGTCAACTAATGTCAAACTAGTCAAGTTAGGTCAAACATGGTCAAACTAGTTTAAACTAGTCATTCTATGTTAATCCTAGTCAATTCTAGGTCAAAGTTGACCTATAGTTGACTTTGGTCAACAAGGGTCAACTTGCCAGTCAACCTAGGTCTACTAGTCCTAATGGTCAACTCTAACTCACTAACCATGGGCCATAGGCTAGTAACTTTAGACCATAGACTAAGACATCAAGTCTATATACATATATATATCTAATATATAGTCAACCATATATATATAATACCATAATCTATATTTATACATATATATATCCCATTCACATATATATAATACCCTTATATATATAACATATATATATATATATATATATATATATATATATATATATATATATATATATATATATATATCACTATATAACTCATATACATATATAGGTAGAGAGAGAGAGAGAGGGAAGGAGAGAGAAACAGAAAACAGGGGGGGGGGGTTGTCTCAGTTTCCTGAGAACAGGGAATCAAAGCCCCCTCCCCCAACACAACTAAAACACACACACACCCTACACACACACATACATGTATATACATGTGTATATACATGTATACTACCCAAAAACTCACCCACACACACACCAACATATATACTACATGTATACATACTAAAATACATATATACTATGTATAAATTATATCAAAATTGGGTTTAAAATCCATTTTTGCAAAAACTGGAAAATCCTAAAACTGAGAACAGTGGACTGTAAACCTAGATCTTAGGTTAAACCAAACACAACCTAAATCAAACTAAAATGGCCCAAGGTTGGTTGGTAATTGAAGCCCCTAGGTTAGTCTAGGATCTTAGCTTCCTGACACGGTGTCACGACGCGACACGGCGTGTCCACGAGGTTTCAAAGTCACACGGGTAAATGAGAATACACTGATACGCACGTATCAGTACAAATTAGAAAACGACCTAGGACACGACACAAAGCGACACAGGCCTCGTGCTCGTGCCCGAAGGTACGCCTAGGGTTGGGCTTCGTGTCCATGGGCCTGATACGTGTCCACGTGTCGTGTAGAGGGGACACGACACGCTCAGAGTCGAGTGTCTGTGTGTGTACACTGTGCACTGTGTCACAGCGTCGTGCACAGATGCACACGCCTCGTGGACACGACACGGGCCACGTGGGGCCTCATGGTCATGCCCACGTGTAGCCCACGTGTAGAGCTACACACTCGTGCAAACACGAGGTGTCGAAGTGTCGTGTCCGTGCGATACGAGACGCGCGAAGTGGACTCTGTGCGTGCGTGTGTGCTGACAGTGCACGACCAGTGCACGTGTCCGTGCTCTCTCGACACGACACCAACTTGTCTCAAACTCGAGGGGGGGCATGACAGAGGTTGCCCCCTCCTCTGTGTCAAATTTCCCGTATCCTCGTGTCCTACAGTGTCCGTGCTAAGTGTCGAGTAGCAGGAGAGGCATGACAGCCTCGTGCGCGCGTGTCGAGGGCTCGTGTGCTCCACACGTGGCACGTGGGGCCACGTGCTCGTGTCAGGGGGTAGGCCTAGGGTCTAGGTGTGTGTCCATGTGTCTGTGTTGTGTCCACGACACGTGTGGACACAATACAAAGTGTCGAACACTCGGGTTTTCAGTGTTCAGTGCAGTGTTTAACAGTGGGTTCGTGTCCTGTTTTGGACACGGGCACAACCTAAATCGTGCTCAGTCCTAGTGATTTGTGATCTACACTAAAAAAATTATTTTTCCATTCAATTAGTTTTTGAAAATAACACTTTTTAATTCTCACAAGCATTTCATCGAACACTGTTTTAAACACACAGATACGTGTCCGATACGGACACCAAACGAATCCTATTTTTAACCAAACTTGACCTACAGTTCCCTAATCCCTAGATGCATGCAAATATGAAGAGAAAACACAATTTTAGCAAGGGTTATGGACATTTACCTATTTGTGTGAAAACTCAGAAAACCAAGTTAGGGGGGGGGGGGTTTGTCCTCTTCACTTGAATGGCCAAAATGATCTCCAACCTTGCTAGCTAGCCTCCCTTGGTATCCTCACTAGTAGGGGGTTCCAACGCAAGAAACGGGGCTCAATTTGGTGGAGAAATGGTCAAGTTATGGAGGTGTGAAGTTGAGGGAAAAATCAAGGTTTTAGTGTAATGAAAATGGGACCTTTTTGTGAAGGGGTGTACATATATAGGGGGGGTGTTCTTGGCTGCCATGGGGGGGGGGGGGGTAGGGGTAGGCTATAGGGTCCCCTTCCACCTTGCAAAACTTAGTCTCTAAGGCTTTGACTAGGGTTAGATATTCTAGGTTTCTAAAATATCCTAGAAAGTTAAATATCTAGATATTTATCAACCTAGATATTTACACATAAAGTAAATATCTACACTTAGTCTTCTAGGTTAGTGACTAACCCCTAGATTAGGCTAAACTAGCTTAGGGACTAACATAACACTAATCAATAATTAATTAATAATAAAAACACATAATTTCAAATAATTCCAAATAAATCCTAGAAAATTACCAAAATACCCTTTAGGCCAAAAAGCCCTAATTTGATGTTCTAAGCCTATGGCTAAGCTCACATGATCATGGTTAGTCTCTAGGTTAAGGAATAGCTAGGGTTTACACTAGAGTTTATTAGTAAAATCACAAAGTCACAAGTCATGACTTAGGAATTGGTTTAACCTAACTAAAATCACCAGAAAATCATACCATGACTAAAATACCACTAATAAATAATAAAAATAATAAATTTTCAAAAATACCCCAATTTCAGAAAACTGGGTGTTACACCTGTGGGGAACCTTGCTTAGTTATTTTCATGTGTTTTGAGACTTAGACTTTGGTCTGTTCTTATATTTGGATACTGGACTTTGTCTCCAGTTAGATACTTTGAAGTGTATTATTAAGTCTGTACTTGTTTACTTTCGCTTATAGATGTTGTGTTGTGATGAACCCTTAAATGTGATTTTAGAACTGTTAGCTGCTTAGATCCTTTATTGTCTATACTTAGAACAGCTTACTACGCTTTAACCAAGCGTAGGCTGGACATGGTTCGGCCCGGCCCAACAATTTGGGTATCGGGTCGTGACAATATTTTTGATTATTCTCTTGCTTTGTGGCATAATAGACTAGGACATGTTCATTGTAAAAGAATAAACAAGATGTCTAGTTGTAAAACCCCTATTTTTTTATTAGACTTAAAAATGTATTTATACAATTTATGATTTTATTTATTTTTTGATGACCCAGTTTGGCCAATTCAGCCCGAACAGGGCCCGAACCAAATTTAAGCCCATGTGAGCATGTGGGGTGACTAAGGTGACCATATAGGAATATTTTGTGTATGTACAAATATTTTTAAATTATTTTTAGAACTTGTTGAATATTTATTGACCTTGGGTACAAAAATCTATATTTTATTAACAAAATAATATTTTACAAAACTTTACAATTTTTGGACTCGGATGAGGGTGTACGGTATGAGTTCACTCATTGGGACAATCTTATTAATTTATTATTATTAAAGTTATTTTGTGGAGATTTAATAAACATGTTTTCTTATTTAAATATTATTATTATTTTGACTTGATTTATTAAGGATTGAATTTATATATATATGTAGATATGCTCATATATATTAAATAATTGGATAGTTGACTTTTAAATGGTATTTGGATTTTAAATAGATTTTTGGTGTATTTATGGATATATGCATATATAGATATATATATTGATATTTAAAAGTTTAGATAAGATAAGAAATATATATATATATATATATATATATATATATATATATATATATATATATATATATATATATATATATATATAAGTTAATGGGTGGTCGGCCCCACCCGACCACCCACGCATATGCTAGCAGCAAGCAAGCAGCTTGGGCGCCAACTTGTGAGCCCCCCTTTAGCAAAGCACAGTAGCAGCAACTTTTTATTATAAGGGCCGAACCCCCCCCTCCCCAACCCATATATATATATATACACATATTCATATATATTTAACTCTCAAAAGAAAAACCCTAATCTCCTCCTCCTTTCTCCTCTTCTTCCTCCATCCTCCTCCCTCTCCTCGGCGTGCGTGCCCAATCTCGTCGGAGCGACAGCAGTCCCGTCTCCCGGTCGTCACGACAACAACAACAGTTTTCCACTTTAAGGTATCCCACTTTCCCGTTTGATTTCTCTCTCGATTCTTGTTCGTTTTTAGATCCGTAAATTCGTGTAGAAAGCCAACATGACCCTCTTCGAGATCCCCCAGGTAGATTTTGACATGGCCATCCAATTTGCTCGAAAAATCGAGATGAAGTTGGAGGAAAACCACTCACTACAACAGAAATACCTTTTAATGACGGCTAAAAACCGTCATTAATGACAAACCATGACGCTTTTTTTTTTCCAAAGCAAGCGTGATGAAAACGGGTGTTATAAATGTTTTTTAAAAGCGTCATAAATAAAAACGTCATGAATATGATGAATTTCTGCTACGCTTATTTTCAGCGTAGTTTAAAAGCGTTATGAATAGATAATCTGTATAGACTCAATTCATCACATTTATAATACTCAATTCTGCACATTTATATATTACTTTCCAACAAATTATAGATCAATGCTCAATGTTGCTCAATTCAATTTCAAAACATTCATTTTGAACCATATTCACAAGAAAACATCTAAATGTTATAAAGTACCATTTAATCCATTTACAAATATACATAATATATATCACCATCTTCATTACATTTTTTCAAAATAGGACATCCAAATACATATATCAGAACCATTCCACAGCATATTTTCACATTCAACATCATTATTCTCCTCAAGACCAGTCGGGGCTTCAATCACACTAAAAGCATTCCTTTGCAGCTTCACCTCTATGCCATTTGTTAGGACCTACAATTCACCAGTCACAGAATTAATTACTGCTCTACTATTAATACAAAAATCAAAATCGTGCAAGTAGAGTTGATTAGATTTCAGGGTACAATGACAAGAGAAATAGAATAAGAAAAGGCACCCATGGTCTATTTAACACGGACATCGTTCGACGCAACACAGATAAAATGTCTTCCGTGACAGAGCCATATATCCAGCCAAGCTGGAAGGGAAGGTGAGAAGATTTAGTCAGTCGCGAAAAAGAGGGGAGAAATGAATTCATCATCCGGAGAACAACTTAAGCAAAAGGATCAAAATTCGGCCATGAGCTAATAATGAGACAATAGGTATTTGGTAATGTACTGTGTGTAACTAGATGCAAGTGATGTTAGTGCCACCTTGAAGGATAGATGATTCATATGAGTATGTTTGCATTTACGAAATTGATCGAAACAATAGTTTCCATGTTTTTAAGTCCACACTCGACAAAAGTTTGTAAACAAAAATCTATTTGACAAACAATTAGCTTCTTCTCTTCTTAAGGCAGTTAGATAACTGGCAGCTAAATCTGTACACATGTCGTGTGAAAACTACGTACTCTCCTTGATGAATTAGTAAGAAGGAAAGTTTGTCAATCCCGGAAAACAAATCCTAGTAATTCTTCTTTCCTGCCAATTTATCTAACCACGTAATTATGTTTTCATTTTTTACTAGTTAATTATTATTTCTGCATCAATGCAAGGTGAAAATAATATATCTGCTTACCTCTTTTCCCCATTCAGTTTTTTCCTCGTAACCACAGCTAATAACATGAATTGCTTCTTTGACCAGGGTTGATGGATTTGCAGAGTCAGCCATTCCTCCATTCTCCATCAGAGTAGATTCAATGAACACTGAAGATAGCCCAAAGGACTTCTCAAAGCTCATCTGAGAGATTAGTAGTGATCTCTCGTATTCATCATAATCTGCATCAATTAGCTTAAGTTATCCAAAGATCACAAAGTAAAACAAATCCCATAATATTGTGATCCTATAAAGAATCCTTACTATCAATTTCTTTTAGATTAAATATGGCGGCATTCAGATCTTCCCGCTTGGACTCTTTATAACTGTCAATCTCATCTTTGGAAGCTTTTTTGGAGCGGCAGCAACAACAACAGCTGCAGCACCATGAGCAAAATGAACTCTTGGGAAGGCTTGGCAAAAGTAATATAAATTGTTCAACAGACTACCAATATATCTAGTCCATATCCATATCTGTGTCCGAATACTTGCAGCATAGATTCCTACATATTGGTAGCTGTCGTGGCAGCTACGCTGTGCTTGTCTGTTGTTATGTACCCAATCCACTGTTTCTTTAGTGTATAGCTTTAAGGAAAAGTGTATATTAACTTTAATGAATCCAATACGATTCTACTATGAGTAACCAACTAGGTTGTATGCATTATGCATAAAGCTTTAAGGAAAATAAGGATCTTTTCTTTTATGTTTCATTTACTGTTACTCATCATGAACCCATGCATTTTACATAGTTTGTGGTATCGACCAATACCAATACCAAAACCTCCGAAACTGTCAAAAGTCGAAACTATGACAACCAACCAATTTAAACCCCCACCGAAACCACCGAGAAACTGCCAATCAAGAAGGATCGGATACCGATACGGATAATGAAAACCATCGTCTTTTAGTGCGGGTTGAACCAACGAGAGTGTGCCGTAGCAAGAGTGCACATATAACATCGAAGAAATGTGGCAACTTTCACACTTTAAAATGGAAAACTGTGGACTTCCATATGTATGCATGAAATATCTATTTCGGTTGGATGTTATAATCCCTCTATTTATCAGTGTAAAGTCCTTGGCAGCTGGAAGTACTTAATCAAGAAAATTTGCAATAATCCAATAACAAGGTAGGAAAGAAATAATATGACGAGTAGCAAAAGCAGAACTATGAACTTTCAAGAAAACACCAACAATTGAAGCAAACCAAAGGCTGACCGTAGGCAACCTAACAATAAATGAATTACTTAACAAATAAATATACGTATAAAGTAGCGGACCCTGAACACCAATCAGATCTAGTGAACCTTATCAACCTATTCAATAAACTAAAGTTAATAATCAAGAAGACATCACAGAAGCAGAATATTATCAAGATAAATTACAGGAAAACTATAATGTTTGAGAACCATAAAATAGCATTCACCTTGTCCAGCCGATGAAGAAGATTCAAAAAGGGCTTTCGTAATTGCCGGAATGGATGCTTCGGCGATAGCAAGAGGAGTACGCAGGCCAGCCTTGTAAAGTGCCCTTGCTCTTGAACCCTATAATATACAAGAAACACAAGGAATTAGAACCAGCAAATACAATTAAATAAATACAAACTGTAACAAAGGAAAAAAAAGGATCTATTTATTCTGATTTCTCACCAAGTGTCACAGGAAAAAGATGATAGAACATTTACCTTTACATATGGGATAGTAGTAAGTTCCACAATCTCTGCTCTCACTCCAAATGAAACCCGGTTCTGAAACTTAGCAACAAGACCTTCCAGGTCATTCCAACCAATTCTCTCGCAGAAAAGAGAAACCATTGAAGCAAACCTACCAGCATTTTCTTGTAATGCCTGAATCATTCCTCTGGAAACTTTGAAGGCATCACAGACATCAGCAACCGGGACCTCCTGTTAAAAGAAGGCACGTATAAGCTATCATTGTTTAATGCACAAAAGTAAAGATGCGTTCATACACACACACACATGTAGATAGAGAGAATATTTATGAGCAGACTAAAATCCCCTCATCCCATGAGAAGATATGAAACAGAGTAACGCATCAGATATAAATTATAAGATGTTGGTCGAAATCAAACCCCAAAATCCATCAATCCAGAAATCTTCTCAAAACTAATACTAGTCTCTGTAATCTTTGCTTACTATATCAGAAACTAAACCTCAGTTATGAACCCACACACCTGCCACGACAGCTACCAATATATCTGTCGAAGGAAAGTAATATAAATTGTTCAACAGACTAAAAGTAACACTATGATTGTTAAAGCTAAACATGTGACAGAAAACATTAAGAAACTTCTCAACTAACAGTGGTTTGTTGACCAAAGATTCAACATAAACGTTCTATAAGCCAAAAACAAAGATTTTCAGGGTATGCAGGCTATTTTATTGAGAATGAAAACCAGAAAGTGGTTAAACCTGATGCAGAAAACAAAGATTTTCAATGTTTTTAATTAAAATACTCCCAGTTTCAGGTAAATTTGTTCAAATCAACATGCTGTTCACACATAACGACTTTCATTATAAATACATTAAACTAATTCCATACTTCACAATTATTATCATTGGCCAACAAGAATCCCATAATAAGTTTAGTTGAGAACACTAGTCTATGATAACAAATAGAAACAGCCACTCTTTAGTATAAATATATCGAATTATGATGACAGGCTAGTAATGAATATAAAGAAGATTCATAAAATACTTCACAATTATTATCATTGGCCAACAAGAATGTCCATAATAAGTTTGGTTAAGAACACTAGTCTGAGAGAACAACCAGAAATAGCCACTCTTTAGTATAAATATATCGAATTATGATGACAAGCTAGTAATGAATATAAAGAAGATTCATAAAAGCCTATTTTGCGCAGTACCATACCTACAAAAACTTGTTGTCTACACTTGCTGCACACAGAGAAAGCTATAACACTTGACACTATAACCTGAACACTAGAATGTTACTCTGCTCACACTCAACTTGAACTTGCTGTGCACTTAAGAACTGGACTGCACACCATGAGATGAAACACTTTGATGATTTGGTTAACATTTGAAATCTAAAACTAAAATTGTGTTATCTGTGAAGTTGATACATTGTATCCCAACATCTAAACCATGTTACCTTGATTGATATTGAATGCATCTCTTCTATCTCAGTTTTTACTACAACTTGCGGTACATTTCTTGGAAACTGCACCTAAATTCTGAACTGCTAATCCCTGTACACTATTTTCCTATTGAACAACAATCTACTGCTCACTATTTTCATCATCTTCTTTCTCAAGCCACTTTCAGTGGAAGCTATCCCTAAAATCTAGCCATAGCTCTCCCTACTTGTCATCATCCATCCCAAAGGAGACAAGGAGCCTCAAGGAAGAAAGGAGAACCATTGGAGAGGAGCTGGCTTGAAGGAGTGTCCATTTTGTGTCCTTTGGTTGCATTGGTATTGGAAACCCTTCCCAATGGGTAATGACCTCTTCCAACCAACCATTTTTAGGTGTGTCCTTGTGTATTATGGACGGAGTGTCCGGGTCGTGTCCGATACTTAAGTGCAGGTGCGGCTCCTAATTAGTAATGTACCTCAAGGTAGATGTCTAGCGCTCTGTAGACCCCGTCGAAGCAGTCCCTTGCCGAATCGGGCAGGCTCTCGGCCACCGCGAGGAACCTAGACACGTTCAGGCTCTCCCTCAAATACTTGTCGAGCAGCCTCCCGACCTTCTTCAACCTGCCCAACGCCACCCCTCCCCCCTCCTCCTCCGCCCCGAGCACGAACACCCTCACCAGCCTCACCACCAGGTTCACGTCGTAGACGCCGCCCTCCCCATCAGGACGACCCCGGTTCAGGTCGTCCAGCGTCGCCTGGTCCAGCGCCAGGCCGATCACCCTCTCCAGCCCCTGCCTGCACTCCCTGCTCGCCGCGGCGCCGGGGCCCGACACGAGCCTCAGCACCCAGAACAGGGCCCTGCAGGAGAACGCCGCCCTCCCCATCAGGATGACCCCGTGCAGTAGAGGGAGGCTTCTTCTCCGCAGAGCTCCCAGTGATTTCTGCTCGGACCCGATTTCTTCATCCTTCTCTTCTCAAAACCCTAACCCTAATTTTTTTTTTGGATGGAGAAAGGAAGAAAGAGAGTTGAAGTCTGTTAAGGAGAGAGAAGACGAATGGTATTTCAAACATATTAATACATTTGCAAAATATTACAAGTTTGCCACCGCTCTAAACTATTAATGACGCTTTATTTTATAAACGTCATAAAAAGCCCAGAATTAGTCAAAACCGTCATAGAAATAAAGGTATTTCGAACTTTGATAACGCTTAGGTATCAGGCGTCATCAATACGTCTTATCGAGCGTTATTAAAAGGGTTTTTTGTTGTAGTGACTTTTCTGGAATATTAAAAACTGTTTTGAAACATCAACTTGTCGGCCACTTTTCTCGCTGTCCATTAAACTTTCGTAAAAACTAATTAAAGACAGTCAAAGACAACATAACCAAGATTGTAACGCACCTTCTGGATTCACTTTTCTTCTAGTGTGTAAAAAGTTACACGTTGTTAAAGTTTCCAAAAAATTGTAAATTCTGTTTTCAAAAAGTGGAAAAAACACCCGATACGGCATGCGTCCCGACAAACCGGGCGACGTGGTCGCGCACTATATGAATCGAAAGGCGCTTATGGATGTTGTCGACGTGTGGGAATTGACGGAACCCGATTTCGTTGCATGTGCGCGACGAAATCAGTACGTATCTGTCGAGATACTCCCGTATCGACCCTTTGCAAATTAAGTCACAACTTTGTGCACACTCATCAAATCGCGACGAAACTTGCCATTGGACTCAAAATATTTTTCTGGTCCTGCGAGCCAAGTTTGGTTCAATTCTGAGAAGGTTGACTGGGACGCCATTTTGGCGGGCCCACAATTCCACTCAACGGGCAATTTTGTGGACGGCCCACCGAAATCCAAAATTGGACATACCATTGGATTCGTCTCATCAAAACAAATTCGTAGACATGTAGTTTGACGAATTTAGAGACCGTAGGTTCTGGCGCACATTTCGGTACAAAGCGGGTCCAACGGCGAACATCGTTTTGACCCAAAATTATGATTTTGCCCCTGTTCCAGAATTTAACTTTTGGACAGACATTTTCTAGACATATCTTTTATTCTAAACTCGTTCGTGATGTTTGTTGCAGCATCCGGAGTCATCTGCGGGATTTGGCTTTTATTGCTTTGTTTATTTTGCCGGTTCGAGCTACTGGATTATTCCCTGTTGCACATAACCTCAGACAAGATACCCTGCCATCTTTACTGCTTACATTTAGTTGCATTTTATTTCGTTTATTGTATCTATATTCCTAGTTTATTATTTTTTTTTTGCTTGTGGACCTAGAGTTAAGAGACTTCCGTCAATAGGATGCATGTCATTAACTTTGTTACGATTGTATCACGAGTTGTGTATGAGTTTTGAGTATCATGTAGTGGTCACTTGCGTGTTGGCTGATTACTCGTGCACATGCGTAGGAATAACTGTCAATAGATGCATGTTAGAAGACTTGACAGTTATCTATTATAAACTCGTGTTGTGGAAATGACACGTGTTGGTGTGTCATGGTTACGATGCATGTATAGTATCATTGGAGGGAGGGGACAGCTACTAGCGTAGGGGCTACATTTACTTTTTACACATTTATGGGTGATAGTGACTCGGATGAGCACTACGTGCTGCCCGGTCGATAGTGTCTCGGATGAGCTCTATTTGACGGCCACTCTTTATTACTTGCTTGCGTGAATCCGTTACAGCCCCTGCGTAGAACGTTGTCCTCCAAATGCATATAACTTAGATGGTTAGGAACCCTGTTGTGTTGTAGTTTATAGTATTTTTACTTATGCAGTTATGATGGCATGTTCTTTCTGTATCTTGCTACGTCCCTCTGAGGACCTGGTTATCTCTCCAGGTGTGTGCTTTCATGGTTTACTGCAGGTGTTCTAGCCAAGATTGTGGGCGTCTCCATTTCTTCGAAGATGGTCGCTCTTGGTTCGTCTTGGTACTTTTATGGATTATTTTCTTGTATATTTTATCTCATTTTGATAGTTGGTAGTGGACTTTGTCTCCGCCCAACGATTGTACCATAAATATTCAAGTTGATTTTATACTATTATTCTTTTTATTGTGGATGAGATTTAGTTTGTCTTGGATTACTGCATTTGACAGCTTATGTATACATACAAGGTTTCCATATATTGGAGTGTGCTTCGTATGTATGCAGCTGGCATGATACGTATCTGGTCCCAAGTATTGTGGGACTGGATTATTACATGTTTTTGTGGTGGCCCATATAGGTCGAGTTTGTCACTTCAGTTACGTAATTGTACCGGTGTGAGCCTGCAACATAGTATTAGAATCTAGAAATCTCATCCATACAGCTTAACCTCTTTCCTTGGCTTCCAATTTCGAACTCTTGTCCGACCTCCTTGAACTGCATCTTGTTTGATTCCTTTCTACCGTCGATTCTTATTTTCGTACTTAGTGTCAATTAGGAAGATGACTACACTAGTATATGCTCATAGGTCACACATATGGCTAGAATGGTTATATTGGCAATTGGAATACATTTAAGACTCTAATTGAGTTAAAAAGGCTTTTTAGTGTGATTTAATGATTAGTAATTGGTAAAGTAGGATATTACCACGGAAAGTCTTAACCTTAAGATTTCTAAAAAGTATACAGCAGAGGATTTATAGAATTTTATACTTGGTTTAAGAAATTGATTGATTTTCAAGATTTGATATTTATGATTTATTGGGTTATAGTTGTACATCCTTGCACAAGTATAAAATTGATTTGCTTTTCGAGTTGTAATATTTATGAGTTTTGGGTGATAGATATACATTTTTGAACAAATATAAAATTATTTAATTTTCGAGCTTTGATGTTTATGATTTATTGGATTATAGTTATACACATTTGAACAGTTATAAATTTGGATTGAAAATGATCTTAGATTTTAAATGTGGCAGTATAAATTATTTAAATTTGAATCATACAACTTGCAATTTTGTGTCTAGTAAATTTTGAATTTTAAGTGGAAGAAATGATGGCAAATTTTGGTTTAAATATTTGAAAGTTATGAAAATAATTTTTGAGAATTTTCCTTTATTGTGTCCTATGATTTGGGATTTACAAATCTATTTAGATTTTGGTTTTCTTAAAATTGTGAATTTGGATATCAAATTTCATAAAAAAAAATTATATGATTTTATGACTGATAAGATTATTTGAAAATTTAGTTTAATGAGGGATTGCTAATATTAAAATTTTTGGGAGAATTTCGAAGGATGTGATGGAAAGTTATTTTGATTGATTAAAGGAAGTTACCATTAAAAAGTTGTGATTTTGTTGGAATAACTTAGCATGAATAGAAGTTAAAATTGATGAGAGCATTGAGCTTAATTTTTTGAGATTGCTTTTAATATGCTAAGAGTTTTATTATGAGTTATTTAAAAATTTTAGAGTGTTAAATTTTTGATTGATTGTGAAATTTTTATGGATTCGTAAATTATAAACTCTTGAGTTAAATAGTTGAATTTAAACGTTAATTTTGGAAAATGTTAGTAGTAACGTGATAAAATTTTGCTTTGAGATTTATGAGGGTGATTTAAATTTTTATGATGAAATTGAACGACTTGCAGTGAATACAATTTTTGGTGGTTTATTTTTGAAAGTTTATTTTTGAAACTTTTGGAGGAACTTGAGTTAAAATTTTAATGGTAGGCCATCAAGATAGCTCTAATAAGATAGGTGTACTCCACACTAATTGCCATGTCACTCATGACCATGATAGTAGTATATACACCAGTGTTGTTAGTCATCTACCCAGCTATGTGACTGTATTTCCACCTCGGCTTACTCGACACAATTCTAGATCTTTTAATTGCGACCTTCTAACCCATTTGCAATTTGAATAATGATCTAATGGTCCTTAACTGTATTCATCTAGAAGACTATCTTCTCTCCTGAATTGTGTTCCTAAATTATTTTTACTGGATTCTTTAATTAATTTTATTTCATGCTTTAACTTGATCTTCCTTATTTTTGTGCATTAATTATCACCTCGTAAACTCCCACCTTTTATTTTGATCTTTTGGCGTCCCTTACCGTGACTTGGATAATTGGAGCACAACACTAGACTTTTCCTTCCAACAAATTTTATATGTAAGACCTAGACAAGTCCACCTTCATGTAGATATATCATGTCTCACTAGAACACGTCTCCTTGTACACTATTTTCATGATATGACCATCTGATCAAAATGGCTAAACTATAACCTTTACCATGATACCGATATATTTTTGACCACGGATAGGGATTCCATCTCGACTCAATTCTTTCGACCGATATATGATTTTGTTCTACTTAATTCCGTAAATGCTTAAATTTGTGCTTTATCTTGATTGCTTGACCCATTGTCCTATCACACTACTAGCTTAACTCTTGTAAGTTGGGTAGAATACCTCACCACCTAACAAACCTTTTTCCTTGTGAACCACATTAGTAAGTTCACTTAGACTATAAATTCAGAGGACCCTACCTTATCTAGTCTACCAAGCCATAAATGAAGAAACACTAGGACAACTGTATAGGCCCAAACTTCGGGCGAGCCTTGATTTTAAAAGATCTGGGACTATTTAAAATTTCCTTCATCAGTACCTTCCTTGCTCATATTTTGACTATCGCACGCTGCTAACGTAGCTTCAGTTTTGCAAGCTTATTTCGTTATCAAGCTTGATCATGACATATTTTATTGGGTGCACCCACTAACATATTGTCTAATCAGAACCGGTGCATGATGGTCTGATCAACCTATTGCACTTTGGTTCGCTTATCACATATTATTCTACGTGGATGGAGACATAGTAAACTTGCCTTAGAGTCTCATCTGCGACAGCCTTGACAATTCTTTTTTGAATTATTTTTGCCGTCTATGAACCCCGCAATTCGTACTCAATATATAACACCGTCATTGAAACCTTTGTTGTTCTTGTCTTTCACTTATTTTGGAAAGAAAAGGCACTGTACTTGCTAGATAGACTCAAGGTATCATCTTTGGTTGCCCAATCGGTTAATTATACACAAATATAGATAGCCACCGACCGACTCATGTGGCTGAATCCTCGCCTTTAACTACCCCTCATTCTTCAACTTTAGAATTATTATCGTGTCCTTCCAATTGTTCTTGAGCACTCGAGAATGATTCTAAGCATTCACTTAAATCAAACTCTCAATCGAGGCGATTAGTCTCTAGTCTCTCTCTAGGAACCACATTTGTTACATTCATTAGCAACCCTTATTCAATTCCCTAATCATGATATATTTTTGTATATATCGACTCCAAAATTTTCTATTGCATGGTAGTGTTGAACGCCGTTTTATCGTCTCCTCCTAAATTTAATTATATTTTTGTATTGATGAACTCTTCCTATCCCCAAACCCTATCTATCCTATTATTCCTAAATTTCGAGGACAAAATTCTTGAAAGTTGGGTAGGATGTAAAACCCCTATTTTTTTTTATTAGACTTAAAATGCATTTATACAATTTATGGTTTTATTTATTTTTTTGATGACCCGGTTTGGCCAATTCAGCCCGAACAGGGCCCGAACCAAATTTAAGCCCATGTGAGCATGTGGGGTGTCTAAGGTGACTATATAGGAATATTTTGTGTATGTACAAATATTTTTAAATTATTTTTAGAACTTGTTGAATATTTATTGACTTTGGGTACAAAAATCTATATTTTATTAATAAAATAATATTTTACAAAACTTTACAATTTCTGGACTCGGATGAGGGTGTACGGTATGAGTTCACTCATTAGAATGATCTTATTAATTTATTATTGTTAAAGTTATTTTGTGGAGATTTAATAAACATGTTTTCTTATTTAAATATTATTATTATTTTGAGTTGATTTATTAAGGATTGAATTTATATATATATGTAGATATGCTTATATATATTAAATAATTGGATAGTTGACTTTTAAATGGTATCTGGATTTTAAATAGATTTGTGGTGTATTTATGGATATATGCATATATAGATATATATATTGATATTTAAAAGTTTAGATAAGATAAGATATATATATATATATATATATATATATATATATATATATATATATATATATATATATATATATAAGTTAATGGATGGTCGGCCCCACCCGACCACCCACGCCTATGCTAGCAGCAAGCAAGCAACTTGGGCGCCTACTTGTGAGCCCCCCCTTTAGCAAAGCACAGTAGCAGCAACTTTTTATTATAAGGGCCGAAACCTCCCCCCCCCCCTCCCCCCCCCCAACCCTTATATATATATATATATATATATATATATATATATATATATATATATATATATATATATATATATATATATATATATATATATATATATATATTTCCCCCCCAACCCTTATATATATATACACATATTCATATATATATTTAACTCTCAAAAGAAAAACCCTAATCTCCTCCTCCTTTCTCCTCTTCCTCCTCCATCCTCCTCCCTCTCCTCGGCGTACGTGCCCAATCTCGTCGGAGCGACAGCAGTCCCGTCTCCCGGTCGTCACGACAACAACAACAACAATTTTCCACTTTAAGGTATCCCACATTTCCGTTTGATTTCTCTCTCGATTCTTGTTCGTTTTTAGATCCGTAAATTCGTGTAGAAAGCCAACATGACCCTCTTCGAGATCCCCCAGGTGGATTTTGACATGGCCATCCAACTTGCTCGAAAAATCGAGACGAAGTTGGAGAAAAACCATTTTTCTGGAATATTAAAAATTGTTTTGAAACATCAACTAGTCGGCCACTTTTCTTGCTGTCCATTAAACTTTCGTAAAAACTAATTAAAGACAGTCAAATACAACATAACCAAGATTGTAACGCACCTTCTGGATTCACTTTTCATCGAGTGTGTAAAAAGTTACACGTTGTTAAAGTTTCCAAAAAAATTGTAAATTTTGTTTTCAAAAAGTGGAAAAACACCCGATACGGCGTGCGTTCCGACAAACCGGGCGACGTGGTCGCTCACTATACGCATCGAAAGGCGCGTATGAATGTTGTCGACGTGTGGGAACTGACGGAACCCGATTTTGTTGTATGTGCGCGACGAAATCAGTGCGTATCCGTCGAGATACCCCCGTATCGACCCTTTGCAAATTAAGTCACAACTTTGTGCACACTCATCAAATCGCGACGAAACTTACGCCATTGGACTCGAAATATTTTTCTGGTCCTGTGAGCCAAGTTTGGTTCAATTCTGAGAAGGTTGACTGGGACGCCATTTTGACGGGCCCACAATCCCACTCAACGGGCGATTTTGTGCACGGCCCACCGAAATCCAAAATTGGACATACCATTGGATTCATCTCATCAAAATAAATCCGTAGACATATAGTTTGACGAATTTAGAGACCGTAGGTTCTGGGGCACATTTCGGTGCAAAGCGGGTCCAACGGCAGACATCGTTTTGATCCAAAATTATGATTTTACCCCTGTTCCAGAATTTAACTTTTGGACAAGCATTTCCTAGACATATATTTTATTCCAAACTCGTTCTTGATGTTTGTTGCAGCATCCAGAGTCATCTGCGGGATTTGGCTTTTATTATTTTGTTTATTTTGCCGGTTCGAGCTACTGGATTATTCCCTTTTGCACATAACCTCAGGCAAGATACCTTGCCATCTTTACTGCTTACATTTAGTTGCATTTTATTTTTTATTGTATATATTCCTTGTTTATTATTTTCTTTTTGCTTGTGGGCCTAGAGTTAAGAGACTTCCGTCAATAGGATGCATGTCATTAACTTTGTCACGATTGTATCACGAGTTGTGTGTGAGTTGTGAGTATCATGTAGTGGTCACTTGCATGTTGGCTGATCACCCGTGCGCATGCATAGGAATAATTGTCAATAGATGCATGTTAGAAGACTTGACAGTTATCTATTATAAACCCGTGTTGTGGAAATGACACGTGTTGGTGTGTCGTGGTTACGATGTATGTATAGTATCATTGGAGGGAGGGGACAGCTACTAGCGTAGGGGCTACATTTACTTTTTTCACATTTATGGGTGATAGTGACTCGGATGAGCACTACGTGCTGCCCGGCCGATAGTGTCTCGGATAAGTGCTACTTGACGGCCACTCTTTATTACTTGCTTGCGTGAATCCGTTACAGCCCTGCGTAGAACGTTGTCCTCCAAATGCATATCACTTAGATGGTTAGGAACCTTGTTGTGTTATAGTTTATAGTATTTTTACTTATACAGTTATAATGGTATGTTCTTCCTGTATCTTGCTACGTCCCTCTGAGGACCTAGTTATCTCTCCAGGTGTGTGCTTTCATGGTTTACTGCAGGTGTTCTAGCCAAGATTGTGGGCGTCTCCATTTCTTCGAAGATGATCGCTCTTGGTTCGTCTTGATACGTTCATGGATCATTTTCTTGTATACTTTATCTCCTTTTGATAGTTGGTAGTGGACTTTGTCTCCGTCCAAGGATTGTTCCATAAATATTTAAGTTAATTTTATATTATTATTCTTTTTATTGTGGATGAGATTTAGTTTGTCTTAGATTACTGCATTTGACAGCTTATGTATACATACAAGGTTTCCATATATTGGAGTGTGCTTCGTATGTATGCAGCTGGCATGATACGTATCTGGTCCCAAGTATTTTGGGACTGGGGCGTTGCACTAGTCTAGGGTTTATCTCCAAATATGGGGGTAGGGAGTTGGAGAAGTGTAAGGTCTGTGCGCAGATGAAGATCACCCGAAAATCGTTCAAACGGGTAAATCGAAGTATAGATCTTCTGGAGTTAGTACACTAAGATATCTGTGACTTCAAATCGTTCTCCACAAAGGCCAGGATGAAGTATTTTTTTACTTTCATCGATGATTTCTCAAAGTACGTGTTCGTGTATCTGCTCAAGTCAAAAGATGAAGCATTTGAGAAATTTAAGGACTTCAAGGCTAAAGCCGAATGTCAAACCGGGCAACAACTCAAGTGACTCAGAAGTGATCATGGTGGAGAGTATAGGTCTCATGAATTCACATCGTTCTGCAGAGAACATGGAATTGTTAATGAGACGACTGCTCCATACTCCCCTCAATCAAATGGTGTTGCAGAAAGGAAGAACAAAACGTTAACAGAGATGATGAACTCAATGCTGTTGACTGCGGGTCTTCCAAATTACTTCTGGGAGAAACAGTACTTACAACTACTTTCACTCTGAATAGAGTATCGTATGCAACTTCCGATGTCACTCCTCATAAACTCTGGTTCAAGGTCAGACCCAACTTGAATGTTATTCGAGTGTGGGGGTGTCTAGCGTATATGAAGCTTCCGGATTTGAATATTCAGAAGCTAGGTACAAGTACTA
Source organism: Iris pallida (assembly GCA_029216955.1). Lineage (NCBI taxonomy): Eukaryota > Viridiplantae > Streptophyta > Magnoliopsida > Asparagales > Iridaceae > Iris > Iris pallida. The sequence goes on along the minus strand of JANAVB010016192.1, from coordinate 3,289,871 downwards.
CGAAGACAATCTTCCTGGGTTATGCCAACAAGAGTGATGCTCGGATTCCTTGATATTGATTCTAATCATATCATTGAGTCTCGCGATGCAAAATTATTTGAAGATAAATTTGCAAGGCATAAGAACATTGTTCTCGCAGATATTCTGGAGAATAATATGAGTGCACAGGAGGCTGAAGCTCCTTATAGAGATGTAGTACAAGAAGAAGTTGTTGTTGAATGAACAACTGTTGAACCAGAACTCACAGAACCAGTGTCTAAGCGAGTGAGGAGACAAAAGAACTACGGAAAGGACTTCGTCACCTATCATGTGGAGGTAGATCCGCTTACCTATGATGAGGCCATGAAGACTAGAGACACTGTCCTCTGGAAGGAGGCTATTAATGATGAGTTTGACTCGATAACCTCCAACAACACATGGGTGTTGGTCGATCTGCCTGAATGAGCAAAACCAATCGAAAGTAAATGGATCTTCAAAAAGAAGATGAAAGCCGATGGAACTGTTGATAAGTTCAAGGCTAGGTTGGTAGCCAAGGGATTTTCTCAGAAGCAGGAGATTGATTACTTTGACACTTATGATCCAGTAGAACGGATGACGACCATCAGGATGTTGATGGCTCTAAGAACAATTCACAAGCTAGTTATTCATCAGATGTATGTTAAAACTGCTTTCCTAAATGGTGAGTTGACTGAAGAGATTTACATGCAACAGCTAGAAGGATTCATCGTCAAGGGCCTCGAAGACAAAGTCTGCAAGTTGGTAAAATCTATGTATGGTCTGATGCAAGCTTCCAAGATGTGGCATGAGAAGTTTGATAAAGTCATAAGATCAAACGGCTACAGGGTCAGCAAGACGGACAAATGTGTATACACAAAGTTCGCTGACGAGAGAGGAGTTGTCGTTTGTCTTTACGTGAATGACATGTTGATCTTGGGTACAGATCTAGCAAGTGTTACTGAGACAGAGAAGTTTCTCTCGTCTAAGTTCAACATGAAGGACTTAGGGGAAGCGGATGTTATCCTAGGGATAAAGATCATCCTGACGAAAACTGGAGTGGCATTATCACAGTCTCATTACATTGAGAAGATGCTCACACGCTATGGGTATCAGGATCTTCCAGGAATAGATAGAAGCTGAAGCCAAATCCAAGGGGAAGCGTCAGACAGTTGGAGTATTCAAGTGTCATCGGGAGCTTGATGTATGCGACTACTGCCTCAAGGCCTGACATAACTTTTACCGTGGGGATGCTGAGTCGGTTCACGACCAATCCAGGTGTGGAGCACTGAAAAGCTGTGAAGAGAGTTATGAGATACCTCAAAAGAACTCAGAAGTATGCACTGTACTACTGCAGAGATCCAGCAGTAGTAGAAGGCTTCAGTGATGCAAAGCTGGTGCTCAAAAGTAGAGAATGGAAGGTCCACAAGAGGATATGTATTCTCAATGGGTGGAGCTGCTATATCATGAAAGTCGAAGAAGCAGTATATGCTCTCACACTCGTCTATGGAATCTAAGTTTCATACACTAGCAGCTGCAGCAGATGAAGCAGAATGGGTTCGAGAGCTCATGTATGATCTTCTTGTGGTTGGTGCGCAGATTCCGGCAGTGCCGATTTACTGCGACAACCAGGCGACTGCAGCAGTGGCATCAAATGACATCTTCAATGGAAAGAAGAGGACTGTGCGATTAAGGCACTGGTCGATGAATAATCTTATGAAAAAAGGAGTCATTGTCGTGGTGGATGTTCGGAGCCAGGAGAATCTGGCGGATATGTTCACCAAAGGTCTCAAGCGCCAACTGGTTGAAGACACATCATGTAAAATGGGCTTGAAAATACTCTGATATTGTGTCTTTGTAATTATACTATAAGTTTTATGTTATTAGTTTAAAGAAAAATCTACTAGGCATTTAGCTTTTAGTTCAAAGAAGGATCATTGACTGGAAGAATATCAGAAAAAGTGGGTAAACCTTTGGAATTACGGGGTATCTGACCCAGAACCATTATTGACAGTGGGCAATCCTTAGGAAATGCGAGGTTACGGACCCAGAACCACCGTTGTCTACTATTTGTTCTTTGTAAAGAATAAAGTCATGTGAGAGGATAGCTTGAAAGCCTTAATGAGTTCTCGGGCATTTGGGATATCCGGTGTGCTTTACAGGAAGCATGGATAGCACAGCACTACAAAGGAGCGTAGTACTCCATGCTATAGTGGGGTGACACCACATGAGGTACCTAGTAAGGGTAAAGCTTCGACTTCGGGCCAAGTCACTGCGGCGTAGCACCACACATGGGCAAGAGGGCCTAATGTTGTAGAATGAAGAGTGGTAGGCAGCACTACAAAGAGGATGGGCCTCATTTTACAGTGGTATGACACCACATGAGGCAGTGCATCGGCTTTGCATGCCATGTCACGACGACGTAACACCGCAAGGAAGTGAAAGGCTTCATACTGGGTAGTTTGGCACTAGAAAGAGGCTGGGCCTCATGCTACAGTGGTATGATACCACATGAGGCATTGCCTCGACTTCGGACCATGTCATCGCGGCGTAGCACCGCAAGAAAGCGAAAGGCTTCATGCCAAGACTCTTTAAAAAAACTCACCTAGAGTGTATGAATAGAGATGTAGGCCGTCTCTTGAAGGAAATTTTGTAGACACCCAATATACATACGTCGAAACCAGGCTGGCATAAGGCCTTTAATGTGCATGTAGTCAGAAGCACAGTTGATGTCATTATGTGAGTAGGAAGAATTGCAGTTATGGTAGAGAATTCAAGGCTTAGTTCATTCTTGTATCATACTGTTATTTAACCTATACGGAAAGATTCAAGTCTTAGCGATATCTCTCCTAATGCATGATGGGCGGCTACTGTGGGGAACGCTCAACCCATATATTGAGATATGTGAGGGATTGTTGGTGTTTTTGCCTTTAGGCTAAGAAAGATAGTCCCATATCGGCTACACCAAATGATGAGTATCTCAATATAATGCATTGCTTGTGTTGAGGTGTGTCACGCCCCGATTCCGTAGAATCGATAGTCGTCCTCCGGGCGTGATGCCGTGCAAGCCTAAGTTGCGCTCGCACAAGACATAGTCATAAGGTTATCCGAAACACAACAATAAGAGAATGTACAGAGTAAATTGAACACACATTATAGAGAAGGAAATTTAAGCTTTATTGATAATGAACATCATTTTACAGACTCGATACAAAGGCGCCGCACGGGCTTTTTACAAACTGACTCCATTACAAAATGAACGTCGACGAGATAGCCATTCCATACATTTCATCCCTTGATTACAACCAGCATTACAAAACCGCCTGGGATGATGAGAAGTCGCTCCATCTGTCTTCTTGGCCTTCGACAGCGGAGTCTTCAAAAGAGGTTGGATCCAAACTTCGACCGCAAGGACGAAGCTTCAAAACACACGAGCGTAGCCTCCCTTCACGCGGCATGCTCCTCCTGATTTATCGCACCTGTAGAGAGAGAGCGAGGATCAGTACAATCAACATGTACTGGCGAGTGGCTAATTAGTTTCCAGGCTCTCATTTGGTTCAAGAGTTTAGATATACATTTACACAACTTGCTTTTCGTGATCTTTCTAACCATCCTAGGTAATTTCATACGAAGCATTTAACAAAACATAACCCAAGTAAGTTACACCAGAATTTCGTTCGGCAGAGCGTGCCGTGCAACATAAAACTTACTATCACCTTTCCTGTTAGTTGAATAACGATTTATATCAAGTGTTTGAGGTGGAGGTCACTGGCATTAACTAGCCATCATGGACATAGCCTGGTAATACGGGACCCTTGCAACGCAAGTAGCGAGGTCCGATGCAAGTCTCCGTCTTACCGGTTGCTTCATACCCAGCTCGGCTATAACCTGTTTCTTCCTAGGCCGAGTCGGTCCCGTGGCCCCGGGTTGCCGCTCGAAGAAACTATCACCCTTGTCGACAAGTTGTCCATGACCTTGATAGGTTAACAAGGTATATTTGGGGTACCGTTGGGGCTTGTTATGTAATCGATTCATTCAGTTGTTTTGCAGGCCTAAAATAATTCTATCTCTTTTCTACACAATTCATCTTTTCTCTACTCAAACATAGGACTTGTGTTTTCCAAGCGAATCAGTCCCGTATTACCAGGCTATGTCTAGGATGGCTAGTTAATGCTAGTGACCTCCACCTCAAACACTTGATATAAATTGTTATTCAACTAACAGGGAAGGTGATGGTAAGTTTTATGTTGCACGGCGCGCTCTGCCGAGGGAAATTCTGGTGTAACTTACTTGGGTTATGTTTTGTTAAATGCTTCGTATAAAATTACCTAGGATGGTTAGAAAGATCACGAAAAGCAAGTTGTGTAAATGTTTATCTAAACTCTTGAACCAAATAAGAGCTTGGAAACTAATTAGCCACTCGCCAGTACATGTTGATTGTACTGATCATCGCTCTCTCTCTACAGGTACGATAAATCAGGAGGAGCGTGTCGCGTGAAGGGAGGCTACGCTCGTGTGTTCTGAAGCTTCGTCCCTGCGGTCGAAGTTTGGATCCAACCTCTTTTGAAGACTCCGCTGTCGAAGGCCAAGAAGACAGATGGAGCGACTTCCCGTCATCCCAGGCGGTTTTGTAATGCTGGTTGTAATCAAGGGATGAAATGTATGGAATGGCTATCTCGTCGACGTTCATTTTGTAATGGAGTCAGTTTGTAAAAAGTCCGCACGGCGCCTTTGTATCGAGTCTGTAAAATAATGTTCATTATCAATAAAGCTTAAATTTCCTTCTCTATAATGTGTGTTCAATTTACTCTGCGCATTCTCTTGTTGTTGTGTTTCAGATAACCTTATGACTATGCCTTGTGCGAGCGCAACTTAGGCTTGTACGGCATCACGCCCGGGGGACGACTATCGATTCTACGGAATCGGGGCGTGACATAATGGTATCAGAGCACGGCTTTACGTCCTTGGCCTCTAGTGTCGAGTTTCTAGTCTCAAATCGTTGGTCTCGTGTCGATGAGATATGTCGTTCCATACAAGGGAGTCTGTAATAAGTTTTGTGACTAATGTATTTTTACCTTCAAAATCCCAGAAGGTGCGGCGGTGAACGTGGCATTGAACGAAGAAAGTGCTTCGAGTGGCTCGAGTAGCTCGAGGCCCGGACCCTCTAACGAGGCCATGGAACGGATGTTGCGCATGCTGAAAGTGCAACAACAACAAGCTCAGGAGAATCAACGCCTGAATGAGCAACATCGACAGGAGACGGAGGCACATCGATGGGAGGTAGAGGCACGCCAGACCCAGTTCGAGGTCCGATTCGATGCACAATTCAAGTTACAACAGAAGCAGCTTGATACTCTTCAGCAGATTGTACAGACAGTGGTGGCCAACAACAACAACTCCGCGACAATTCCTGCCGTGACCGAGCCTGCGGCCAGACAAAGTGAAGTCGATCCGGAGGCACCCGAGCCTACACATGCAGCACCGAGAAGTTCTAACTTTGACGTGTCAAAATTCACAAAGAGTTGTCGTACTTCCTTCTACGGTACGGAAGATCCCTCCTTGGCGATCGACTGGTTAGAGGAACTGGAAGACAAGTTCGAGCTGCTGGGCGTCGAAGAGTCCAAGAAAGTCGCATGCGCTCAACTTCTACTCCTGTCGAACGCGCACGACTGGTGGGCCGTGCAAAAGCGAGCGATCAGACGCGACGACGAGACAGCGGCAATTTCTTGGGCCACCTTCCGTGAGGCGTTCGAGATCGAGTACCTCTCCGAAGCCGTTCGACAAGAGAAGGAAAATGAATTCATGCAGCCAAGGCAAGGGAACATGACGGTGCGGCAGTACGCGGCAGAGTTCAACAAGTTAGCTAAGTTTGCTGGAGAATTCTTGCCCTCCCTGGCGAGTCGTGCTCGACAGTTTGAAGTGGGTCTACGACCATCCATCTACGCCCATGTGTCCATTCCACAATACAAAATGATTGGGGAGTCTCTCAACCACGCCCTCCGCCTTGAAAGCCAATGCCCTCCAGGTGCTGCCGGCGCTGTGCATACATACAATCACAAACACCCTAGCCACGTGGGAGGAAATAATGTGACCAAGCGTCCAAACAATGGGCAATAAGGCGGATATCAAGGGCGTAATCTATGGCCTTACTGCATCCGTTGACGCCGGCCCGGTCACACTATCGTCGATTGCCAGATACCAGAGGATGGATGCTGGAACTGTGGCAAGAAGGGACACAATCGTGCTAATTGTCCAACCAGAAGGCCGAACCCAACGGCGCCCCAACAACACCGTCCAATGGCGCCCCAACAGTACCGTCTAGAGAATCAAGTCCCAGCGCCTCGAGCCCATCAACCTGCACCGCAAAATGGCCAAGACCGTCGCCCCAATGCCTAGGGCCGCGTCTACGCCATGACTCGCGATGAAGTGCTTGCGTCAGATACGGTCGTGACAGGTATACTTAGTTTCAATAATGTGCCTGCTCGTGTACTATTTGATTCAGGTGCTTCGTATAGTTTTATATCGGCAGACTTTGCCGCCGAGCACAAATTTCCGATAATATCATTAGATCTCGACCTTAGCGTAAGCACACCGTCGGGCACACCAATACTCACTAATTTAGCTTGTGCCGACGGGATTATCTGTATCAGTGGTCAAAAGATCGGTCTTGACGTGATAGTCCTAGACATGAAGGACTTCGATATCATTCTGGGAATGGATTGGCTCGGGCCGTGCAACGCAACCATAGACAGTGCTAGAAAGACGGTCACCTTCTGTATTCCAGGAGTGCCTGAATTCTGCTTTTCGTGTGGTGAGGCATCGTCGACCTACATGCTGATTTCGACGATTTCTGCTCGGAGGATGCTGCATTATGGGTGCGAAGGCTATTTGGCGTCCGTCCGAGACATGCGACAGGATGGTGCAAACGCGGGTCAGACCGACGTTGTGGCAGAATTCTCTGATGTGTTTCCGGACGAGCTACCCGGCATGCCCCCCCGACCGAAAAATTGAGTTCAGCATCGATACGTTCCCCGATACCCGACCGATTTCCAAGGCCCCGTAAAGAATGGCCCCCGCCGAGCTGAAGGAACTCAAGGTCCAGTTACAAGAGTTACTCGACAGAGGATTTATTCGGCCTAGTGTTTCCCCGTGGGGAGCGCCCGTATTGTTCGTGAAGAAGAAGGATGGGTCCATGCGTCTGTGCGTCGATTACCGAGAGCTAAACAAGGCCACCATCCGGAACAAGTACCCATTGCCTCGCATAGACAACTTATTCGATCAACTGCAAGGCGCCTCGGTATTTTCGAAGATTGATCTCCGCTCGGGCTATCATCAACTCAAGATCAAGTTGGACGACGTGCAAAAGTCAGCCTTTCGCACTCGGTGCGGCCACTACGAGTTCCTGGTGATGCTATTCGGCCTGACGAACGCCCCTGCCGCCTTCATGGATCTAATGAATCGGGTATTTTGACCCTTTCTTGATAAATTTGTGGTAGTCTTTATTGATGATATTCTCGTCTACTCAAAGGACAGGGCGCAGCATGCAGAACATCTACGGACCGTGCTCCAGACACTTCGAGAGAATGAGTTATATGCAAAGCGGAGTAAGTGTAAATTTTGGCTAAGCAGCGTATCCTTTCTCGGTCACATCATTTCGTCCGAAGGTATTGCAGTCGATCCGAAGAAAGTTGAAGCTGTTGCTGATTGGAAGCGGCCTGCGTCTGCTAGTGAGATTTGAAGTTTTCTTGGTTTGGCGGGATACTATCGACGCTTCGTGAAGGACTTCGCGAAGATTACATCGCCTCTGACTCGCCTCACTCAAAAGGGAGTCGCGTATGAGTGGTCGGATGACTGTGAGGCTTCCTTCCAAGAGCTGAAATAGCGGCTAATTTTGGCACCTATACTCGTGCTTCTGGACGGGCCAGAGGGTTTTCAGATATTCAGCGATGCTTCAGGCCAGGGCTTGGGATGTGTGCTCATACAGCGAAATAAGGTGATATCCTTCGCCTCCAGACAGTTAAAGCCACACGAGAAGAACTATCCTACGCACGACCTGGAGTTAGCGGCGATTGTGTTCGCGTTAAAATTGTGGCGTCACTATCTATATGGCGTGGCGTGCACAATCTATATCGACCACAAGAGCCTCAAGTATCTCTTCACCCAGAAGGAATTGAACTTGCGACAGAGGCGCTGGCTCGAACTGATCAAAGACTATGACTTGACGATCGACTACACTCCGGGCAAGGAAAATGTGGTGGCGGATGCTCTAAGTCAAAAATATCTTGTGTCACGACCCGCATCCACTGTTTGGGTACGAGAACGTAACAACGTCCAGCCTACGCCGCAGTGTCGGCGGTAGAACGCTGTCCTAGGTCACAACATCTAACAATATAATGCTAAGCAGTTATACTCCCCGAATGGGGGTGACATAGCAGATACAGTCTCAATCACATCTAAGGTAGAGCATGATAATGATAGATAAAACATGAAATCCAAAAGAGATACAGGAGATAGAAGTCTAAGTGTCTAAGATACATAAACCCAGGAATACATCTCAAAACTCAAATACAGTAATCCACAAATCAAGTACAACTCCAGGCAAATGAAATAACTATCCAAACATCCTCTAATGTGTCTCCTCTAGGCTAGCAGGCACCTCCAGGCTATATGTAAAATTTATCAACAGGTCCAGTCAGGACTGGAGCGAGTACAGTACAACTCAACAGATCATAGCAGGTTAGAAAATATAATCATGCAGTAAAGTAAGATACAGGTACTGAAGAAAAACAGTATGTAAACAGAGAGAGAACTGTAATAGAAATATCTACTATACATAGAGAACTAGCAGTGACTAGTGAGTCAGAGTACAATATGAACATGTAATACTCCCCCGTATCCCCAATCAATACACAAGGATCCAGCCAGGTTATGTTATATGATGCTATGTAACAGCCCCCGAAGGGTGGTAGCCCCTGAAGGGTGGTACATAGTAGTCCCATAAATGGGGATTCTGGGGGTAACCCAACAGTGTAAGTCCCATAAATGGAGATTCTGGGGGTAACCCAAAAGTGTAAGTCCCATAAATGGGGATTCTGGGACTAACCCAACAGTGTAAGATTCCAGGAAGACTCTACGATCATAAGAGTATATGTCGTAAGTGATCAAAGAACCAATGAAGCATAGTGATACGCCATGTAAGTGAAACGCACAGAACATATAGTACCCGATGCTCCCTAAGGATAACATCTCAAGAAAGGATCCATATAGTACCAATCCGTGTGACCATCGTGACAGTACAAGTAAAGTAATCTACTGCAGGAAATAATTCTAAGCAGGATATGAAATGATCAGAGAATGTACTCGCCTGATATCTGAATATCCAAGGTAAAGATACTGTCTGAGGAGAGGTGTCTGGCTCCTAATTAGAACAGTACAGGTCACAACATGTCCAGAAGGGTAATATAAAGCACTACAATGCATTCTACATGAATCTAGGTCAAAGTAGGCCAAAGTCAACCCTTGGTCAACTCTGGTCAACTGCACTAGTCAAACTAGGTCAAACTAGGTCATGTCCTAACCCAGCAAGTCTTACTAGGCCTAACCAAGACTATCCTAGCAAGCACACATCAATACAAGGCTATACAAGCCAATATACACCCAACTCTATATAGCATGCAATTATTCAATACTCAAATAGGCAAGAATTCACATTGGATATACACTAGGTAATCTATTACTTTAAGCTATATATGTCTACACATATATACACATGCATATATTGGTATTCAACATTAGGTCTATAATCATGGCATTTCAAATGGTTATATAAACTTATATATTACAACACAATATGCTAACATATATATAATATACATACATAGCTAAGTTAACTGTATTCATAAATACTTATTTAAGAGGCTATGTGTGTGTATGTGAACATGGCAAAGGGGAAAGTGAGGGTTAAATGGGCATACATAGTGTATACATATCAAAGAGTGTCAAAGTGTAAGTGAACAAAGTGTCAAGTGTGATAGTGTCAACATAGTGTAAGGGGTACATGAGGTAATATAGGATTTGTGTTAACATAGAACATTACATCTCATTAACTTGTATATTGCATATATTATATCTATTATTACATTACATTCATGCTTGCATTCATTCATCATTCATTTATTCTCTTGCACTACTATATGCACCATACATTACATACTATGGAACCTACATATTCATTACAAGCCATACTTATATATGCTTACATTAGATAGGATACTTATACCTCATACATCATTTATTTAACCATTTACTCATGCTTGCATTCTCTATTTAATTACATAATGTATATACATTAACATGGGTTAAAATCAAATAGAACATTATATTATACAAGGGTGCACAAAATGCATATGCCGAATAGTAACTCCTACTAATAATCAATACTGTACCATCTCAGCATGAATTAAAATCTAGGATTAAAGTATGTTATAGATCTATGTGTTAGCTTTCCGAAACTTCAAACGGATCGTTTTCGTTTCCGGAAACTCCCGGAATCGCGAAAACACCGAGAACGCGTTTGTCTTTCGTACAGCTGACACTCAAATAATTTTCCAGAAAGTTACAGAAAGAATTAGGCCTATTAATACATGTTTTTGGAAAGTTAATTTCAATACGCTTCTTTTAAAAAAAAGGGAGATTAAACCGAGCTTTGAGCTAGAAGTTATGACATTTCTAAGTTAGGGCTGAAATTAAAAACGTGGATAAAAATTATGACGGATTTAGGTAGTTTGAGACAAAAGAACACAAATATATAACATAATATATCAAGAACTCACTCTCTACACTAATATATATATATATATATATATATATATATATATATATATATGAGACACTATAGAACACATCTCCAATACAAAAATATGAGATTAAACATGTAATAATTCATTCATACATAACAACAACACATAATGTGTCCAAATTTGGGATTTTCCCACATGGACACAACCACAACACAAAGGACACTCCTATGACCTCCAAATGGACACGAAATGGACACAAATGGAGATACAACCATGGAGATCATTCCTATGGGTTCAAAATAGACCTATATGCATGAGAAAATGAAAAAGAGAAAGGATTTATGCCTTCCGGTAGATCGAATCGAAGAAAAGCCTTCCCGGAGCGACACCGACACGTAGAGATTCCAAAAGGACACGAACGAGCTCCGAATCCTCCCAAACTTGGGTAGCTTCCTCCTTGGCTAGAATGGAGAAGGAAAGAAGAAGATTTGGTGGCAAAATGGAAGGATTTGGTAGAGAAATTGCTAGGGATTGCTCTCTAGGAATTTGGAAAAGAACAAGAGAGAGAGAGAGTGGATGAGAATAATGAAATGAACTTGAGCCTATCCTCTCCTAAAGTGGCTGGCCATATGGGGCTATTTGTCCTATTATGGTAAGGTCCAAAATGCTCCCACTAACCTATTCTATGAGTATTAGGAAAGGGCTAATTGGTTGGGGCTAAATTAGTCATTCTAAAGTCTCTAATCACACTAACCTTATCCATAATAATTAGTCTAACCTCTAACTAAAATATTTCTATCATGTGGACTAAAATTAATATCATGTGGGTCATGCCTAACTAGTGTGTGGGTCCTACTAGAGTCAAACTACTCCCGGGTCCCCGTTTCAAGTCGGATTGAGTTGAAATTCGAACCCGACTCAAATAATCCCAAAACAATATCATAAATAATAAAATAATATCAAAATAATTCAAAGAGGTCAAATGCAAAAATATCCTTAGGCCAAAAATGACAATAAAATATCTTAATCACATGGTTAGGCACTAGGTCAAACAGTCTCTAGGGTTTCACTAGCAAAACGTCAAAACCACAAGTCATTGATTTAAATAATTTTAAAATGATTTAAAATCAACAAAAATCATATCACGAATTAAATATTATTATTAAAATAATTATAAACACGAAATTTTAAAATTACCCTCATTTGGGAAACTGGGTGCTATATCTTGTCTCGCTATCCATCAACCGCGACTACTACAAGATCTAGAAGAAATGGGCATCGATCTCCGGGTTCGATTCAGGGATGTACGGTTGGCGCAGCTGCAGTTAGAGCCGAGTTTGCTGGAAAAGATCATGGCCGCTCAGAAGGATGATCCGTACCTGAAGAAAATGCGCGAGCGGATTTCGACAGGTAGTGCGACCGACTTTACGGAAGACAAGACCGGCGTGCTGAGATTGAATGGCCGACTATGTGTTCCGGATGATTCAGAACTGCGAAAGGAGATAATGTCGGAGGCACATTATGCGAAATATACCTTGCATCCAGGCAGTACCAAGATGTATAAGGACCTCCGCACGACCTTCTGGTGGCATGGGATGAAGAAAGATGTGGCGCTCTTCGTGTCGCAATGCATGGCCTGTCAGCAGGTGAAAGCTGAGCATTAGCGACCGGACGGGGAGATGCAGAACCTCGCTATTCCCGAGTGGAAGTGGGATCACGTCACTATGGATTTTATTGTTGGCCTGCCGAAGACACCACGTGGGAATGACACAATCTGGGTCATCGTCGATCGATTAACCAAGTCAGCGCACTTTATCGCCATCAAAGTTACTTGGAGCATTGATCGCCTGGCACAGATTTATCTTGACGAGATAGTACGGCTGCACGGAGTTCCAGTATCCATCGTCTCTGATCGAGATTCACGGTTCATGTCGCGATTCTGGAGTAGCCTTCAGTCGGCACTGGGTACCAAGTTGCAGTTCAGCTCAGCTTACCATCCTCAGACCGACGGCCAAACGGAGCGCGTTAATCAAATTCTCGAAGACATGCTACGGCTCTGCGCAATTGACTTCAAATCAAGCTGGGACGTCCACCTACCGCTGGCAGAATTTGCATACAACAATAGCTACCAATCCAGCATCCAAATGGCACCGTATGAAGCTTTGTACGGCCGGAAGTACAGATCGCCCATTTGCTGGGATGAAGTCGGGGAACGGAAGATACTCAGCCCGGAGCTGGTGGAACAGACTGTGGAAAAGGTCAAGCTAATTCGGGAAAGACTGAAGATTGTACAGAGTCGACAAAAGAGCTACGCCGACACCCATCGAAGACCGCTTGAGTTCCAGGTGGGCGATCACGTGTTCCTGAAGGTGTCGCCTATGCGAGGAGTTACTCGGTTCGGCGCGAAGGAAAAGCTGAGTCCGAGATTTGTTAGGCCGTTCGAAATACTCGAGCGAGTCGCCCCAGTGGCCTACAGAATTGCACTACCGCCGACGCTTGAAGGTGTGCACAATGTCTTTCACGTCTTCCAGCTGCGGAAGTACGTGCACGACCCTAGCCACATGGTGGATTTTGGCCAGCTGGAGCTAAAGTCCGACTTATCCTACGTTGAAGAGCCAGTTCAAATCTTAGAACGCAAGGATGAGCTTCTGCGAAATCGGGCGATCCCTCTCGTTCGCGTACTCTGGAGGAACCATACGGCAGAAGAGTCGACATGGGAACTCGAGTCGGAGATGAAGGAAAAGTTTCCTTCATTGTTTTCATAGAGGTAGATTCTGTTCTTAAGTTTCGAGGATGAAATTTTTTCTTAGTTGGTTATGGTGTAGTGCCCCGTCCCTACATCGTGCCCCATTGTTCGTCCACGGGGTGCGCGAGAATGGAACATTGTCGTTATCGACTCGGTCGGGACCGATAGGCCGGGATCGATCGCATCGATCGAACGGGAACGGTTGAATTAAGATCCATTTCCCGTTATGGAATGGCTTCTTCGGAACCAAGTCCCATATTCAGCGGGCTGCGCCTCAAGGATTGACTCTGCGGCTGAGTCGGAAGAGACCTCCCGTTGCTCTGCTTTTCACGCCGCTTGCGTTGGTTTTGGCTTTATTTTCTGAATGCGTTTTCGTGAATATTTTCGATGGTTTTCATGGCTTACGTTTCGAACTTCGCATTCATATCGAATTTCCTTGAATAACACAATGTTCTAATCGATTGCTTGTGCGATTTCAGGTGATCGCGTAGGCAACCTCTAGCGCGGCCAACCAGTTTCTCGCCTGAAGTAAATACTAAGGTGAGTGGCAGAAATCCTTCATCTCGACCCTCTATTTCAAAAATGAGAACTTGGGTAATGGTAATGAAATGGAATGATTCGCTTGGAAAACACAAGTCCTATGTTTGAGTAGAGAAAAGATGAATTGTGTAGAAAAGAGATAGAATTATTTTAGGCCTGCAAAACAACTGAATGAATCGATTACATAACAAGCCCCAACGGTACCCCAAATATACCTTGTTGACCTATCAAGGTCATGGACAACTTGTCGACAAGGGTGATGGTTTCTTCGAGCGGCAACCCAGGGCCACGGGACCGACTCGGCCTAGAAAGAAACAGGTTATAGCCGAGCTGGGTATGAAGCAACCGGTAAGACGGGGACTTGCATCGGAGCTCGCTACTTGCGTTGCAAGGGTCCCGTATTACCAGGCTATGTCCAGGATGGCCAGTTAATGCCAGTGACCTCCACCTCAAACACTTGATATAAATCGTTATTCAACTAGCAGGGAAGGTGATGGTAAGTTTTATGTTGCACGGCGCGCTCTGCCGAGAGAAATTCTGGTGTAACTTACTTGGGTTATGTTTTGTTAAATGCTTCGTATGAAATTACCTATGATGGTTAGAAAGATCACGAAAAGCAAGTTGTATAAATGTTTATCTAAACTCTTGAACCAAATGAGAGCCTGGAAACTAATTAGCCACTCGCCAGCACATGTTGATTGTACTGATCCTCGCTCTCTCTCTACAGGTGCGATAAATCAGAAGGAGCGTGCCGCGTGAAGGGAGGCTACGCTCGTGTATTTTGAAGCTTCGTCCTTGCGGTCGAAGTTTGGATCCAACCTCTTTTGAAGACTCCGCTATCGAAGGCCAAGAAGACAGATGGAGCGACTTCTCGTCATCCCAGGCGGTTTTGTAATGCTGGTTGTAATCAAGGGATGAAATGTATGGAATGGCTATCTCGTCGACGTTCATTTTGTAATGGAGTCAGTTTGTAAAAAGCCCGCGCGGTGCCTTTGCATCGAGTCTGTAAAATGATGTTCATTATCAATAAAGCTTAAATTTCCTTCTCTATAATGTGTGTTCAATTTACTCTACGCATTCTCTTGTTGTTGTGTTTCGGATAACCTTATGACTATGCCTTGTGCGAGCGCAACTTAGGCTTGCACGACATCACGCCCGGGGGACGACTATCGATTCTACGGAATCGGGACGTGACAAGATGTGCACATGAGGTGTGGTGGGGCACAAGTGTGTGCCATGTGGAAGTATTTTCCTAGAAAGAAAAATGATTAATTATAACAAAGATGCAAGTTGATTTTTGTTGATCGGATTTGGACTCGGACTCCAGGATGCCTCGTGCATGCACGGACGGGTGTTCGGGGGTAGGCGTGGACTAGCACTCAACTATGTTGATTGTGCGATGATGTAAAACATCAAACTCTATTTTAAAGTATTGGTATTTTAGTCCCACATCAGATATGAGAGATGGTGAAGTCTCACTCCACTCTATAAATAGAGCCCCTTGGCATCCTTTATAAGATGCACCAAAGAAGAGAGTTAAGGGAGTCCGTAAGTTCAGGAAGTCCGTTCAAGTCTCAAAAATTGACTTACGAGCATTCCAGAAGGTCTCTAAGAACTTGTTAGTCTCTAAAAGCGGATCGTATATAGGCGAATCTTATTTTGAGCAACGGTGATCTAATTACCCCAGCAAAGCTGCCTTTCTCTTTCTTCTTTCCTTCTCTGATCTAATCAGAAACTCCTTGTGGGCTTTCGTCGCTGCTGCTGCTAGCAATTCGATTTGTACCTTCTTTTTAGAAGCATTATATTTGTTTGCTACGGTAACGAAATCTTTTTAGATCTTCGTTACACAGAATCTTTCAATGATCTCTGTAGTGCACATTCTTTGAAGAGTTGCTACGAAACGTTGTTTTTATAATCGTTTCATTTCTCAGTTTTCCATCGAAAATTACGCCTCAGGAATAACAATTTTATGCTATTTATTACTTATAGCCTAACTGGTCTTTGTTTATGTATTATCAATGTCAACTTCGTTTCCTTTCACAACAATAAACATGGAGTAGGTCAAGTGGAAACTTGGATTAATTATGAGAAATTTTGACTTGTCCTCCACTTTGTTTACCATATTTTACGGTACAATCTACTGTTTTGCAAAAATGTACAACACCCACACTTTGGAGAAAATTCGTCAGAAATTGACGATCAACTGTTTTGACCAAAAAAAAAAAAACCAAAATATCCCTCCCATTTTCTTCTTCTTCTTCTTTCCTCTCACCCCCTCCCTCCCCGCAGGCAGGATGCCGTTGCTGCCCCCACTCCCCTTTCCTCTCCTCGCCGTGCTCTTTCCGCCTCTGTCGTTGCTGTTGCCGCTGCTGCCGTAGCGACGAGGAGGAGGAGGGGGCGGGGTGGCGGGGGAGGGGGCGTTGGCGGGGAGAGGGGAGCAGTGGCGGGAAGGGGGGGGAGCGGTGGCGGTGGCGGGGAGGGGGGATCGGAGGCGGTGGCGGGGAGCGCCGGCGGCCTGACCGCGTGGGTGGGGGTGGAGGGTGGGGGGGGGGGGGGGGGGGGGGAGGCGGAGGGGAGGAATAGGGAGGGGATGGGATGTGGACGGGGGGCGAAAAATGAGGAAAAAGGCAGCGGCATTTTGGTCCAAAAAAATATTTCTGACGGATTCCGTTCAAAGTATGAGGTATTGTACATTTTTGCGAAATAATGGGGTGCATAATGAAATGTGGTAAACAAAGTGGAAAGTAAGTCAAAATTTCTCATTAATTATTTGTTTAGTGGCATGAACATGCTACGTGTCCCCTTTAATTAAGCTTAACTATATAAAGGTTAGTCTAACAAGTGATATTGTTTAGTCAAATAAGTATATATTCCCTTTCTTGCTGTCACTATTTATGGTTTCCGTCGCCAACCAAAATTATTTTCTCACCATCCATAGATTAGACTCGCATTTTTAAATTGATTGTTAAGTGGACCCAAGACCACCATCTCATTCTAAAGTTTTTTTATTTTTTTATTTTTATTTTTTTTATTTATTTATTTATTTATTATTTTTTTTTTAACTCTCATCTTAATTGAAAATAATATTTTTTGTGAAATTGAATCCATTCAGTCAGAATATGGTATGTCTCCGCCTACTGATCCCTAAACCAAATATGGATAAAAATATATAGGTGCACTATTTCGTGGTGGCGAGTGTAATTATTTTTGTTTTTTCACTCAATTACAAAATCTAATACATATTTTCTGGAAGTTTATCCTCTGCCATCCACCAACACAACAACAATATCTAAGACTTCGTTACAATTTTTTTTTGAATCGTCGATCGGTCGGAATCCTCGTCTTACATCCACCTTTGTATTAACACATGTAGGTACCACTAACGATAATTATGCTCTCCACGAAAATTATAGGGTTAATTCAAAGAAGTTCCGCTAAGAATTTGGGTCCTGAACTGACGGTTGATTTCGTTGACCATCCAAAATTTGTTAGTAAATAAATTGAATCGAAGCTTAAGAATGACAAGAATGTTTATGAGATCCTAGGTTTAAATAACCCTAACATATTTATTAAGATATTTTGAATGGCCAACACGGATCAAAATTCTAAATCGAACATTTTCAGAACAAAAAAACTCATTTTTTAATATTTTCGGAATCCAAAATTTAATTAATCTAAAATTATATTTAGACTTGCACATGTTTAGAGCACATTAGTGTTAGGAAAGCGGTGTGACTAAATCTGAAGTTGACCTATGAGGTGCGATATTGAATTAGGTCCATGCTCCTTAAAAAAATACTTCTCATTTAAGGCATGAACCAATTTCAATTATCTACACCTCATCATTCCACTTTCTATCTGATGTGGAACTGAATTACCAACGCCATTGTCACCTCCTTTGAGCACTTAACCGAAAATAAGATACAATCCAACAATAAGATGAAAATTTTTCCTTCCCTTATCTTCGTCTTAATTAGCATCATCTTCAACTTCGACCATCATTTTTCATTTCTTAGGTGAAAAAGAAACAAAAATTTTCATAGGAAGCATAGGAAGTTTAGACAATTATATCCCAAGCATCAAGTTATAAAAAAAAAAATTCAGATTTAGCATAAAAACACACTTTCGAAGTGTGTTCTGCAAAAAATAAATAAATAAATTACGCGAACGCTTAACTCTGTTAACTTCGTTACTGACCTAAAATAGAATAAAATAAAGAGAACGTCCTTAGGAAGGACGTTTCTGACTGGCATCACCGTGCGCTGCCACGTTGTCTACCGCTGGCATGTACCCATCTAACTCAACAACAGATGCAAAACCAATTATCCAAACTCCAATCCTAGAATTACTAGCCAAATCCTACTTCAAATAATAAAAAAAGAAAAACTTTCTTAGGAAGGACGTTTTTTTCACACAAAAAAATGTCCTTGCTAAGGAACTTTTTTTTTTTAATTTTCTTCCATGTCCACAATTTTCAATGGTATCTAAGAGTTAACGGTGTCACATAAATTCATTAAAAAATCTTAAAATTAATAGAACGCCCTTTCGAAGATGCTTGAGCCTTAAGGTATAATTTTAGATATTTTTGATGCTTTGAATGCAAATTTCAGAAAAAGAAAAGAAAAGAGCGAAGATGCCGGATGCCCATGTCCATGTATACTGTATGACCTCAACAACATGACGACACTTGCTGATGTCAACACGAATTGGAGAGCTGTTCACATTCACAAGGTCGACCAAATAAATAAATAAATAAATAGTGGATGCAACACATTCACAAGGTCTACCAAATAAATAAATAAATAAATAAATAAATAGTGGATGCAAGTCGTAATCAGAAGGGATTTTTTGGTAATTGACTAACTAATGAAGAAAATCAGAGGTTAGGTTAAGGGAAAGGGAAGATTTATGAAATGCCCAAAAACTAAAAAAGTTTTATGTAAAACCCACCGCTAAAAAAACTTTCATCGCGTGCCCAGAATTAGAGAAACTTATCAAAAACGGGTTCCAAATGACCCTTTTGCCCTTCCTTTTAATTTATTGGAAACACCCACAAAACTGCTCTTAAAAAAATGTTTCAATACTCCATCTTCTTCCATACGCTGCTCACTTTCGAATCTAGGTTTTCTCCTCAAAAATCTTCAAAAACTCGTCGAAAAATTTCGGAAAGACCGGGACGAACGACAAAAGTGCTAAAACGGAGGTCCAAACATCATTTTTTTGCGAATCTAAAATTTCGGAAGGCCGTCTAACGGTGAAGTTGTTACTTTCAGTCTCCTCGACGATACGCTCATTTTGCGACAAACGGGACCTCGTTTCGACCTCCCAGTCAAAAGTTATGGCCCTCCAAAGTTTCAGCTAACCATAAAATGCAGGAGAATGACATTCTCCGTCTTAATTTACACGGAGAATGACCATTCTCCGTCTTAATTAGGACGGAGAATGACATTCTCCGTCTTAATTTACACGGAGAATGATCATTCCAGTGTTAAAACGCAGGAGAATGACCATTCTCCGTGTTAGAAACACGGAGAATGCCATTCTCCGTGTTAAATGAAACGGAGAATGTCATTCTCCGTGTTAAATAAAACGGAGAATGGCATTCTCCGTCCTAATTAAGACGGAGAATGGCCATTCTCCGTGCTAAATTAAACGGAGAATGACCATTCTCCGTCTTAATTAGGACGGAGAATGCCATTCTCCGTGTAATTTATCACGGAGAATGGTCATTCTAGTGTTAAAACGCAGGAGAATGACCATTCTCCGTGTTAGAAACACGGAGAATGCCATTCTCCGTGTTAATTAGGACGGAGAATGCCATTCTCCGTCTTAAATAAAACGGAGAATGTCATTCTCCGTCCTAATTAAGACGGAGAATGACATTCTCGGTCCTAATTAAGACGGAAACGGAGAATGTCATTCTCCGTGTTAATTAGGACGGAGAATGGCATTCTCCGTCTTAAATAAAATGGAGAATGGCATTCTCTGTCCTAATTAAGACGGAGAATGCCATTCTCCGTCCTAATTAAGACGGAGAATGGTCATTTTCAGTGTTAAAACGTGTAATTTAGTTTTTTCAGGAATAAAGAGTTTCGTTCTTCTTTCAAAGCGATGATAATTCTTATGGAAAAGAAGAAGAAAGATCTTCTCTCCACAATTGAAGATCTGAGTTCAAATGTCTCCACGATGAAGATGATGATGATGGTGATGATGATGACGAGCGATGATCTGAGTTCGACTGAAGAAAAACACACCGAACTACGAACGATCTTTGCGATCTCTGCTGAATATGAGAGCAATGGAATTCAGATTTTCCGTGAAGAAGAAGAAGACGAAAATCGCAATCCAGATCTGAGTTTTTTGAATTCAAATACATATAGATGACCAATTCGCGCGGAGGGGTAGTTTCGGTATTATAAAAATAGCAGTTTCTAGCGGGTGGCATCTAAAAGGGAATCTTGGAATATTTAACGTGAAAATACTTAATTCTGGGTATTTCATAAAACTTATCCAGCGGGTGGGCATTTCATAAAAGCCCACCCCGAAATTGGGTTTCTCAGCAATTTTCAGTAAGGGAAAAGTGTTTAGCGAGTCCCTTAAACTTTCTGATGGAGATTTGAGATGGGTTTATGTCGAAAATGTCCACATATATATTTCTGATTTTACTATGTTCAATGTTTCTTGTTGTGTAGTGAGTTTAGCAAGTTTCGAATCTCGACAAGCTTCTTACTATGTTCAATGCTTCTTGGTGGCGAAAATGGACCTTACATTTTTTTTATACTAAATTATCATAATGGTATTCCAATTATAACGTTCGAATATTTTTGACACCTTAACTTTTTAATATTCGATTTTAACATTCCACCTTCATAAATTGTTCTTTTGAACTTTCAATTTTGAAACACATCGACAGTACTTCAAAAGCATGTCTTTTCACTACCAGAATAAGTCGTTTTAGCGACGCCTAAAGATGTCGCTAAAACGACAAATTGCGTCGCTAATAATATTTACCGACGTAATTACCGACGTTTTGGACTTGTCGCGAAAACGTAAGTCGCTGATCTTTAAAACGTCGCCAAACGTCGCAAGTACCGACGTTTACCGACGTATATATACGTCGGTATATTACCGACGTCTACCGTCGTATCGTCGGTGGTTTAGCGACGTGTTTAAAGTCACTACATGTCGGTAAAATCCTGAAAATTTACCGACGTTTACCGTCGTTTAAAATGTCACTAAATGTCGGTAATTCCTCGGATTATTACCGACGTTCACCGACGTTTACCGACGTTCTCCGACGTATAAGGACGTCGGTAAACGTCGGTACCCTAAAAAATTTTGCAGATTTACCGACGTTTACCGACGCAAACGTACGTCGGTGGACGTCGGTAAACGTCGCTAAATCTGCAAAAATAAAATAAAAAAAATAAAATACAGAATGTCCTTTTCTTCCTGCAGTTTAAAAAGATAACCATAACCAATATTGGACTGTTTTTCAAACACACATATTTACTGAACACAGGCCATATACACACACACCCATGTGAATGACACACAATCACACACACACTGTTTTTCCTCACTGTACACAGGTTTCAGTCCCTACATACACAGGTTTCAGTCACTCCTACACACACACACTCACTCTCTATCACACACTTGTCACTCTCCCTTTACCTCACTCTTTCTAACTCTCTATCTTTCTATCTTCCTATGTATATATATATATATATATATATATATATATATATATATATATATATAATGTATATAAATATGTATGTGTATGTAATATGCATCTAAGTATATTATGTGTATATGTAGGTATCCTATATATTATATTATATGTGTGTACCATTATATATATATTATATATATGTATGTGTGGTATACATATAGGCAGCCTATATATATATATATATATATATATATATATATATATATATATATATATATATATATATATATATATATATATATATATATGTATGTAATATGTGATTTCCATGTGTAGGCCTAGATGCAATAATAGGTTGTGTGATGTTGGTTTTGACTTTGTATTTTATAGTTGTATGGGCTTGATATACTAGCATAGGCTAGTTTAGCCTTGATTAGACTAATATAGACTTGTTAGGAATTAGAACGATTGTTAAACCTAGTTAACATAACCTAGACTTGTTTAGACCTAGAATGACTTGTTTGACCTAATTTAGACTTGATGGACCTAGTTTGACCATAGTTGACCTAGTTTGACTTCTAGGGTTGACCAGAGTTGACCAAGAGTTGACTTTGGCCTAGATTGACTTCTAAACGTAAACCACAGAAGCACATTAACATCCAATTGAAACGAATAATAACATAAACAACAGTATAACACAATATAGCAGGCAACAAATAGAATGTGATCCAACAAATAGAATAGGATCCAACAAATAGAATAGGCACAACCAACAAGTATCCAAATAACCAAGTATACACCAAATAACAAAGTCTACAACCAAATAACCAAAGTCTACACACAACCAACAAATAGAATAGGATCCAAACATCCAAGTCTACACAACCAACAAATATCCAAGTCACAAACAAAGGATCAAACAAACACAAACAAACAGTCCTAACTAGGACTACTAGGGATTTGGTACAGGAGGGGCACCGTCGCGACGAAGGGATAATAACAACTAATACTCCTCAAGTGAAAACGTTACCGATGGAGCAGGCAGTGACGTCGGTGGAGTCAGTGTCGAAGAAGAAGGCGGTGGAGGCGGCAGAGTCGACGACGATGAAGGCGCACCCGGAGGACCAGCACGCTCCAACACTGTAAGTCGCTGGTGGTATGAATCCATGATAGATAACATTCTATCACTGCTCTGGAGCATCGAATCCTGCGCCAATCTCAACCTCTCGGCTATGGTCACCTGTCCTGTCTGCAGCTCCGTCACCGTGTGCTCTAACCCTCCAACGCTGCGCTCTGTCCTCTCAGTCGTCTCCATGAGCTCCATAATGTCGCGGCCGAGCGCATCCAATTGTGCTAGCAGCACAGGATCGTTCGTAGGGTGCTGAGACTGCTCCTCGATCCGTCGTAGCAGGTCGTCACGGAGAGACTCCATCATCTGGTGGACTCGGACAGACTCCTGGGATGGCGGTGGACCATGCACACTAGCAGGAGATGCCCTAGAGGACTGGGTCGCAACTAGGGCGCCATAGGATCCCGTGCCATAGTACGTACCCATACGGAGTCCACCAGCGGCGGTCATCCACAGCTCGTCCGCCGACGGAGCTTGAGTGGGCTGCGAGGAAGTACCGGCCTCTCCTGCATCAGGTGCACTAGCAGCCGCCCGTTCCCGCAGCCTCTGATACTAGGCCTAGAAAGTATGGATAGTACTCTATAATTTCTAATTTCTAATTAATGTACTTATTATTACTACCTACATGAATATTTATTTGTATCATATTTACTAAGTTATATTAAAATTGACACGAAGTATTAAATTAAGGTAACGTATTGTAATACTTACATAGGTCTGCTCGGCCCTCTCGTCAATAAGGTCTTCGCCCTTCCGATGGGTGGCCAGGAAGACGGTCACCATGTCGGCGTTACCGACCTTCCTTACCTGTAATTAAATATATTATCTTAGTAATAAATTATCGGTTTTGCATTAAAATAATATTTCTAAAAGAGAAAGACATACCAGACGACGGAAATGTTCCGTCATCGGAATCGACCCACCGTACCACTTCGAGGCATATTGCCTAGCCGCCTTGGCCTTCTCCGACTTCTTCTTGTACCTTGGCTCGTCGAATTGAGCCTTCATCGCATTCCACTGATCAGGGGTGATCCAACCTTGGATCGGCTTTCCGGCACGATCACGATCCTTCTGATCATTAATAGCGTCGCGGATCAGCTTGGCAGCGACGGTAGGAAATATCCCCTCGATAAGCTCGGCCCGGTGTGGTGGATAAAAAAACATATCCTAGAAGAGCGCAAACCAAATATTTATCAGTTATATATAATATACAAAAATTATATGATTCATGTTAAAAGCAAATATATTTTAACCTTGAAGCGCGCAAACCAGAAGGCCTTCCTCTCGTCCGGAGCATCAAAGTAGTTAATCCAAGCACCACCATAATTATGCCTCAGCATGTGGCCTAGACGTCTCTGTACCTCTGGGGGACGATATCTATACAGACATATTATACTCATGAAAAAAGTTAATTTATGATAACAACAGAAAAAAAATTATAAACCAAAATACCTACTTTGTACCGTCGATCCAGATCTCCGTCCTCCTCTCCTCCGGAGGTGCGCACGCATCATCTGCATGATGCTAGTCGGCCTTCGGCACAGCCGCCTCGGCCGTCGGTGCAGCCTCCGCCATCTGCTCATCCGTCTCCATCGTCGTATCAGCAGCAGGAACGCTAGACGGGCGAGCACTCTCAACAGGCCTGGAACCACTCGTCCCAGGAGATATGCCACGTGACGTCGTCCCAGCAGGCCCAGCTACTGTCCGATATGGAGGAGTAATCGGCGACGAAGATCCAGAGCCAGTACCAGTAGGAGGTACCGAAGGAAAACTCCATCCTCTAGCAGTACCTGTAGGAAGTACCGGAGGATCATGACCTCGTCGTCTCCCTCAAAACGATCCGTGACGACCTGCCATACCTGATAACAGCATATGATAATACAACAAATAATAGAGACTAGAAATATGAAAGTACAACAAATAATAGAGACTAGAAATATAAAAGTACAACAAAGACAAGATAATAACCAAGACAATATATGATGATACATTCTACAATAAACATCTAAGTCCAGATAATATATTCTAGAAGAAATATCTAAGTTCAGATAAGTATATCTCTCTCAATCATCTTCAGAATAATTATCTTGTTCGTCTTCCTCGACCTCATCTTCCTCTTCCTCCTCATCTTCACTTTCATCTTCGCCTTCGTCGGCTTCGTCTTCCTCTTCGGATAATTCTACATCTTCTACATTATGTGTCATGTAATGCGTAACTTCCGTGGAGTCCACATCGACAATATTGGTTACAAGAGGTAGCTCATCCTCCTGGTAAGCTTTTTTATCAACATCAAAAGTATCTTTAGCTTTAGTCTTGCATACTACCCACCAGTCAGACTTTGTTGCTCCCCGTCTCGGATAAGCTGTGAAGTACATGAGCCGAGCCTGAGTTGCTAGGACAAACGGTTCGTAGTCTTGATATCTACGGTTGTAGTTTATATCCACAAGACCATGCTTGTCAATTTTCCAACCTTGATTTTCAATCGGATCGAACCATTCACACTTGAACAACACGATCTTTGCAGGTTCTCTGCCATTATTATATGATAACTCCACAATCTCTCGCAAGATGCCAAAAAAATTATTTCCTGGATCGACGTCTTTGTAGTTCGAAGACTTGATACACAAACAACTGTTTTTCGTGGAATCAAGATCCAGGAAGCTGTCTCTGATCGGAGCATTTGTTGACTTAAACCGAAAGCCATTGACACAGTAACTTGGCCATATTTTAACAAAAGTAATTGCTCCCTTGGCAAGAGTTCTAATTAATTCAATCTCGGGTGAAATTAGACGATCGACCTGAATATCAAAGAAGAGATAATAAGTTATTTATTGCGCAGTTGTATTAGAAGAGGCCAGTAATTACCGAGCTACTTACATATTCGCTCAACCAAGAAGGAAAATGACGTCTCATTTCTTGTTCTAATGCTTCGTCTGTTAGGTAGGGTCTAACCAGCCTTAACTCATCATTATATGTGCTGGAAAACAACGAAGCAACCGCCGATTAGTACAATAATATTAGCTTATACTATTATATTGAGATGACGTAAACTCATCATCCTGAGTTACTTACCCCTCTAGCTTCTCCACTTCATCCTCGTCGCAATTGAGTAATACATACAACTGAGCAGCCCTTAGCTCTTCGTCATTCAAATATCTCTTCTTCATTTTCCCCCAAGGCTTTCCGAACGCATTGAATACTTTCAGTATTCCATCATTAAATTCTTGATATCCGTCGTCGTTTCTCGGAGCCCTCGTTCTATTCGTAGCAACATGAGGTTTGAAATAAGAGGAGCAAAAATTTGTAATCTCCTTGAGAATATAGGCTTCACAAATAGAACCCTCGACCCGAGCCTTATTTTTCACCTTTCTTTTTAGGTGATTCAAATATCGCTCGAACGGGTACATCCATCGATATTCGACGGGTCCACCAATACGTACCTCGTAGGAAAGATAAATCGGCAAATGCTCTATAGAGTCGAAGAATCCAGGAGGGAACACCCTCTCTAGCTTGCACAGTATTACCGCAATGTCCTTCTCTTGCTTTTCTAGACGATCAACGAGCAATTTCTTAGAACAAAGGTCCCTGAAGAATATGCTAAGCTCCGTCAATGGATCCCAAACTGCCTGTGGTAAGAATTCCCGAAATACATTCGGAATTAACCGCTCCATGAATACGTGACAACCATGGCTCTTCATACCTGTCAGTTTGTTCTCCTTGAGGTCGACGCATCTTCTCAAGTTCGAAACATACCTATCTGGAAATTTTAGACCTTGAATCCACCTACAAAGCCTCACTTTATCCTCATTCTCCAGTGAGAAAATTGCCTTAGGCTGCTTCAACTTCCCATTCCCGTCCTCTATCAAATGCAATACAGGACGTCTACATATTTCTTCCAAGTCCAATCTAGCCTTTGGATTGTCTTTCGTCTTCCCCTTTACGTCCATTACAGTATTAATTATGTTGTCAAACATATTCTTCTCGATATGCATGACATCAAGGTTATGTCTAATCAGATTGGTGCTCCAATATGGAAGATCCCAGAATATACTGCTCTTCGTCTAGTTATGAGTGCGACCAAATCCGTCACACTTGTAGCCCGTAGCAGGCTACTCAATAGCTCTTGGTAAATCTTTTACCTCTTCCCATATTGTGTATCCGGGCCACCTTGGCGGGGGATTAGCCTTCTCCACAACGCCAGCACGAAAATCATTCCTGTTCCTCCGGTATAGATGATCCTTCGGCAGGAATTGTCGATGACAATCGAAGAAGCACGGTTTGCCTCCGTGTTTCAAACGGAAAGCCTTAGTGTTGTCCATGCAATACGGACATGAAAGACGACCATGCGTGCTCCATCCAGATAACATTCCATAGGCCAGAAAGTCGTTGATGGTCCACATAAGTGCTGCCCGTATCTGAAATTTTTTTTCTAGATACATCGCACGTGTTGGAACCTACTTCCCACAGCTGATTCAACTCATCAATCAACGGCTGTAAATATACATCGATGTTCCTTTTCGGATTGTTCGGACCTGGGATAATAACGGTGAGGAACATATACGGAGTCTTCATGCACATCCAAGGCGGTAGATTGTACGGGGTGACGATCACAGGCCAACACGAATACTGGGATCCCGAAAGTCCGAATGGGGTAAAACCGTCGGAGCAGAGACCCAATCTGACATTACGCGAATCAGAAGCAAAATTTGGATACTCTCGATCAAAGTGCTTCTATGCTTCTCCATCAGTTGGGTGATCCAACACTCCTTCGGTATGTTCCCGCTTATGCCAACTCATGTTTTCTGCAGTTTCCTTCACCATAACAACCGCTGCAACCGCGACGTCAAAGGCAAGTAGTGCATCGAAAAGGTAGTCTTCCTGGCACCGACAGACTTTCCTCTACCACATGCTTTGTAGCGATCGACACCACAAAATCTGCAGGCTTCTTCATTCTTGTCGTCTTTGTAGTACAACATGCACCCGTTGCGACAGTCATCAATTTTTTTATATCCCATCCAGAGCGATCTAACAATCCTCTTAGACTGGTAGAAGTCTTTAGGCAACTTCGTACCCTCAGGCAATATTTCTATAAGCAACTCCATAAGACGGTTGTAGCAATCTTGCGACATGTTAAAATCGGACTTGATGCTCAACAATCTTGTAACCACCTCCAACGGTGAATGATCCTCACAACCAGGATATAATAGAGTCCTTGTATTCTCTAGCAACTCCATGAACTGTGCAACATCGGGGTTCGGTGCCTTCTCAGGTGCATCATGATCATCCGGATCGAAACTAGGCCCGGCCGCGTCAAAAACCATGTTCACCAACCCATCGTCGTAAGGAGCATTGTTGTGGATATCCACATAAGGCTCATACTCCGATGCTAAAGACACAAGTTCTCCGTGCTCGCTCCACTGATAGTAATTCGGCGTGAAACCCTTCGAGTATAAATGATACGTGACATCCACTTCTGGATGATATTTCAAGTTGCGACATCTCACACACGGACACTTAATTTTGGTACCGTCCATGTACTGAGGGAACGCCTTGGCAAACTGCAGGAACTGGTGTACACCCTCTATGAATTCATTCCGCACACCGCACATGTCATCAGGATGACGGTTGTACATCCACGAACGATTCCGCAGATAGTAATTTAGCTCCATATCCATTTGAGGATAATTATGTAAGATAGATACATGCACATCGTTTAAACACTTGTAAAAGTAATCATGATACAACAAGTGGTAATAGATATGATGTATCCTATGTAGTTTCTTTCCCTCTCTTTACTGTGAACCTTGGTTAACATTAATATTTCTATACTTCTCTAGGGTGAGGTTGAGGTAGATATCCTATGATGCGGAATAGTCGACTGAATGACCCGAATGAGAAGGAAGGAAGTAGGGAGTCTCACTCTATACACTCTAGGATTGACTTATTTCGTCGTTGATTTGACTTATTTTGGTAGTGTGAAATGTCAACAATATCCGATACGGTACCTCGAAGACCTAAATATAGAATATTAATGTCAATTGGTGTTTTGGAATCATAAACATGATATACTAGGTCAATTCTAGGTCTCCAAGTCATTTCTAGGTCACACTAGGACAACTGGGTCAATACCTTGCCAAACTTGGTCAAACTAGGTCACACCTAGGTTTTTAGGGCCATACGTTGCCTTACCAAGGTATTCTAGTCAATACTAGGCTAATACCCTATGTATTTGCCCTACCAATATCCTATTCACATAGGTAAAACCATTACTATGGCCTATTTACCTAATTACCTATACACTAGCCTATCATTAACTCTAGTAAAAACTAATACCCAAACTCAATACCCCATACACTACAACATAGGTATCTCCCATACCCATGTGTCAACCCATTACCTAAACCTATAGGCTTCCTAAACCTATATATTACCTAGTCACTCTAGGTAAAGCCATTACCTATACTCATAGGCAAAATAATTCCTATCTTGAAGTTACCTATACTTATTGTCCTAGTCCTCATCTATACACATTATCCTAAGGCCTCGTTTGGTTCACCGATTTAAGGAACTAGGAAAGAAAAGTTGTTCCTTTCCTTTGTTTGGTAACCACAAACTTGAGAATCAATTTCCTCACAAGGGAAAAAATTGGAGGGAATATGGTTCCACTCATGATCCGTGGGATTCATTTTCCCTCCTCCTTTTCCAACAATTATTACAAAAGTAACCATGTGTTATTGCTTATTTTACCATGAATGCTTATTTTACCATTGTTATATTTTTGCTTCCCTTTCCTACACCAACCAAACAACGGAAAGGAAATGTGACAGTAATCCTACTTTCCGATTCCCATGGAAAATACAAAGGAATACATTTCCTTTCCGTGAACCAAACGAGGCCTAATAGAGTCAAAGTGTCCACGTGTTGTCAAAGTGTCAAAGTATCAAAGTGTCACAGTGTGTGTCAAAGTGTCCACGTGTGTGTCAAAGGTTCGTGTCTGTGTCGCATCAAAAAAAGGGAGATAGGGTTAGGGTTTACCGATACAGCGTTGGGGTTGGGTCGGGGTCGCCGGGGCTGGAGCAGCGGCTGTAACACCCATATCTCGGAATACGTATTTTGTCAAGCTTGCATGTATTTCAGACCTGTATTTATTTTCTCGGATTTTGGCATGTACTTGTAATTGACTTGACTTGCGGATTTTGGATTTCTCGTAAATGGGTTTTTACCTGGCTTGGTTTATTTTGTGGAGGAGAATTGGTTTGATTTGGCTTGGTTTGGTTTATCATGCATTGGATCACCTTAGCCTATGTTCAACCCTCAACACAACACAACCCACCCTCATTAAAACTCTACCTACTTTTCTCTCTCCTCCATAATTCTCTCATTTATTTCTCCATCTTCTTCTTCTTCCTTTCTCTACACAACACCAACACCTATAGGCAAGTGCACCTTGCCACCACATGATAACTATATTTTATTTGTTCATTAGCTAGATTAGGCCATGGTGATCAACATTAGAACTTAATATTTTGTGATTTGGAGTCTCCATTGTTCTAGATCTAGGTTTTAACTATTTTCGGATTTACATGGTTTTGATCTATTTTGGTTGGATTTTTGCGGGTTTTGATGCTTCCATGTGGAAGAGAATTCAATTTTACTCAAGTTAGAACTTTGAAAATCTAGATTTGGCTTTGATTTGACAAAGATATGAAAAATTTGAATTCTTGGTGTTCTTCTCGGCCTGGAGTAGCAGCCTGCAGCCTGCAGCCTGCGCTCTTTAGCGCAGTGCTGGACTGTGCAGCCCCTCTCGGCCAGCGCTCTTTAGCGCAGTGCCGACCGCACAGCTTGTCCTATGGTGAACTGCGCTCAGCCCCATGTGCCAACTATTCCTGCGCATTTTACCCTGCGCAGTTCACTCCTGCGCAGTCTGCTCATGCACAATCCACCCCTATGTAGTTCACTCCTGCGCAGTCTACTCTTGCGCAATCCACCCCTGTGCAGTTCACTTCTGTGCAGTCTGCTCATGCGCAATCCACCCCTGTGCAGTTCACTCCTGCGCAGTCTGTTCATGCGCAATCTGACCCATGCGCCATCTGCCCCTGCGTACTTGGCACCCTGCGCAGCTGACACTTGCGCAATCCAACCCCCTGACCCCTTGCGCAATCCATTGGCTCTTGGAGTTTTGGTTTTATTTCTCTAAGCTTGGCTCTTCTATTGCCCTGTATATTGATATTTTATTAGATATTTTACACCCATTTTATATCCTTACGCCTTTTGTCATGAACTTGATTTTACTTAACATGTTTGGAATGACTATTGTACATGGCATGGTATGACAAAGAACTAGCATAACACGACAGTGACCCGTAGTGGTGCACTCCTGACATGACCAACCTGACATGATAGTGGCCCGTCGTGGTGCACTCCTGACAAGTACCCTGACATGACTTATCTTGATAACTTGATAGTGGCCCGTGGCGGCGCACTCCTGACTTGACTTGACTTGTAACTTGTAACTTGACTCGTATAATCAACTTGACACCGTGGGTGTTCCTGCTTGCTTGCTTGTGCAATTTACTTGTCTTGTCTTGCATCATGTCTAGGACGTGACTCCCTGGTTCCCACGGTCAGGGGTTCATACTGAATATGGATTAGGCTAATGACTTGATCAAACTGTAGTTCATGAAGAATTTCCAGTCACAGGCAATCTCGTTATCTGGGCGCTCTTAATTGGACTTGTAGCTTGCCCACGAGTAGAGCACATTTCCAGCGCACTGTCATGTGTTGCACCCTCTAAGTCACCTAAGGGTATATTGTCTCCGGGACAATGTACCCAACCATACTCTCAACCCACGGAAGGATAACTGGATGGTCTGCAGGGTTGGGACTGGGAAATTCTCATTGCATCTTGTTAGTAATTAAGGCTTGTGATAACCCTAGTTAGTTAAATAGTAAGCCGTAGTATTTGCTTGGCCGCTTGTGAATGGATGTTGTCTAGCCCTGTCTAAGTCTTGTCTAGTCCCAGTACCTGGTCCTCCTGAACATGATTGTTTTACTTATCTTAACAATAATTGGGTAGAGACAAGGAGCTATTCAGGCGAAGGGTTACAACCCCGGTCCTTATTTAGTTTACGGGTTGTAACCTGGTTTCCAGAATGGTTCCACGTCCCTAGTCGTTTATTGTCCTGACGTGCTCTTTATTACTTGTACTTTTCTTTCATTTTCTTATGTTCTGATATGCTGGCTCTTGTTCTTATTTCGTGGCCTCCTTTGTGGCACTTGCTCTTTCTGGGGTTTGATCCAGCTGGTTTTGTGTGGCCAGATTTTGGAGCAGCACCCGAGGATCTACCGAACCTCCAGCCCGATGGTGGCGACTAGAAGGAACCCGGGCTACGAGTAGGTTTTCTATTTTGTTTCGCTCACTCTATTGTAAAATTATTCTTTTGAGGCATTTAGCCGACGAGCACATGTTAGCTCGTTGCACTTTTACTTACTATCTGCCTACGGGCTGTAAACATGATTAACAAATCCTAGGGTTGATCATGTATGACTTAACTCTTGCTAGTTCTAGCATTTTGTACGACTAGCTTCATGATCAGCTGATATGTAATATTTGGGACGCCTTTTATTGTATATTTGGTGGTCAAACATCTTGTAATTATATTAATTGCTTGAGATTGAGACAGTAGGCTTGACCTTAAGAGACTGTTGGCTTGTAGTAAACCCTCATATCTAGATAGCCGTGACCGTATAGCGAGATGGACTTCATTTCAATATACGTAGCTGGCTATGTTCGCCCCCGCTCTCCAGTATTCTGGTTCTGGGGCGTGACATGGTTTAAGTGGTGGCCCATGCAGGTCTTGTCAATCAAGAAATATGAGGGTTTACCGAATAGATATCTCAATCATTACTCGTCCTTGATCTCCGTTTATATCCTCTGAATCTCTGGATTCTTGCCTTGATCATGTGCTTGTATCGTTGATCTGTCCTGGTCCTTCCTTATTGTTTTTCCTGTGTCGTCTTCTTCAGTGGCACTGTACCTGACCCCGCCGATCAGCAAGGAGGAGCACCTCCCGTGGACCAGCAACAACCTGGAGATCAAGCCCAGCATTCCGGAGTCGCCTCCAGAGTTATACCTTC
This sequence comes from Iris pallida, assembly GCA_029216955.1. Classification (NCBI taxonomy): domain Eukaryota; kingdom Viridiplantae; phylum Streptophyta; class Magnoliopsida; order Asparagales; family Iridaceae; genus Iris; species Iris pallida. The sequence goes on along the minus strand of JANAVB010016192.1, from coordinate 3,256,848 downwards.
TGGAGGAGAGCCCCCAGTTCAGCCCGTTCAACCTGCCGAACCGGATGATGGCACCTTGTGGGACTCATCAGGGCCTTGATAACTTCTCAAGATCGCAGAGGCGACGCATTGCACCAGACTGTGGCAGATGCTTTGACCAGAGGCGGTCATCCAGGGAACAACGCGGCCAACAGCTTCAAGCGCCTGAACCCTCCCTTCTTCGACGGCAGTGAAGATGCGATTGCCGCGGACGCTTGGCTTCAGGATACCGAGGTGGTTCTGGAAGCAGCTATGACACTTGAGAATAAGAAGGTGGCGGTGGTACGTCTGCAGTTGCTGGACTTAGCTCGCAGTTTGTGGGCAGCGCAGGCCATGGGATTAGTGGCACCCATTGCTTGGGCAGTGTTTAGAGAGAGATTCCAGACGAAGTATTTCGATGCTGTGGCTCGGTATGACTTGCAGACCAGATTTACCAACTTGAAGCAAGGAGACAGAACGGTCGATGGCTATGCGACTGAGTTTTCTAGACTCAGTAGGTTTGCCCCCACCTTGGTGGCGACCGAGTTTGATAGGGCCCAGCGGTTCCAGCAGGGACTGCATTTGGAGATCTTGTTGGCGGTTGAGCAGTTCGAGCACCAGACGTTCGATACGATATTGAGGGCAGCTAGGAGGCATGAGTACACCTCCCAGAGGATCGTGGATAGGACCGGAGGTAGGAAGCGGTCCCACAGTCAGATGCACCAATAATCAGCCCCGGCCCCGGCAGCTAGAAGTTTGACCATTGGAACTCCGAGACGGGCGACCTCAGTGACGTCGATTCAGCATTCGACCCCGACGTACCCGCAACAGCAGAAACAGAAGCAGACTTTCGCGATGGGATGTTCTCATTGTGGAAAGCCAGGCCATATAGTGGCAGATTGTCGTACGGCACAAGGATTGTGCCTAGCTTGTGGAGAGGCATATCACAAGATAAGAGCCTGTCCGAATAGGAGTAGTTCTTCCTCTTCCAACCTAACCAGTCCATCGGTTAGGGGACCAGCACCCATGCAGCAGCAGCAGTACCCAAGGCCATTGTTGCCTCAGGCCCAGGCATTCCAGCAGCAGTGTGCCCAGGCTCCAGTGCAGGGCAGGCAGAGAGGTTTCCAGCAGAGGGGACCCGCAGCTAGAGGTCAGGCCATGATGATGGCTATGAAAGAAGAAGTTGCACCAGGTGAGGTAGTGGCAGGTACTATTCTCGTCAACTCCTTTCCAGCATTGGTATTATTTGATTCTGGTGCATCGCATTCATTCATGTCTGCACGATTCGCGACACGGATAGGATTGGAGCCCGAGTCATTATCAGTGAGGCTCAATATACTTACTGGTAATGGTCTTGTGGGGGTAGATCGAGTGTTTTCTTCGTGTCGGATCGTAGTTAGGGTAGAGAGTTCCCCGCTAGATTTATAGAATTCCCTATGGCAAACTATGATGTAGTCCTAGGCATAGATTGGTTGAGGAACCAGTATGCTAGGATAGAGTGCCATGTTGGCAGGGATATCTTTAGTATTCCAGGCGAGCCAGAGTTTTTATTTTCCAGAGGTACGGTGGAGCCATCTTCCCCAGTGTTGCGGATGGCAGTAGCAGCAGTGCAGTTGCCCAGGATAGTTAAAGAATTTCCAGATGTTTTCCCAGAGGAGCTTCCAGGGATACCGCCAGAGCGGAAGATCGAGTTCACTATAGACGTAAATCCCGGGACAGCACCAGTATCAGAGCGAGTCTACAGAATGGCGCCTTCAGAGTTGGGGATTTTGTACAAGATGATTGAAGAACTCAGGACCAAGGGATTCATTCGTGCAAGTGGATCGCCTTGGGGAGCCCCGATGCTTCTTGTGAAAAAGAAGGATGGTACATCTAGGTTATGTGTAGATTATCGTACCTTGAACTCAGTAACAATCAAGAATAGATACCCTCTTCCGAGGATAGATGACTTGTTTGATCAACTCAAAGGGGCTTCAGTGTTCTCGAAGATAGACTTGTGGTCAGGATACCACCAGATCAGAGTCAGAGAGCAGGACATCCCGAAGACAGCGTTTAGATCGAGGTATGGACATTAGGAGTTCCTTGTTATGCCCTTTGGAGCGACCAATGCGCCGACAGTATTCATGGACCTCATGAATCACATTTTCATGCCTTACTTGGATCAGTTCGTGATCGTGTTCCTAGATGATATCCTGGTCTACAGCAAGAGCGAAGTAGAGCATGAGCAACATCTCAGAATCGTCCTTCAGACGCTTAGAGAGTACCAGTTGTACGCCAAGTTCAGTAAATGCGAGTTCTGGCTCGATCGCATTTCGTACTTGGGTCACATCATTACCCGAGGAGGAGTAGAAGTGGATCCCCAGAAGATTATGGCTATCGAGACTTGGCCAGCACCTAGTTCAGTGGCAGAGGTTCGCAGCTTCCTTGGATTGGCCGGCTACTACCGACGATTCATTTCAGATTTTGCAAGGATTTTAGCGCCGATGACTCAGTTGACTCGTAAGGATGTGCCGTTTGTTTGGACAGCAGAGTGTCAGGAATCATTCGAGAAGTTGAAGCGAAGTTTGACAACGGCTTCCATTCTCACACTTCCAGATGGGATCGGAGGATTCACAGTTTATTGCGACGCTTCAGGTAGAGGATTGGGATATGTCATGATGCAGCATGGGAAGGTAATATCTTATACATCGCGTCAACTTTGTGATCATGAGAAGAATTACCCGACCCACGACTTGGAGCTAGCAGCAGTAGTGTTTGTACTTAAGTTGTGGAGGCACTACTTGTACGAAGATAGAGTGGAGATATTTATTGATCACAAGAGCCTGAAGTATGTTTTCACCCAGAAGGACCTTAATATGCGGCAGAGAAGATGGCTTGAGCTACTGGTGGACTACGATGTGGATTTGCAGTATTACCCAGGGAAGGCCAACGTTGTAGCAGATGCGATGAGCAGGAGAGCCGGAGTTTATTTCCTGACGACGCAACCAGAGTTATTGGCAGATTTTCAGAAGATGGGAATTGAAGTGGTTCTTCCTACCAATGTGGCGTTGATGGCCAGCCTACAGGTTCAGTCCAGCATAGTTGAGAGGATCCGGATGGCGCAGTCTACAGATTCTAAGCTTCAGCGGCTCAGAGCAGAGTGTGAGGCAGGAAGAAGGCCAGAGTTGTGCATTCATGAAGATGGTACATTTTGACATGGCTCTCGTCTTTGTGTACCCAGTGGAGATATCAGACAGGAAGTCATGGCAGAAGCTCACAGTTCGCAGTATTCTATTCATCCCGGTGGCACGAAGATGTACCGTGATATCCGTCAGCACTTCTGGTGGAATGGCATGAAGAGGGAGATAGCCCGATTTGTCTCTCGGTGTTTGGTTTGCCAGCAGGTTAAAGTTGAACATCAGAGGCCCGCTGGACTTCTTCAGCCCTTGCCGATTCCAGAATGGAAGTGGGAGCATGTGACCATGGATTTTGTGACTGAATTGCCTAGATCTCCAGCTGGTCGAGATGCTATTTGGGTTATAGTTGACCGGCTCACGAAGGTGGCTCACTTTCTTCCATTTAGAGTTGGTCAGTCTATGGCTCAGTTGGCAGAGATGTACCTCAGGCAGATTGTCAGGCTTCACGGTGTGCCCGTCAGTATTACCTCGGACCGAGATTTAAGGTTTACATCGCACTTTTGGCGTAGCCTGCAAGAGAGTTTGGGAACTCGTCTCCAGTTCAGTTCGGCATATCATCCACAGACAGATGGCCAGTCGGAGCGCACAATCCAGACTCTTGAAGACATGTTGAGGTCTTGTACCCTCGACTTCGGTGGTTCGTGGGAAGATCACCTGCATCTTGTGGAATTCTCGTACAATAATAGTTTCCAGGCCAGTATCCAGATGGCTCCGTTCGAGGCTCTATATGGTAGGAAGTGCAGATCCCCGCTAGCATGGGATGATGTCGGAGAGAGACAGATGCTTGGTCCAGAGATGATTGCCCAGACAGTTGAAGTGGTTAGAAGGATCAGAGATCGTCTTCGAATTGCCCAAGATCGCCAGCGGCATTGGGCCGATGCTCATCGACGTCTCTTGGAGTTTGCTATCGGCGACCATGTATTCCTTAGTATCTCGTCTAACCGCGGCGTCATTCGTTTTGGCGTGCGGGAAAAGCTTACTCCTAGGTATATAGGGCCGTTCGATATCCTGGAGCGAGTAGGAGATATATCCTATCGTCTTGCTCTTCCGCCGTCGCTAAGTGAGGTGCATGATGTATTCCATGTGTCCCAATTACGACGGTACATCCCGGACCCGAGCCACATCCTAGACCATTCGGAACTGGTTGTTGGTACCAACCTTTCGTATGAGGAGATGCCCGTGTCTATATTGGACCGGAGAGAGAAGATACTCAAGAACAAGACTATTAGTTTAGTCCGTGTTGCTTGGGGTCATCACTCTCTAGGTGAGTCAACGTGGGAGCGTGAGGATAATATCCGATCGCGATATCCCTACCTGTTTGACTCGTAAGGTATAATATCTTCCTTATGCCTTATGTTTTCCATCCCTTGCTTGCATGTATGATTGTCTGATTGCTTCCTGGTTATAGCTTGCCTGTGATTAATATAGCTTGTCCTTGTCTCTCTAGCCTCTTAATTAAATTCTGAGGACAGAATTCTTTTAAGGTAGGTAGAGTTGTAACATCCATATCTCGGAATACGTATTTTGTCAAGCTTGCATGTATTTTAGACCTGTATTTATTTTTTCAAATTTTGGCATGTACTTGTAATTGACTTGACTTGCGGATTTTGGATTTCTCGTAAATGGGTTTTTACCTGGCTTGGTTTATTTTATGGAGGAGAATTGGTTTGATTTGGCTTGGTTTGGTTTATCATGCATTGGATCACCTTAGCCTATGTTCAACCCTCAACACAACACAACCCACCCTCATTAAAACTCTACCTACTTTTCTTTCTCCTCCATAATTCTCTCATTTATTTCTCCATCTTCTTCTTCTTCCTTTCTCTACACAACACCAGCACCCATAGGCAAGTGCACCTTGCCACCACATGATAACCACATTTTATTTGTTCATTAGCTAGATTAGGCCATGGTGATCAACATTAGAACTTGACATTTTGTGATTTGGAGTCTCCATTGTTCTAGATCTAGGTTTTAACTATTTTCGGATTTACATGGTTTTGTTCTATTTTGGTTGGATTTTTGTGGGTTTTAACGCTTCCATGTGGAAGAGAATTCAATTTTACTCAAGTTAGAACTTTAAAAATCTAGATTTGGCTTTGATTTGACAAAGATATGAAAATTTGAATTCTTGGTGTTCTTGGTGTTCTTCTCGGCCTGGAGTAGCAGCCTGCAGCCTGCACTCTTTAGCGCAGTGCTGGACTGCGCAGCCCCTCTCGGCCAGCGCTCATTAGCGCAGTGTCGATCGCGCAGCTTGCCCTATGGTGAACTGCGCTCAGACCCATGCGCCAACCATTTCTGCGCACTTCACCCTGCGCAGTTCACTCCTGCGCAGTCTACTCATGCACAATCCATCCCTGCGCAGTTCACTCCTGCGCAGTCTGCTCATGCGCAATCTACCCCTGCGCAGTTCACTCCTGCGCAGTCTGCTCATGCGCAATCCACCCCTGCGCAGTTCACTCCTGCGCAGTCTGTTCATGCACAATCTGACCCATGCGCCATCTGCCCCTGCGCCCTGTGCCCCTGCGCACTTGGCACCCTGCGCAGCTGACACCTGCGCAATCCAACCCCCTGACCCCTTGCACAATCCATTGGCTCTTGGAGTTTTGGTTTTATTTCTCTAAGCTTGGCTCTTCTATAGCCCTGTATATTGACTATGTTTGGAATGACTATTGTACATGGCATGGTATGACAAAGAACTAGCATAACACGACAGTGACCCGTAGTGGTGCACTCCTGACATGACCAACCTGACATGATAGTGGCCCGTCGTGGCTCACTCCTGACAAGTACCCTGACATGACTTATCTTGATAACTTGATAGTGGCCCGTGGCGGCGCACTCCTGACTTGACTTGACTTGTAACTTGTAACTTGACTCGTATAATCAACTTGACACCGTGGGTGTTCCTGCTTGCTTGCTTGTGCAATTCACTTGTCTTGTCTTGCATCATGTCTAGGACGTGACTCCCTGGTTCCCACGGTCAGGGGTTCATACTGAATATGGATTAGGCTAATGACTTGATCAAACTATAGTTCATGAAGAATTTCCAGTCACAGGCAATCTCGTTATCTGGGCGCTCTTAATTGGACTTGTAGCTTGCCCACGAGTAGAGCACATTTCCAGCGCACTGTCATGTGTTGCACCCTCTAAGTCACCTAAGGGTATATTGTCTCCGGGACAATGTGCCCAACCATACTCTCAACCCACGGAAGGATAACTGGATGGTCTGCAGGGTTGGGACTGGGAAATTCTCATTGCATCTTGTTAGTAATTAAGGCTTGTGATAACCCTAGTTAGTTAAGTAGTAAGCTGTAGTATTTGCTTGGCCGCTTGTGAATGGATGTTGTCTAGTCCTGTCTAAGTCTTGTCTAGTCCCAGTACCTGGTCCTCCTGAACATGATTGTTTTACTTATCTTAACAATAATTGGGTAGAGACAAGGAGCTATTCAGGCGAAGGGTTACAACCCCGGTCCTTGTTTAGTTTACGGGTTGTAACCTGGTTTCCAGAATGGTTCCACGTCCCTAGTCGTTTATTGTCCTGACGTGCTCTTTATTACTTGTACTTTTCATTTATTTTCTTATGTTCTGATATGCTGGCTCTTGTTCTTATTTCGTGGCCTCCTTTGTGGCACTTGCTCTTTCTGGGGTTTGACCCAGCTGGTTTTGTGTGGCCAGATTTCGGAGTAGCACCCGAGGATCTACCGAACCTCCAGCCCGATGGTGGCGACTAGAAGGAACCCGGGCTACGAGTGGGTTTTCTATTTTGTTTCGCTCACTCTATTGTAAAATTATTCTTTTGAGGCATTTAGCCGACGAGCACATGTTAGCTCGATGCACTATTACTTACTGTCTGCCTACGGGCTGTAAACATGATTAACAAATCCTAGGGTTGATCATGTATGACTTAACTCTTGCTAGTCCTAGCATTTTGTACGACTAGCTTCATGATCAGCTGATATGTAATATTTGGGACGCCTTTTATTGTATATTTGGTGGTCAAACATCTTGTAATTATATTAATTGCTTGAGATTGAGACAGTAGGCTTGACCTTAAGAGACTGTTGGCTTGTAGTAAACGCTCATATCTAGACAGCCGTGACCGTATAGCGAGATGGACTTCATTTCAATATACGTAGCTGGCTATGTTCGCCCCCGCTCTCCAGTATTTTGGTTCTGGGGCGTGACAGCGGCGGATGAGACTAGTCGGGTGGTCGTCGGAGGGAGTGAGTCGTCGGAGGAATGGAGTCGTCGCGGGCAAGGGTAAGGGGAAGAGCGGGAGATTAGAAAATTTTGGGTGAAAAAATGAAAAATCGATCGGGCCAGAACCCTATATGAAATGTTTTAGCGACGTCAGTTAAAGACGTCGCTAACCGTCGCTATTTATTAAAACCTGGCGACGTCGTAAAAGTGGCATCGTGAAACGTCGCTGAATAAAAAAAACAGTGACGTTTTGCGACTAGAATGCGACATCAGTTGTCCAAAACATAATTTGTGTCGCTAACTGTCGCTCGAACGTCGCTGATAGTGACGTTCAGCGACGTATATATAAAACGTCGCTAAAAGCACAAAACTTAGCGACGTATTTACCTGGAGTCGCTAATTTCGTCGCCATTATGACTTATTTTGGTAGTGTTTGGTATATAAACGCAATTTAAATACTTATATTGTCATATAATATTTTGAAGTGTGATGAGCTTCAAAATTGACAAAAAATGTCTCAAAAGAACAAATTATGATGCTAAAATCGAACATTGAAAAGTTAGCCTACGTTTAGACCGTTAGGATAATTTAACCTACATTTTTAATGAAAAAGTGTCCATTGTCCATCCTATTACATTAAAAGAATATAACGAACAACAAAAAATACACACTACATTCTTTCTCTACACAAAATTGAAAATTGACCTTCATGCTCAAGCTCATCTCTATCTTTATTGGATATCATCTTTATATAGATTGCTCGAGTATTTTGAGTTGTAGGATTAAACCAGACATTGGTGGGTTTTAGGCTGTACTTCTGTAAAATCCATAAAATTAGAATTCAATAATAAACGGGTTTTATGATATTTTAGTTGTCTGCCAGTAATTTAGAATTAATAATAATAATAATAATTATTAATATTATTATTGTTATTATTATTATTATATAGTTAGTCCATTAAACATGAAAAACAAATTGTGTTATGAAAGATTATTAATCGATTTGATTTTAAATTGTTAATTAATTGATTGACTTTTAGCTAGTTTAATTTAGGCTTATCAGCTAAAGCCCATTGCTTGAGCCCGTTACCTATTGGTTCAACCCGTTAACCCATTTCTCTATCCAAACCCATCTACCCGTCCAACCCACTCCCCCTTAGTCACTGGACTATCCCGAATCCTCAACCCCACTCTCGGATCTACCAACCTCTCTCTTCCCGTAAAAACAAAGAGAATTTTTCAGAAGCTTTCTCACAGAAACTTTCTCTCCCCAAACTTTCACAAAGCCACCTCACCTCCTTCGACCTTTACCCTCTCCCCAATCCGACCGCACCGCGACGCTTCCCACCTCGCCCCGCTTAACCCAACACCCCTCCTGGGGCATTTCTGATGCAGCCCGCGCAACTCCCAACCGGCCTTCCGACGCCCGATCGGCCTTCCGCCGCCCGCGCCAGCCCGCCCCGGCGTCCGCCGCCCGCGTCCATGCCCCCGCGCGCCCGCGTGTTCGCCGTTCGACGACCTCCGTGCCCTTGTGCGGCACTTTCTCCGGCTTTTCGGCGTTCCGAGCACCTTCGTACGCCGATCCGAGTCTGAGGCTTCCCCTCGGTTCTCTTTCATCAGCTTTCTGTAGGTTATGTTAGAAACTTATTCTATTTCCAGAATAAGAATTAGACAGAAACCCATAATCCTGTCCGACCAAAGTTGACAGAATAAAGTTCTGTCAACTTTGGGATAATTAGTTTCCCAATTATGCTAATTATCAGTTATGTTAATATAATTAATTAATTAGATGGTAATTAACGGTTATTTAATTATTAGGATTGCTAGTAATTATTGGACCATCGTAAAAATTGTTGGATTATTTATAATTTAATTAAAATAAATATTTCACGTAAAATGGTTAAATTAGTAGGTAATATCACTGTTGTCTTATTAGATTATTGTCTTAAAATAGTATTTAAATACTGTCCTTAGTAAATATTCTAAAATAAATAAAAGGACTGCTAAATAAATGATTATCGTAATAATCATGCTATTATAGATTTAAAAGTATTTACTAAGTATGCTATGGTTATTTTACATAAATAAAATGCTAATTAGTTTCAAAAATATTTCCATTACCAAAATGGTATTTTGAATATAAGTAAATCTAATTAAAATATTAGTTCTATTTATTAAAGTAAAATCCTGTTTATTATTTATTTTAGATAAATATAGTAGATTATCATGTTATTATAATAAATAGTTTTTTATTAAAAAGATCATTTTATCCACTAGTTGCTAATTACGTGTATTACGTTAAAAGTATTAAAAGTGTATTTTCGGATAAATTATTTTCATAGTCACAAATAAATACTAATTTTTCACGATCTTATTATTAATTAAATTAATGATAATTTCATTTAAGAAAATAAAAAGTTTTATTATTTTATTATTAAAAATGTATTCTTTCCTTATATTTCTCACTTAGGGTTTCTCTAAAATATTTTTATAATTAAGCAACTGTCCTATTATAATTTTTAGTAAATTTAGAGTCTAGATTATTATTGTATTATTAATAAGTTAATTAATTAGAATTATAGCAAACCTTAGATTGGCAACTAAGACATGTTTTACTAATGTATGGTTCAGTTTCGGACATTAGCTTGAGTATTTTCCTGTCGTCATTTACAGCACCAGAAAACCAAGGAAATTTTTATATTATTCAAATTCGTATTTTAGTTGATAATTAAATACATTGCATCATTAGGATTATATACTTTATCGACACTTGACTCACGGGATCCCTCTCGGACCCAAATTAATTCGTTGATTGACTTATTGGCTCGGAAATTGGGGAGTAGTATAGCGTCTGTGACCAAAGCCATGTTACTAATATTGACTCTCTTGCACTAACCCCTATTGCACAGGGGATTGAGCTGTACCGTATGCTAGCATTAGGCCCAATGCTAGTATACATATTGACTCTACTAGCCGGTCACAGATTGCTACATACTCAAATCACTATTGAATCATTGTAGATCATCATTATTGCTCTTGGAATTTTACTGCTTCTTTGACTCATTTTTATTATTTAGAAAAATAATGCTTTAAAATTGCTCCTTGCATCTTTAATTATTTATTAAAATACTGAAAATGGATATATGTTTCTTGCTCCTTTTCTGACGGGAGACCAACATTTTTAGGTGACTACGATGACGAGAAGGTGCCCTTTAGTACCTACAACGGACCCGATTTGAGTTCTGAGGATATAGCTGAACCCGATCAGGGAGCTCAGGATTTCTAATCGTACTTGCAGTTTGGTTTTCTTGTTTTTTAAAGTTGTAATAAAAGACTGGTTGTAATAATTTGACTATTACGATGTTAGTATATTTTTATTTCTTAGACAGAATTAGTTCTGGACTTTAATGTTTAAATAAAAGTTTTTTTAATTCTCGTATTTTAGAATATTGTGCTTGAGTTACTAATAATTGATACAGCTTAATGTCGCCGTCTCATAACGGTACAGGTTGGGCATGATCCGACTGGACCCTTAATCTTGGGATCAGACGTGACATGTTTTCAGTGGTGGCCCATGCAGGTCTGTTCTATTAAAAAGTTTGGTATAGTCAACTTAGTCTAGCTAAACATACAGTGCTGCAATTGACTTTAGGTTTTAGTATGATTTAGAAAAAACAAACTCTAGAAACAATTGGAACACTTAGACTAATTGAGGAATTTCAACCCGTCATAACATATGATCGAAATTATATATATATATATATATATATATATATATATATATATATATATATATTTTATATGTATATATATATATATATATATATATATATATATATATATATATATATATATATATATATATATATATATATATATATATCTTGCTATAGCTTCGTAGGTTACCTTGCTTACGTATGTTACCTAAACCTTTCCAAAGGACGGCGAGAGGAAAGACAACCCATTCCGGTCCGGCCATCAAAGAGGGTTCATCCTTTGAGCACACCCCTACCCAGGCCCATTTCGACCGTTCCCCGTTGCAGCTCACCGATCGCCCTCATGCTGCATGGCCTCCCCGTACTACTTATGCTTCCTCAGTGCATACAGCATCACCTATTTCTTCCAGGACCACACCACCACCTCCTGTCGGTGTGAATCCTCCCATTGTTCCACCTGTGCGAGTGGAGCCCACCGAACTCGTAGGCCTGCTACGATGAGTTCTTGAGGCTGAGAGGGCCCAAGCTAAAGCCAATCGCGAGCAGACCGTGATTATGAGAGAGGGCATGGAGAATGCTCATAATGTGGCCATGGCAGCCCTAGATTCATCTTAGTCCGATTAGAGGTCTGCTAAGGTAAAATAAGAATATTTTGTTAAAGTTTTATGTTTCATTGGAGAAATTCAAGTCTGACAAGCAACCTATTATCCAGGAAAATGTCGGAACCATTGAGAACTTCAAGAAATTGGACCCGCGCCATTTCAAAGGAACAGAGGGCATCATCTACGCATATGAATGACTGTATGATATGGAACGACTTCTCAGCGTTGGTCGACTACCTACCGACCTCATAGTAGAGGCCGTCGCTCTTCAGCTTAGGGATTTGGCTAGCATTTGGTACAGAAATGAGCCAAGATTCCAGACTGGAGGAACCTCCTTACGTTCCTTCAAGAAGCAATTCAAGCGAAAGTTCTTCTTGGAAGCAGTCCTGGAAGCTATGAGAAGGCAATTTCATGACCTGAAGCAGGAAGACCACACTATCGAGGAGTATGCAGCTGAGTTCAACCGGCTCGACAGATTTGCCACCTGCCTGGTGGATGATCTAGTGGAGCATGCCAAAAAGTTCTAGCACGGTTTGCGAGAGGGGATCCGCACCTTGGTAGCTTTAAATGGTGCAAAACCTTACGACAAGATGTTGGGGGTGGCCCAAGATATATCACTACACCAAAACAGACAATTTACGACAGTTAGAGTTGTCTAACAACGACGTATTAAAACTGTCATTACATTTTTGATGGATTACAATTGTTGTTTAATATCAAAATTTATTTCACCAAAAATAGGAGATTTAGGTATGACAGATTGAAAATGTTGTTTAACATCCCAATTTTCTTAAAAATTTTGGCTCCTAATTTGGGTCCTAATTTTCTTCCGAAATTCGTGACCCCTCCTGCTGTAAATCCCATCAAAAGATTCAAAACTTTTCTTTCTCCATCTCTTTTTTCTCCTCTCAAAACTTCTTCTCCCCCTCTTGCTGGAACCTCCAATTTTTTTTTCTTTCTCCACATTTTTTCCTCTCGACCCCCTCCCGCTGGAACTCGCTTGAACCCTAAGGTAATTCTATTCTTCTAAAAACCTTTTTCTCTTAAACCCTTTTCTCTTCTTCTTCCTATGTACGAGGGTTTGGGTTTGGGTTTGGGTAAGAGAAGAGAGGAGTGGTAGGTGATGGTGATGATAATAGTGGTTGCCGTGTCTACGGAGGTGGTGGTGGTGCTACCACCAACCTAAAAGAGATAGTGTCTTTCAATGTCGTGGGAGGTGCTAAAAGCCTCGAGCGTAACCCATGTCCCGGTCCAATAGCCAATCTTCCTCTGCACGAAGTACATCTCGACCGGGAAGTAGATGGCCAGAGGCCAGAAGTTGACGGCACTGAGAACTCCCAGGACGCTGTTGAAGTAATGAAAGGCCTGTGGTTACAGATGACTAGCCTGCGGAGGTCGGGATAGCCCATGTCGCAGATGGCGCAGAGGTTGGTGTCTATGGTCCGATCGAGGTCTCCGAAGAGGATGGGTGGGCTATAGTTGGTGATGAGGCTGGTAATCTAGGGGTCGGTGAAGCTGTGGTGTTTGAGGAAATGCCAGACCGAGTCGGGCTTGGAAGGGGATATGGTGTGGGATTAAAACCATTTTTTAACATCAAAATCCATTTCCCAAAAATAGTAAATTTAGAACGTCGGTCAATTATTTATCTTTGCACATTCATACATGTTTTTATGCATGAGCAACACCCATATTGTTGCTGACAATTAGACATTTTTTACAGACTATCGTGATCATACCTCTGATTTCCTTTGGCGTAGCACAATTTGGTTCACTACTGAAGGTCATTACTTGTATCTTCTGTTCAAGACTGTTAAGAGACATGATTATTATCTGAATAGGTAGACTGATTTGCAAATATTAGTTGAATAACTGAAGGAAAAAAAATTGGTTCATTATTGAAGGAAAAAATGGTTTCAGGAGTTGACATATAAAATTTGCAAATATTAGTTGAATTCCCACAGGCACTACAAATGTAGCTCGATGTGATTTCTAATTTTAGTTACAAAGTAAAAGAAAGTAGTCAAATTATCAAGGGTCGTCAGATTTTCCTCATTGAATGGGAACAAAAGCAGGTCATTTTAAGGGGCCTTAATACTGTAACATATGTACAGTTTAAATGCCCGAGAAGGAAGTTGCTAGGTTCTTTCCTCCATTAGCTTGAGCCAAATTTCAGTTGATATTTTAAATAATATGTGCCTAGTTAAAGTTGATATCAGTTGGCACTTTTGAACAAAGTATATTTACTTCAGTTCTCTTTTTCTTTCTTTCAGCTGTTGCCAGTCCTATTCCTAACCTAACAAGTTCACAATTTCTTGTTGCTATTGACATGCTTGAAAAGGAATATGTGCTGACAGCAGCACAATATCAGCTCTCTTTTGCATAACAAGTACAAATATTCAGGTAGTGCCTGTGGGAATTTTCTTTTCAGTGTCAAAGTCTTAGTGAATTAGTTGTGCTAAGTTCCTACTAGTACATCGGTATTATTTATGCCACCATATTTGAGAAAATCTGTCATTTTTTGTTTATGTATGTGTTGATGGCCAGTGCTGCATCAGGAAGAAAGTAAGCAATATCATTTTTTTTCTTTTGATTCTCTTGGTTACATGCTGCCTACATATGTTGGACATGGATCCATGGATAACCACAAATGTTATGGCAAACAATCTTCAACTTTTAGGCATACTACAAAATGTAAACCTGGATGAACAAACCACAAAAAATTTACCAACTTTTGCAAAAATAAGCTGAGAGCGGATTTATCTCCCAATAGAAACGGTATTTGGTGTAACTAAAAGAGAAATGAGATTCACAATAAGATGTTAGGATTCATGTGCAGATCCCAAAGTTTCAGGTGTTTGAGCTTCATGATGATGGTCACATCGAGTTCAATGTGCTCGGCCGAGACTTAGAAGTGGGACAGCGGCCCCAGTACACTGTACCCCCTAACGTCTGGTTCGGCTCCTTTCCAACTTTGGATGTTGCATCATTTTCCATAGACGGCAGCTTTCTTGTCAAGGCACCCAGTAGAGACCCCGAACTACATTACTCCTGGCCTGTTGCACCTGTGCTCTCGGCTTTCAGTTTGAGGATTTTGAGCTGGCAACATTTTCTTCGGAGCTCGTATCTATTGCTCCCAATACAGAGCCTTTCCTTACTTATCTCACACATACCAACTGAAGTAAAATCTTCTTGTTAGTGTTTTGATGGAGTAATAGTTTGGTTGTCCTCTTATATCACATTGTTTTGAATATTTTTTATCAGCTAAAACTTCACTTATGAAAAGATATGGTGTGTCTATTAGAACCAGATGATAATAATAGTATGGCAATAAAAGTTATAATTTTGAATATTTTTTAATATTTGCTTCCTTGATCTGGAGATGTGTTGATGTACAGAAAATCTTATTAGTACCTTTAATTCCTACTTTGATTTTGATTTTTCTTTTGTCTGCTTCCACTAATATAGTCTTCTGATTTTGAGTATGGCACATGCTGTGGAAGCCTTAGCACATGTTGTAGAAGCCTTAGCACATGCTGTAGAAGCCTTAAGCTCCTCAAAGATATCATGTGCGGACAATGGATTCTAACAATAGATTGTAAGTACTCTCGTGTAGTGATTTAACAGTTCCTTTAAGACAAGGGCATTAGGACTAGTTCTTTATTCATTTGGTAAATGTATGACTGACGTATATCCCAAACCATCCACCACTGATCGCCGCCGGAGCTCCTTCACCTCTTCATCCACCTCCGACCGGGACTCTATCCGCGACATCCGTCTCAAGAAGGCACGCCTTCCCTCCTCCTCTCTTCTCGCTCAAACTGGCCATGCTGCACGGACGCAGATACACTAACACGGTCACACGGCACAATCAAGACATGGCTCATAGTGTATTTTTTGAATGCCAATGTTCATGTCGGGTACGTGTTCAATGCAACGCTTTATGGACACGGCATGTCTTTTTGTTGTTGTTATTCAAATGGTCTTAGATTTCAGATTTTTTTCTACCCCTAATTTTGCAATTACAATTGAATGTTTGGTTTTGAGTTATTTATAAAACATTTTTGCCCCTTTCTATGCACATCAGGATACTATTGTATATGAGTTACTTGGACCTTGGTAACATACAAGAATGATACAGGTAATTGTTTGAATTGTTAGCTTAACTTATAGAATTTTACTTTCTTACGTAAAAGTTGTTTCTTTTATTAAGAGTTGTTATGTTAAAAAAAATATGGAATTTGATGTTGTTTGATGAATGCGGTTAAGATATATAATTGACATTTAATTTGGTAAAAAACCTCTTTTTGCTGGTCTTTGTTCAATTTTTGAGGAATTTGTTGTACATTACCACCCAAGTGCAACTGCAAATGGAAGGTTTTGGTGGTTTGCGATTTCGGGAGATGAGCTGAACACACACCTTTAGGGGCTGGAGTACTTCATGTTTGTAAATTTTGTGTTACATCGATAGGTTTTTGCAGCGGGATATATGGAGACAATGATGAAACTGCATCATTGCTGCAGTATTTGCAATGTTCTTATTGCCTTGTAAAAGTACTATCTAGGAATATTTTACTTAATAATGCTTCATTTTGCAACCTTGAAGTGGAGGATTCAATTTCCCTTACCACTGAAAATAATATGAATATGTAACGAGTCTAACGACTTGCTTACCAGATTGAAAGGGACGTAAAGTTTCCATAAGTTTTCCTTTTAAGCTATCTTACTTCATTTCCAGGTAGAAGAGCTAAGGAGCAAGGTACACGAACCTTATGCCTACAAGTGGACAGCTCTGCATTGTGAACTATCTTCTCTTATAAAATATATTTCGCCTTTTATTTGTTACTGATAAGCACAGCTCTGCATTGTGAACTATCTTCTCTTAGGATGTAAGTGCATTTTTTTTGCTTGTGTGTAATGATATAGTTGGCTTTAACTTCTAATATTTCATAATCTAATACACTACCAAAATACACTCATTTAGCGACGGATTATTAGCGACGGACTTATTCCGTCGGTATTAGCAACGGTTTCGTGGCCGCTCAGCGACTGCTTACCGACTACAATCCTTTGTTATTTTTATTTTAATTTTAAGGGGAGGAAAGGTCGCACATCCGTCGCTAGAGTGTCGGTGCTGTAGCGACGGAGTTTTCGTCGTCGCTACACAGTCGATTATTTGGCGGGAATTGTGTAGGAAATTGGCGGGAAATATTTTCGACGCCTTAGCGACGGATGTGCAGTCGACACTTATCCAAAAAGGCGACCGCGTGGTGACGATTTTTTACCCGTCGCTCGTCCGTCGCTAAATAAACGTTCCAGACTTTAAATGGAACGGCGGGGGGAACTTTTCGCATTCCCCCCAAATTCACTCTCTTTCCTCTCTCTCTCTCTCTCTCTCTCTCTCTCTCGCCGGCGTCGGCTTCGGTGATCGGCGTCGGTGTCGTCGTCGGCGTCGGCGTCCTCTCCTCTCTCTCTCCCGAAGGTAACCCCCTCTCTCTCTCTCTCTCTCTCTCGGTTATAGGGGCTGGGCGGCGCGATTGGGGCTGGGCCGTCCGTGGCTTGGCGGCTGGCTTGGGTCGGGGGCTGGGTGGTGGGCTTGGGGTGAAGGCGTCGGGGTCTGGGAGGCGGGCTTGGGGTTGGGGCGTCGGGGGCTGGGCGGGGGCGTCGGGGTCTGGGAGGCTGGCTTGGGGTTGGGGCGTCGGGGGCTGGGCGGCTGGCTTGGGTCGGGGTCTGGGCGGTGGGCTTGGGGCGGGGGCGTCGGGGTCTGGGAGGCGGGTGGGCTTGGGGCGGGTGGGCGTCGGGGTCTGGGAGGCGGGTGGGCTTGGTAGTGTAAGGAATCTAAAATATTTATTTCAAGGGCATCTTGATATCTTATAAGGTATACCAAATTGCAGGCTCATGAAAGGCTTGAGGAAAAGGAGTGTCTTGCAAAGAAAGATATCCATAGAGGTCGACAGAGCAAAAGAATTTACAAAGGAAAACAACAGACAAGGTCTAGTGACTAATGTACTTTCATAAAATTTATATTTAAATATAACATGTTTTGATATCAGAAAGCTTAATACAATATTTTTTCGCAACGACCATGCAGTGTTTGAAGAGGAAAAAGTTGAATTTGAGATGGAGCACCTCGTTAGTTTTTAGTTGCGTATTCATCATTAGGTAATTTCTCACAAATAGTAGTTCTCTGTAATTATTGAATACATGTACCACAAGTTTAGAAGGCTTTCTTTTATGTTTCTCTCGTGGCAATGTCCATTTTATAGGCGATCATGCATGTTATTCACATGTCTTTAAGTAGTTCAACATGGGTTTACAGTATTATGTAGGAAAGTTAAAAGATTGGTGGCATCGGGTATCCTACTCAAGGAAATGACTCCATTTAATTTAATTTTTTTTAACATAGGAACACTACTTATCAAAATGTTAGCTAAGATATACTTGATTTTGTAGGTTACAAATGGGCAAATACAAAATTTTGTTCATCGCATATGACTGATATTTAAACTAATCAGTCATTTCTTGATTTCAATGCTTATATGTTATTTCATTAAAGGTGCTTTGACAGAGAAAAAAATTATTTCATATGTTGCACACATCTGCTATAGAATTTTCCATTATTAACTTTTCTGTCATTTGAACTAATTTGTAAATCTATCAAACTTTAGTTAGCATAGCTGCATAATGGTTCACTAACTATTTACTTTCCCGAAGTCTACTGAAGGCATGGAAGTTGTGTGTCAAAAATAAATTTAAGACTAAATTTGTTTGGAGATTTACAACCCAAACCCAGATACTATCTCCGAGTCTACAAAGTAATGGCATGGTTTGGAGCCCCCAGTAATTAACATCCCTTGACTTGTTTATCGAAACCCAGAGAATAAGCCATTAAACCTTGAGAATAAAAAAAGAATGTGCACCAATCAACTATCATTAGAAACCTTTATGGTACCTAGAGTGTAGGATGTAAAATCTTACAGTGTATAACACATTAGTAAGTTGGAAGCAAAGTAGCACCATCAAGAATTTATAACGTTAGAAGCAAAGCTGACACATAATACTTCAATCATAACTGCATCTCTTATCGAAGTTATTATTTCCCACCTACTACCATAAACTTATATCATGAAGCTACCCAGTTACTCCACAAATGCTAAAAAAAAATAGAGGAACATTATGGAGTTGTTTTTATAGATTAAAGTAACTTGCTACATTTTAGAAGGGTAACTGCTAAGTTACAGCAGAGCTTGACACACATCCGTAATTTGCTTAAACTGTCCTCCTTTGTAGCGACAGAGGCATAGCAAAACACTGGCTTGATTGCAGGAAACTAGTAGTGATCTTCGTCGAGCAATTCTTTAACATCTGCGAGAGGTTTCATCGGAACAGAACGTCAGACCACAAGCTTTTACTAGCCCATATACTGAAGAACTAAGAGGTAATGTGCATTTAGCAATGGTTTGATGCATAGGTCAAGACATCAAAACACATAATAGCCTTATCTATTTATGGTTTAAATCATGATGATCAATGATGCAGAACATTTATTTGGATAGCCTGCAACTTACTGCATGGTATGTGTGTATCTGTATGGGGAGAGGCATTACATGGAGAAAGACACTTACTGGTTGGTGCCCACAGATGGTGTTGCCTAATTCCTGGAGATATCGTTTGCTATACTAGTCTCTATGATATCCTTATCAAAACCCATACCCATACAGTCTAAGGCCTTGATGAATATCTGCTAGATATAATATTATACAATACATGAGGGTTAAATTTATTTTTGGCATGAGTCACTCCACAACATTTAAAGCAAGTGGATCATTACTCGAAGCTGTTGGTGTCAACAAGATGGATATATGAATTATGGACATGAATGCTTTATATAGAATTTGTTGTGGCACTTAGTACCTTTCCTATTTGGGTAATGAATGTGGTTCCAACAACTGTGAGTAACACCTCGTCAGCAATATATTATCGGGGATTAATTGGTCTTTTCATGACTGGTAAGTTCATCTTATATATTCCGTTGGATATTTAATATTTTTGGTATCAACATCTATCGATGCCTTAATTATCGTAGGTATGAGCCTTTGTCAACATTATTTTGTTAACATCTAACTGATGCCCATATTTAGTTTTGAGCCTTTCTCAACATCCCCACGTACATATGATATGTTGCACACTTTTCTTCTTTTCTCAAGCCAAAATGCCTGTGAGAAAGTTTGCTCAACAGAGGTATAATGCTAGAAATGGATCATATGATTTGCCCTCAGGTGCCATTTTTGTTACAAAGAATTTTTTCCATACTCCGATAGTGGCATTCATCGAAAGCTGTCGATAGATTTTCTGTATTCCATCTGTGATGTGAAATATAAATGTTTGTTACTATTGGAGTTTCTTAGTTTCAAATTTGTTTCCTTATTGTACTTAATATTATGTCTTTGTAGGTACGATGAGTTAGGTTTAAACTACAATGTTCAATATATTGCTGAAAGTATTCCTTAATGGAATTATTTATCTAGAAGTCTGTTTGAAATGTGGGATCCGTGGCTATTTCTTTGATACATGTTATTTTATCTTATGCTATTTTTATCTTTATAGGGGCAGTACAAAATTCAATCAAGGTAGCCCAGGTATGTATGGTATTTTATTTTAAACTCTAGGTATCAATATCAAGTTTGATTATAAGATTGGTATATTGGTTACATTGGAAAGGACAGGTTTGGAGAAGAAATGAAGAAAAACTCAACGACTGCAGGTGTTAATATGAGTCATATGCTATCTTAGTTACCTTATCCGCGATGAACGATCTCGATGTCACAATGGTTTTGAAATGCACTTTTTTGTACTGCACTTGAGATTGTAAGCTAGCAATAACATTCTCTTGTTTTTATTCATCATGAGAATGAACCGTTGTGAGATAGCAACATTGGTTACTTTTTGTTTTTTTATGGAATATCGCTATGTAAACTCGATACATTTATTAGTTAATACAATTTTGATTGAGTTTATTCATTGTTGATGATTGTTGATGTTTATATGAAATTGTATTTTATGATGTATTTCGGTTTTATATAGAGGATAAACAAGTTTAAATAAATTTGATATGAATGAATTGAGTAATTTTTTTATATTTGTTTCCAAAAAAATGACAGACTTTACCTGTTTAAAATGTTAAAAAAGTGGTAGACAAATTTACATGATATTTGACAGTTTTACTCCGTCGTTTTTATTTGACAGATAATAACTGTCGTTCTATTCAGCTATAAAACTACAGTCCAAAACTGTCGTTTAAATTTTAGGACGCGCTATTAACGACGGATGTTCTGACATGTCAAAACTGTCGTTTAATGTGATTTACGATATTTTTGGTCTGTCAAAAAATGCATGTTCTGGCGTAGTCCAGTTCGTCTGCCCGGCCCAAGAGGGAGCACCCAGGGTTCAGCAGCAACTATCAGGGCAACTCCAAGAGGCACATCAACAACAGCAACAATAGGCAATCTTATCCCCTGCGATCCCAGCAGCAGTCAGCAACACCCAATAAAGCACTCATGTACAATCAACAGAAGGCGCCCAACTGCACCTATTGCAAAAGGCCCGGTTACACCGCAGAGATCTGTAAGAAGAAGTTGGGACATTAGCTTGCTTGTGGGTCTGCCACACACCCACCAGGTTAAGGACTGTCCAACAATGTTTAACAAGACTGGAGCAGGATAGGAGAGAGGTCCACTACCTACCCAGCAGCAGCACTACAACCAGCACAGAGTAGGGCAAGCTTTTGCCTTAGCCGTTGAGGAGCCAGAACCAGAAGTTGTAAGAGATGTCACAGGATGGAACGAGCACAAATCTCCAATAACAGTTCTAGTTAGACGATAAAGAATATGTAGCAGTAAATAGAGAGAATATATAAGGTAAAGTGATACGTACATGAATCATGGTAAGGCATATCAAGATTGTAAATGAATATAAGAACAAGAGAATAGTGTATATCATGTACAGAAATCAGAAAAACTATAATTTATGTGAGTTTAGCACTAGTTTCAATATTTAATCGGCTTAGGAACTTGATACAAGATTTGACCTGGTTAATCATACGTACGGTGTATGATTAACACTGTTCAAAGTTCAAGACTTGATGCAAGGAGGGTATTGATCACATATCTACGCTAATACCCCCGCCCCCGACCTGTATAGTGGATCCAACCATGACACGTTATGACACGGGATTCTCTGAGAATGTAGCTAACCTTCGCAGGAATCGTGTCTATACAGTACACAAGGAACAAGGACAAGGCTCGCACAAGATATACCAAGGAATAACATCTCATGACGGGATCCAGACAAATACCATCCGTATGAACAATGTGTCAAGAGAACAAGGCAATCTACACTAAATACAAGAAACATAGACGATATCATAAAATAGAAATATTATCAGAGAATGTACTCGTCTGAGATCCGGTGGAAAATATCAACAGTTAATCGAGGCTCAGAGTGAAGTCTCAGACCTAAAGAAAATATATACATGAGTTAAATAGGGTTTAACAGTGTTAGACATGATTTTCTAGTATATGTTATGCAATCTAGGTCAAACTCAGTCAAACTAAGTCAAACTAGGTCAAACTAAGTCAAACTGGGTCAAACTAGGTCAAACTAACTCAAACTGAGTCAAACTAGGTTAATCTAGGTCAATGGTCACACCAAGTCAACCCTTAGTCTAACTAGTCAAATTAGTCGTTTCTAGGTAATATGAGCCTGATTCTAGGGTTTGGGATCATACCCTATGACCTATATCTTACATCATGATAGCTTATCCTAATGATTTACTTATTGCCATTATTCTAATGTATTACTCATTGTAGATACTAGGATACATCCCATAAGATACATATATAAAATATACATATCACATATATGTCATTTCATTACCCTACCTATACACATATACCAATATATACCTTACATTAGTTAGTGTAGTACTAACCATAAAATACTCTATATCATAATACTTTAGTATCAACCTATAACTACCCTTGACAACTTTGTGTTCCTTACAACCAACTCACTATCCCCACATATCCTGTTACCCAAGCATTCCTTTCCATATACCCATATAATTATTCATATGAGACATACTTCCATCCTTGACAACTCGAGTCCCCCAACTGACATCAAGTCAGTCTAATGATCACTCATGGCCATCTAACCCCTATATCCCAAACCTCCCAACTGAACTTCATATCTGTCCTACAATTGACTGATACAAAGACCCCTCTCAAGTTCAGTCCAACTAAACTATACTCCTCCTTTAGTTCAGTCTAGTACTGAACTCAAACCCTTCCCCTTCTAACTTCCTGTGAATGCCCTGCATATATACAGGGACCTCTTCCTAGAAATCATAACAGTATATAAATAAATATATATATATATATATATATATATATATATATATATATATATATATATATATATATATATAGACAATAATACTTATTCCATATACCCCTTGCTACTTACTGTCCTACACTTAAACTTCATAATCCTGCCTATAACCTGCTGCTGCTAAAGACCCTCCACCCTGTTGTCTTAACAACAGGCAATCTAGGCATTGCTGCTGTCCCTCTTCCTTCTCTCCATATGCACAAGTTTATAAGCCTACATTAGTCCTCCTGGCAACTTTCTATTCGTACTGCTGCTACTACTGTAGCTACTTGGTACTACATGTAGCCTCCTATCCCTATCTATTGCATAAAAGAGAATATAGAATGGTCCTGCCATATACATTTCCGTAAATGGAAGAATTCTTCAGAGAATATATACACTCAGGTTCATCCTTACTTCTGAAACTGTCTCTATTCCTATCTCTTACTCCAGGACAACACCTCATTCCTCTCCCTACCTACCTGCGGTCAATGTGGCAGCAAGGATCCCCCTCTCCCTCTCACTCCTTTACTGGATTGATATAAGTCCAGTCCCACAAAGCTGAACCTAAAATCAACTCACAAAACATTCCTATACATCTATTCACAATACTAATAACATATATATAGGATACATATACATAGGCACTACCTCATATGCCAAATACCTTTCCCTCTTTTTAGATACCCTGCACTCGAGCACTCCTCTCCCTAATATCTACCACATGATCTCCAATCCAAGGTTTAGTCCAAGAATACTGGACCCTCATCTCAGTTCAGTCATCTACTGAACTTGACAAATCTTGGTTTTCTTGCTTTCCATTCGAGCCCCCAATTCCTTGTCTTTCCTTCTTTCTAAACTTGCAGCTGCTCTGCACTAACTGAGAACAGGGCAATCCGCTCACTCAAACCTATTATCACGACCCGCACCCGCTTTTCGGATGCGAAGCGTGTCCAACCCAAGCCTACGTCGCAGTATCGGCGATAGTATGCTGTCTATACACAAGTCACGACAATCTAGAATCACGAAAATCTATATCTCATCTACAGAATAATCATGTCACAATCAAGATCAATGAAAACGACATGAATTGAACAATAATGAATATAACTGAATATCAAGAATCAATGTCACGTCCGGTGGACACAAATCCACTACCAATAGACGAAAAAATAGAGAAATACATGAAGTAACTAACTGGATAAAAACTGCTAATCTAAACCACCTCAACTGCAAGTACTGCGATCTGATACTGGCCCAACCCTCTCGTACGCTCCTGACTCAAACTCGGCTAACCTGAAGAGATCATCAGGTCCTCAGAGGACTAACAAGATACATAAAAATGAGCCTTTCTAACAGTTTATTATGCATGAAAAAATACAGAATAAACAAAACTGAGGAATGAATAAAACACGAATCTGTACACTGACTACACATAAATGAACTGCTGAACGAGGACGAGAGAACTCATGTCAAGATGTCACGGATAACCAAATCGAATGCTCAAACCCTCGTCCCTAGTGTGGACTCGCAGGTTTGAACAACTACTAACTCTCGTCCCTAGTGTGGACTCGCTGGCTAGCATCACCCTCGTCCCTAGTGTGGACTCGCAGGTGTGAAACATATACTACTAACCCTCGTCCCTAGTGTGGACTTACAGGTTAGCATCACCTTCGCCCCTGGTGTGGGCTCGCAGGTGTGAAACATATACTACTAACCCTCGTCCCTAAGTTGGACTCGCAGGTTAGCATCACCCTCGCCCTTAGTGTGGGCTCGCAGGTGTGAAACGTATACTACTAACCCTCATCCCTATTGTGGACTCGCAGGTTAGCTTAAGACACAGATAACTACTAACCCTCGTGTAACACCCACTTTTCTAAAATGAGGGTAATTTTGAACTTTTATAATTTCGATTAATCGATAATAAGATTTAACTCATGTTGTAAATGTTGGTAATTTTTTTAATCAATTTAAAACTATTTAAAATTTTGTATTATGATTTTGATGGTTAACTAGTTAATTCCTAGTTTTGCTAAGCTTAGAGACTAACCATGGGGACCTAACCATGTGATTAGAATGACTATTTACAACTTTTTAGGCTAAGGGTATTTTGGTCATTTTGTGACTTTTGAATTATTTAGGATTTTAATTAATTGGTGAATTTTAGATTATTTTAATAATAATTAAATTGATGTATTATGATTTTGGTCATTTTTCATATTTTAATATTTTGGGAAAATTTTATATTTTTAATATTGTTTTTATTGGATTTGTTTAGTCGGGTTTGAGTTTCGTCTCGTTTCGACTTGTATTGTGACCCGGGTAGCTTGAACTCTAGATGGGACCCAATATTAAGTTAAGCATGGCTCACAAGACCCAACATTAAGTTAGTTAATTAAACTAATTTTTATCATGTTAGAATGGTTAAGTTAGAGACTCAAAACTAGATCATTTTGACCCCAAACTTGAACCTAGTCTAGACTTAACCATATGAGACTAGAGAGGGGCAATTAGGATATTTCTCATTAGCCCTAATGGACTCTTTATGGCAGCCACCTTTAGGAGAGAATGATTCATTTCATTCATTACAATCTTGCCTCTTTTATTTTCCTTTTGTTCTTCCCCAATTTTAGAGAGCCTTTCCATTGATTTGATCTCCAAATCAAATCATTCCTTCACCAAACCTTCCCTCAATTATTCCCATTCTCCAAGGAAAGGGTGCTACCAAGGATTGGAAGAGGAGTGCAAGGAGGAGTGTCCACTTTGAGGGATCTTCGTATCGGAGCCGTGTCCTAAAGGATTTCATTGGGATTCTACTCCCAATAGGTAAAATCCATCCTCTAAATCGATTTCCTTTGCATATAAATTAGTTTTGAATCCGTAGGATCCATCCTCATGTATGTGTCCTATTTAGATTCAAATTTGAGGCCATTTGGAGCTCTCTTGAGGATTTTAGATATGTATTTTGTGTCCTACTTGATAGATCCCAAATTAGGACACCCCATGTGTATGTATGTATGATAATAATTTAAATAGATATTTAAATTCAGTTTTAGAATGGTTAGAGAGTGGATTGATCTTAGTTAGGATGGTTAGAATGAGTTTCATTTGGATACCTATGTTTGTATCCAAATATCTTGGCCTATATGTGTTCTTTTGTCAAATTCGTCATAATTTTCATCCACGTTTTTATTAACCAAAGCAACTTAGAAATGTCATAACTTTTAGCTTAGAACTCCGATTTATCTCCCGTTTTTTTAAAAGAACCATATCGAAGTTAGCTTTCCAAATATATAATCAATCAATCAAAGGTATAAGTAAAATATAATGCTTTATAATGAATATTAACATATATAATGTATAAAAGTATGAATGTAAATATGCATGAATGTATATATCTATGTAACTATGTAAATATGCATGATGTAACATATGCCTATATAAATAAATATGTATGTAATGTGGATATGCATGTATGTATGAAGGTATGTATTTATATATATTATCTATTTTATATTACGCATTGTTGTGGTTCACAGTATCTTGTGATTGTGTGTGTGCTAGCCTAGGCTTGGTTAGGCCTAGTGAGACTTGTTAGACTTGTTGGGCTAGGACTTAACCTAGTTGACCTAATTTGACTAGTGTGGTTGACTAGAGTTGACCAAGTGTTAACTTTAGTCTAGTTTGACCTAGACAGCATGCAGATGTATTGTACATTTTATTTATCATCTCTCGTATACATCTTGACCTGTGTTGATCTAAATAGGACTCTGTGGCTTCAGTTTGGACCTCTATACCTTTCAGCTGTTCAGGTTATCAGGCGAGTACATTATCTGATAGTTCTCTCATTTAATTGTCAATTACTGTACTTCAGTTATAGTTAGTTTTATGTGATTCTCTGTTACAACACGTATAGATATTTCTGGATTCATGTATGCGACACACATACCAAACTTATCTGGCCTCTATTACTGGAATCACTGGAATCATTCTGGAATCTATTTCTGGAATCATCATATTTTGGCTGGACTCATCTCGATTCTCGTGTCCAATTCTAGATTCATTTGTATTGCGGGGCGGGAAAATATTGAGTAAGATATGTAGACATATCCCAAATCTGGAATCTCCTAACTGGAATCTACTAGAAGCATAGCTATCTCTCGCCTGATCAGTGAGAGATGTGCCTGATTACCTACAGCCATTTACATGTCGATCTCGGTATTTTAAAACACACTGTTAGAATAGCTGGGCTCACTTGGATTCTTGATCACTACCTAGAATCATCTTGTACTGGATTCATCTTGTATTAGATTCATCTCGTACTGGACTTATAGTAGTTTTACACTTGTTTTGCATTTACTGTCTGGACTTATTATGTTACTTCAGTTCAGCTAAATTTATTTTACAGTCTTCATTGCCATCATTCTTCTCTTGTTTTAGTTATTTTACTTTTCTTGTATCTTACTGCTTCTCTATACTATCACCTAAATATAAACTGCCATATTCATCAATAAAACTGTTTATAACTGTTTTATAGTTCTCTGTCATTACTTGGGATTTCTTGATGAGTTGTACTCGTTCCTGTCCTGACTGGACCTGTTGATAAATTTTACAGATAGCTTGGAGGTTGCCTGCTAGCCTAGAGGAGACACAGTAGAGGTTGTATAGATAGTTATTTTAGTTGTCTTGAGTTGTATTTACTTTATGGATTACTGTATTTGAATTTTGAGATGTTTTCTGGGTTTGTGTATCTTAGACACTTAGACTTCTATCTGCGGTATCTCTTTGTTGATTTCATATTTTATCCATCTCTTATCATGCTCTACCTTAGATGTGATTGAGATTGTATTTGCTATGTCACCTCCATTCGGAGTGTATACTGTACATGTACCTTTATATTGTTAGATATTTGACCTAGGACTGCGTTCTACCGCCGACACTGCGGCGTAGGCTGGACGTACCAACTTCTCGTGCCCTTACTCTAGGGTGCGGGTCGTGACACATTTTTAGTGGTGGCCCATGCAGGTCGAGTTTGTGTAGTGGTATTCGAACTAGAGTACCACTACAGCCTGCAGTAGGATTAGGATATATTTTTGAAGGTACTCAATCACAGTTAGGATCCCTTGAGAGATTCCTGGGATGACCCTTAAGAATCTTATTATAAAATATCTTGAAATTTGATTCTAATAGTTTATATTTATCTTTCTTAGTTAGTTAATGAATTTGATTTTTGGGTATCCATTGTTGATTTAATTTAATTTTTGTCAAGATGAAATTATATGGGCTAGGTCATCTAAGTTATGGAATCTAGTCTTCTACAGTCACATTAGCCAGCATGGTGAGGACATATTGTCTGACTTTGGATATATTTCTCGGGTGTAGAAATTTAAGGTTTTTGCAGCCAAGCTAGCGGCATCGTAAAAATTTTAAATACCATGATTCTAGAGGTATGTGCCTAAGTCGAGGACTTTGTGATTATCGTAGCCTTGCTTACTAGTATGACGAGGATTTAGAGTACCATGATTTTGGATAGACGCATATGATTATCAGATTGTACCTTAAATATTCTTGAACATGTTTTATCTACTTTTGTTTCAGTCATTCTCAAAAAAAAAAAAGAATTATTGTTTGTTTTGTTTGTTTTGCTTCTCATTATTTAACTTAGGAGTAGCTTTAGCTGTATTATAAACCTTATGTAACTTCTTACTATGAATTTCTTCTTAATACAATGAATCAATAATTTTGCTAGACCTTATCTTGGATTTGATATTATAGCTCTGGTTTCAAAATGGTTCTTCTTTTAAACAGATAAGCAGAACAGATTTTATCGTTATTTTTTTCTTGCTATTATTCTTGTATTAAATAATAATAATAAAACTGTCTTGATTACATCAATCACCTACTTTGTAATCTTGGTAGGAATCTAAATGTTGATCTTGATATGGAATTTGATTTTTATATTGGGACATGAGAATATATATAGCGGACACAGACACTTGCCTGATGCGTATGCATGTTACACTTTGATTACCAACCTATCTGAATATATATTAATATGTTGTTGATGTTTAAATTCTCAAAACTCTAGTATTTCTGGTTCTCTGCTTTTTCCAGCTTAAATTCGTAATTTAAATATAAATTTCATGTTATTAGTTTTGTTACATCACTGCACATATATGTTCATACAGGGTTTCAATTCTTAAAGAAATTGGATGAGTTTTGTTTTTGAAATTGTCAAATCTAAGACCGTGTACATATTAACCCTTAATACTGGATTTTAAATATTAGTTCAATCTGTTGTTTTAAATATAATATTTTGAGCTATATACATTATTGTATGTAGGAATATAATGTTAGGTTTCACATTTTTTTTACATGTTAGGTTGTGATAAACATTGGGTTGGTTTGATGTTCGAAATTCTCCAAAATTCTAAAACTGAATACATGTTAACATTTTTTATTATTGATTGCAGATGTTTAGTTCAATTCCATATTTAATATGTAATATTTAGAGTTGTATACATTGTCGTATGTAGGGATAGTATGTTAGAGTTTTATCTCCATCATGTTAGGACGTGTTGGGAGCATTGAGTTGGTTGTGATGTTTCAAATCCCTAAAAATCTGAAACTGTATTATGTTAATATTACACTGGTTTAAATGTTAGCTTATTTCAGATTCTTGTATGTAAATGCTGAACTAAAACTGGATTTAACCTTTCAATACTAAGCTATAACCCTGTACAAGGACACACACACCCTAACTTAGTATACACTGCCATATAAACCTAACCCTTCCTCTCTATGTTATGTTCATATATCTATATAGATATATATAGAGTTTATGCATACATGTTATAATGTATATATATACATAACTAAATCTCTACCTCTTTACATATATATATATTTATGGTTAGCCATGCATGCTATGAGTAAATAGGTTGTGCATTGTAGATTTTTAACCAATATGCCATGAGTAGTGTAACTGGATAGCTATTGTTTTGAAACCCAAATCCTCATATACACTTTCATGTATATTTTACATACACAAACGTCTACTATCTAACCACATAACCTTTACATAATGCTAGCGTTTCCCTCTCTAACGCTCTCTCTCTCTCTATATATATATTGTGATTGGATTTCAATGCAATTGACTTTTATTCTTTAACTTTTGATTTTGATTTTTCTTTGAATAGTACCCCTTTATAGATAATTGGTAGTTATCTTATTTTATTTTCTGATAAGTACCAATTTTTATATAGGATGGTAGACTGCCTTATAGTTTTGATGATTTGTTATTTCTGTATCTTTTCCAGTTTAACACCCCCGATTGCTTGTATGTTTGATACCCTATGACCCATTTGGTTAACATGACTAGTATACCTAGATGAGACTTTCACTACCACCATATGCCATGACCCTGTATGCCATCCTTTTAAATCGTATAATTTAGGTAAGTTCTGAGACCCTGATTGTTGGGGACGAGACTCTAGAAAAAGTACGACCATCTTAATTTCGAGGACAAAATTCTTCTAGAGGGTAGACTTGTAACACCCACTTTTCCAAAATGAGGGTAATTTTGAACTTTTATAATTTTGATTAATCGATAATAAGATTTAACTCATGTTGTAATTTTTGGTAATTTTTTAATCAATTTAAAACTATTTAAAATGTTGAATTATGATTTTGATGGTTAACTAGTTAATCCCTAGTTTTTCTAAGCTTAGAGACTAACCATGGGGACCTAACCATGTGATTAGAATGACTATTTACAACTTTTTAGGCTAAGGGTATTTTGGTCATTTTGTGACTTTTGAATTATTTAGGATTTTGATTAATTGGTAAATTTTAGATTATTTTAATCATAATTAAATTGATGTATTATGATTTTGGTCATTTTTTATATTTTAATATTTTGGAAAAATTTTAAATTTTTAATATTGTTTTTATCGGATTTGTTTAGTCGGGTTTGAGTTTCGTCTCGTTTCAACTTGTATTGTGACCCGGGTAGCTTGAACTCTAGATGGGACCCAATATTAAGTTAAGCATGGCTCACAAGACCCAACATTAAGTTAGCTAATTAAACTAATTTTTATCATGTTAGAATGGTTAAGTTAGAGACTCAAAACTAGATCATTTTGACCCCAAACTTGAACCTAGTCTAGACTTAACCATATGAGACTAGAGAGGGGCAATTAGGACATTTCCCATTAGTCCTAATGGACTCTTTATGGCAGCCACCTTTAGGAGAGAATGATTCATTTCATTCATTACAATCTTGCCTCTTTTATTTTTCTTTTGTTCTTTCCCAATTTTAGAGAGCCTTCCCATTGATTTGATCTCTAAATCAAATCATTCCTTCACCAAACCTTCCCTCAATTATTCCCATTCTCCAAGGGAAGGGTGCTACCAAGGATTGGAAGAGGAGTGCAAGGAGGAGTGTCTACTTAGAGGGATCTTCATATCGGAGCCGTGTCCTAAAGGATTTCATTGGGATTCCACTCCCAATAGGTAAAATCCATCCTCTAAATCGATTTCCTTTGCATATAAATTAGTTTTGAATCCGTAGGATCCATCCTCATGTATGTGTCCCATTTAGATTCAAATTTGAGGCCATTTGGAGCTCTCTTGAGGATTTTAGATATGTATTTTGTGTCCTACTTGATAGATCCCAAATTAGGACACCCCATGTGTATGTATGTATGATAATAGTTTAAATAGATATTTAAATTCAGTTTTAGAATGGTTAGAGAGTGGATTGATCTTAATTAGGATGGTTAGAATAAGTTTTATTTGGATACCTATGTTTGTATCCAAGTATCTTGGCCTATATGTGTTCTTTTGTCAAATTCGTCATAATTTTTATCCACGTTTTTATTAACCAAAGCAACTTAGAAATGTCATAAGTTTTAGCTTAGAACTCCAATTTATCTTCCGTTTTTTTTAAAGAACCGTATCGAAGTTAGATTTCCAAATATATATTTTAATAAGCCAAATTCTTTCTGTAACTTTCTGTAGAATTATTTGAGTGTCGGTTGTACGAAAGACGAACGTATTTCGGTATTTTCGCGATTTCGGGAGCTTCCGGACACGAAAATATGTCCGTTTAAAGTTTCGAAAAGCTAACACGAAGGGCTACAACATAATTTAATCCTAGAATTTAGTGAATGCCCAATTGGTACAGTATTGGTTTTAAGTAGAAGAGTGACTATACGATATATGCATTTTGTGTAACCTATGAGCCTATGTAGTATGGGTATTAAATGAATATAGAGTATGTAATACATGATATGTTAGATGAATGAAATGATATATATATGATATATATCTTCTTTACATTAATGTATATATATGGTTGAATGCAAGCATGTAGGAATGCAATTAATATAATGTATGTAAGCAATGCATAAATGCATGAATGAAAGAATGATATACAATGTATGCATGAAAGTATATAATGAATGCTAGATATGAATGTAAGGTATATATGTAATGATAGATATGAATGCATAATGTATAAATATTGTAATGTAATATATAATGATAGTATGTATGGTAATGTAGAATATATGATGCAAGCATGTATATGTCCACTGTTTTTCCTTTTTCTTATATTTTCCTTCCCTTCCCTTTCTATTTCAGTTTTTCCCCTTTTTTTTCTCTTCTATTTTTACATGTTATATACAATGTATATAATGTATAGATGCATGTAAGTATGTAATATGCATGAATGAATGTCATATATGAATGAATGAATGAATCAATCAAAGGTATAAGTAAAATATAATACTTTATAATGAAGGTTAACATATATAATGTATAAAAGTATGTATGTAAATGTGCATGAATGTATATATCTATGTAACTATGTAAATATGCATGATGTAACATATGCCTATATAAATAAATATGTATGTAATGTGGATATGCATGTATGTATGAAGGTATATATTTATATATATTATCTATTTTATATTATACATTGTTGTGGTTCACATTGTCTTGTGATTGTGTGAGTGCTAGCCTAGGCTTGGTTAGGCCTAGTGAGACTTGTTAGACTTTTTGGGCTAGGACTTAACCTAGTTGACCTAATTTGACTAGTCTGGTTGACTAGAGTTGACCAAGTGTTGACTTTAGTCTAGTTTGACCTAGACAGCATGCAGATGCATTGTACATTTTATTTATCATCTCTCGTATACATCTTGACCTGTGTTGCTCTAAATAGGACTCTGTGGCTTCAGTTTGGACCTCTATACCTTTTCGCTGTTCAGGTTATCAGGAGAGTACATTCTCTGATAGTTCTCTCATTTAATTGTCAATTACTGTACTTCAGTTATAGTTAGTTTTATGTGATTCTCTGTTACAACACGTATAGATATTTCTGGATTCATGTATGCGACACACATACCAAACTTATCTGGCCTCTATTACTAGAATCACTGGAATTATTCTGGAATCTATTTCTGGAATCATCATATTTTGGCTGGACTCATCTCGATTTTCGTGTCGAATTCTAGATTCATTTGTATTGCGGGGCGAGGAAATATTGAGTAAGACATGTAGACATATCCCAAATCTGGAATCTCCCAACTGGAATCTACTGGAAGCATAGCTATCTCTCGCCTGATCAGTGAGAGATGTGCCTGATTACCTACAGCCGTTTACATGTCGATCTCGGTATTTTAAAATACACTGTTAGAATAGCCGGGCTCACCTGGATTCTTGATCACTATCTAGAATCATCTTGTACTGGATTCATCTTGTATTAGATTTATCTCGTACTGGACTTATAGTAGTTTTACACTTGTTTTGCATTTACTGTCTGGACTTATTATGTTACTTCAGTTCAGCTAAATTTATTTTACAGTCTTCATTGCCATCATTCTTATCTTGTTTTAGTTACTTTACTTTTCTTGTATCTTACTGCTTCTCTATACTATCACCTAAATATAAACTGCCATATTCATCAATAAAACTGTTTACAACTGTTTTATAGTTCTCTGTCATTACTTGGGATTTCTTGATGAGTTGTACTCGTTCCTGTCCTGACTGGACCTGTTGATAAATTTTACAGATAGCTTGGAGGTTGCCTGCTAGCCTAGAGGAGACACAGTAGAGGTTGTATAGATAGTTATTTTAGTTGTCTTGAGTTGTATTTACTTTATGGATTACTGTATTTGAATTTTGAGATATTTTCTGGATGTTTTCGGAGTGTATATACTGTACATGTACCTTTATATTGTTAGATATTTGACCTAGGACAGCGTTCTACCGCCGACACTGCGGCGTAGGCTGGACTTACCCACTTCTCGTGCCCTTACTCTAGGGTTCGGGTCGTGACACATTTTTAGTGGTGGCCCATGCAGGTCGAGTTTGTGTAGTGGTATTCGAACTAAAGTACCACTACAGCCTGCAGTAGGATTAGGATATATTTTTGAAGGTACTCAATCACAGTTAGGATCCCTTGAGAGATTCCTGGGATGACCCTTAAGAATCTTATTATAAAATATCTTGAAATTTGATTCTAATAGTTTATATTTATCTTTCTTAGTTAGTTAATGAATTTGATTTTTGGGTATCCATTGTTGATTTAATTTAATTTTTGTCAAGATGAAATTATATGGGCTAGGTCATCTAAGTTATGAAATCTAGTCTTCTGCAGTCACATCAGCCAGCATGGTGAGGACATATAGTCTGAATTTGGATATATTTCTCGGGTGTAAGAATTTAAGATTTTTGCAGCCAAGCTAGCGGCATCGTAAAAATTTTAAATACCATGATTCTAGAGGTATGTGCCTAAGTCGAGGACTTTGTGATTATCGTAACCTTGCTTACTAGTATGACGAGGATTTAGAGTACCATGATTTTGGATAGACGCATATGATTATCAGATTGTACCTTAAATATTCTTGAACATGTTTTATCTACTTTTGTTTCAGTCATTCTCAAAAAAAAAGAATTATTGTTTGTTTTGTTTGTTTTGCTTCTCATTATTTAACTTAGGAGTAGCTTTAGCTGTATTATAAACCTTGTGTAACTTCTTACTATGAATTTCTTCTTAATACAATGAATCAATAATTTTGCTAGACCTTATCTTGGATTTGATATTATTGCTCTGGTTTCAAAATGGTTCTTCTTTTAAACAGATAAGCAGAACAGATTTTATCGTTATTTTCTTCTTGCTGTTATTCTTGTATTAAATAATAATAATAATAATAAAATTGTCTTGATTACATCAATCACCTACTTTGTAATCTTGGTAGGAATCTAAATGTTGGTCTTGATATGGAATTTGATTTTTATATTGGAACATGAGAATATATATAGCGGACACAAACACTTGCCTGATGCGTATGCATGTTACACTTTGATTACCAACCTATCTGAATATATATTAATATGTTGTTGATGTTTAAATTCTCAAAACTCCAGTATTTCTGGTTCTCTGCTTTTTCCAGCTTAAATTCGTAATTTAAATATAAATTTTATGTTATTAGTTTTGTTACATCACTGCACATATATGTTCATACAGGGTTTCAATTCTTAAAGAAATTGGATGAGTTTTGTTTTTGAAATTGTCAAATCTAAGACCGTGTACATATTAACCCTTAATACTGGATTTTAAATATTAGTTCAATCTGTTGTTTTAAATGTAATATTTTGAGCTATATACATTATTGTATGTAGGAATATAATGTTAGGTTTCATATTTTTTTTACATGTTAGGTTGTGATAAACATTGGGTTGGTTTGATGTTCGAAATTCTCCAAAATTCTAAAACTGAATACATGTTAACATTTTTTATTATTGATTGCAGATGTTTAGTTCACTTCCATATTTAATATATAATATTTAGAGTTGTATACATTGTCGTATGTAGGGATAGTATGTTAGAGTTTCATCTCCATCATGTTAGGACGTGTTAGGAGCATTGAGTTGGTTGTGATGTTTCAAATCCCTAAAAATCTGAAACTGTATTATGTTAATATTACACTGGTTTAAATGTTAGCTTATTTCAGATTCTTGTATGTAAATGCTGAACTAAAACTGGATTTAACCTTTCAATACTAAGCTATAACCCTGTACAAGGACACACACACCCTAACTTAGTATACACTGCCATATAAACCTAACCCTTCCTCTCTATGTTATGTTCATATATCTATATAGATATATATAGAGTTTATGCATACATGTTATAATGTATATATATACATAACTAAATCTCTACCTCTTTACATATATATATATTTATGGTTAGCCATGCATGCTATGAGTAAATAGGTTGTGCATTGTAGATTTTTAACCAATATGCCATGAGTAGTGTAACTGGATAGCTATTATTTTGAAACCCAAATTCTCATATACACTTTCATGTATATTTCACATACACAAACGTCTACTATCTAACCACATAACCTTTACATAATGCTAGCGTTTCCCTCTCTAACGCTCTCTCTCTATATATATATTGTGATTGGATTTCAATGCAATTGACTTTCATTCTTTAACTTTTGATTTTGATTTTTCTTTGAATAGTACCCCTTTATAGATAATTGGTAGTTATCTTATTTTATTTTCTGATAAGTACCAGTTTTTGCTATGTCACCTCCATTCGGTCCTGTCCTGACTGGACCTGTTGATAAATTGGTAGTTATCTTATTTTATTTTTTGATAAGTACCAGTTTTTCATTCCTGTCCTGACTGGACCTGTTGATAAATTTTACAGATAGCTTGGAGGTTGCCTGCTAGCCTAGAGGAGACACAGTAGAGGTTGTATAGATAGTTATTTTAGTTGTCTTGAGTTGTATTTACTTTATGGATTACTGTATTTGAATTTTGAGATATTTTCTGGGTTTGTGTATCTTAGACACTTAGACTTCTATCTGCGGTATCTCTTTGTGGATTTTATATTTTATCCATCTCTTATCATGCTCTACCTTAGATGTGATTGAGACTGTATTTGCTATGTCACCTCCATTCGGAGTGTATATACTGTACATGTATCTTTATATTGTTAGATGTTTGACCTAGGACAACGTTCTACCGTCGACACTACGGCGTAGGCTGGACGTACCCACTTCTCGTGCCCTTACTCTAGGGTGCGGGTCGTAAAACCTCGCCCCTATTATGGACTCGCAGGTTAGCATCACGATTTCAAGACAATGAGGTAAAGCAGTTCAGTTCATGACTTCTCGACCCATGGCACGACTCAATCAAGAACAAGTGAACACGACCAATAAGACGCAAAGCTAACTGTGAACACGGTCTTCATAGCAATGATACAAATATACAAGCAGGATACGAAAGATACATGTCAATAATATGAGAAAAACTGGATAATAATAAAAAGACAGTGCATGTAAATAAAGCTGTGTAGAAAGGCAAGGTATACTTGCCTACGGTCTTGAGCTATTGGCACGGGCCAAATATTGAGTCAAAAGTCTAGTGAACCTGTTTATAAATTAATAGAAACAATTTACAATTTAGAGAGTACAAATGAGCCTATCTATTTGGTGATTAAGACTCTAGGTCAATTCTAGGTCAAATATCAACTCATGGTTGACTTTCAGTCGAATTAGTTAACCTTGGTCACTCTATGCCAAGTTTACCCATATCAAATCAGTACCTACCTAAATACCCAAACTTAGCTAACATTACCATGTATTTTAGAATATCCTTACTTAGTGGATAGGTAACCCATTACCATATCCTAATTTGGGAATTCTATGTAACTAGAGTAGATAAGTCATCACCTTAGGCTAATAGGTAAGCCTTCACCTAGATTAGGGCATGTAAACCCTTAGCCAATACGTCCACATAGCCTGGCACTGTCCAAGAGCCAAGTAGCTTGCTGCCAAGTGCAGCAAGCTCTACACTTGAGGCTTAACAATGCCTCAAGGCCTACTGTTCCCTGGCCAAAGGCCTGGGCAATGGCCAGCCACTGAATAGTGGACAGTAGGCAGGGAAAATTTCATGCTGCTATTGCAGCAATACAAGTACAGCCCTGTTTACTGATATTTTCATCTCCACTCTACAAGTTGGTCTCTCAATACTTGTCCTGTTCTTAGAAGGTGCAATCTACGGTTCAGGTTGTTAAATTAGTCCATAGACCTGTTGTATCCATTACCTTAACAGCTAAAGCTTTGATTTCCCTTCCTATTGTACATACCCTGATACTAGAGTGTATCCTGAGACTGGTGCATAGGAAGACCAATGCCATACGTACCTGTGGAAACGTTCGATACATACATAACCAGCCTGGGAACATAATCTACAGGTATATCTACAAGTATCCATGCCAAGACTATTACCTATATATATAATATACATATATATATTTTCCCATATAATCAGTAGTGCCCAACTGCTATGGGTATCAAGGTACCCATGCCTGTGCACCCACAACCTGTTAAAGATAACCTCTAATGAACAATTCGAACACCATGGCTTATGGTATGTGGACAGCACCATACAGGCAATTCTTGTACTCGAACCCCTCAAACCCATACCACTGCTTCCTGGCTCAACAGGGAGGAGTTTCTGTCCTGGATATTTGCAATGTCCATCAAGGGAACCCAGTATATAATGCATATGTGTAACTCAACTGGACTGAAATGATTTTTCAATGGAACAGGACATAGGCCAGTTGTCTAGTCGTCCAGTGAGGCTAGAGGGTGCAAACGTGTGTCACAGGGACTGTTACTAAGAGTCTAAATCCCTACCTTTCTGTAGTTGCCTACTCTCTAATCTTCTTACTAGGTTATAGGATACCCCTGCATCCAGGTATACTCTAGGAATCCCAAGTACTCAGGAGAACTGGTACATCAGTATGAATACCAGGCATACTTGGTTGTCAGGGTGACTCTCCTAATGGATTCCTTCCTATTAACCCCCCTGTGTCCACTTAGGTCAAGTACAAGAGTAAATGCAGGCTGGTGTAATTACAATCTATTACAGTGCAAACAGTGTAATTACATCTGATACCATGTGACTCAAGTTATTAGGCAACCCGTAGAAGGAATTGGTGTCTAGTGTAGGGTCACATACGTGTGGTTTGATTAAGTGAACTGGGTACTTAAACAGTTTTGACTGAACCTAAGTAAGGGTAAACAAACCAATTTAGTATTGGATGGCTCCCAGGGAAATTGATACCATGTTCAATTGAACTGAGGCCAAGTATTGGTGCTAGCATGGCTTGTGAATGAAAGGCTGAGTTATAAAGGAAGGCCAAAACTGACATTCACACGACTAATACAAGTGTGTCAGTCAATGCCTGCAACAAAGGTAAATTGAGGGCTGTCATCATACTGAAGAATCAAATAGGACTGCTTCAAGTGATATGGGTAAAGGGATAATTCAAGGAGCAGGTTGGACAAGGATCCTAACTGCTCCTAACAATTATAATAGGAACAGAGCAGTAGAAATATATGTATAGATTGATATATTAGATATCTTGGACTGAGATATTACTGTCCTCTTGAAGACTGGGACATAAGAACTAGGATGATGAAAAAATAGAAATATTTGGACTGACATCAGGTTATACAGGGCTGAAGGGTGTACAGGTGCAAGAATTGAACTAAATAGTCTACTTAAGTCTCCCTTGGCACAGGGTTGATATCCTCTGTATGCATCTAGATACCATCCCCTGGTCACTGAATTATGGTACTCAAATTGTCACGACCCGCACCCACTGTGAGGGTACGAGTACGTAACAATGCCCAGCCTACGCCGTAGTGTCGGCGGTAGAACGCTGTTTTAGGTCACTATCTAACCATCAACTCATGCAGTATATAATGTACTCATCATGATCAACTCCGAACGGAGGACAAGTATAAGATATTGTAACTCAATTACAGTCTAAGCACGATAAGATAACACAGAAGAAATAACTAAGAATATAAAGACAACTACTATAGTAATAACAAAATCTCAACAATCTCAAATACTACACAAATCTCAAATCAAATACAACAAGTCCAACATGAAAAACAGATGCAAGTCTACTAAACTAAATCCCGATCACTCCTGAGTGTCGGGGCCAAAGGAAGCCATCCCGTCTCCGGGTCCATAATATGTAGGGCATGTATCCTCAGCGCAAGTATCTGTAATATTTCAACAAGTCCAGCCAGGACAGGAATGAGCACATCTCATCTAGAAAACTCAAGTAAATGACAGAGAACTACAAAATAGTTATAGACAGTTGTATTAATGAACATGGCAGTTTATATTCAGGTGATGGTATAGAGAAACAGATAAGTACAAGGAAAGTAAGGTAACTAAACAAGAGAAGAATTATGGCAATAAAGACAGTAAATAGAAACTAGCTGAACTAGAGTAACATGGTATAAGTCCAGACAGTAAATGTAGACAAGTGTAACTCCAATGTAAGTCCGGTACAAGACGAATCTAATACAAGATGAATCCAGTACGAGACGATTGTAGTCATAGTGATCAATGATTCTAAGGTGAGTCCATTCTACACTCTAACAGTATGTTTTAAAATACCGAGATTGACATGTAAACGGCTATAGATAATCCGGCACATCACACACCTGGCCGGGTGTGATGGCTATTATTCTAGTTTGATTCCAGCATGAGGGTGATTCCAGAATTGGGGTATGTCTACATGTCTTACTCTAGTATTTCCCCTTCCAGCAAGTGAATCCAGAAATTTGACACAAGATTCAAGATGAGTCCAGCCAGAACATGATGATACCAGTAAATGATTCCAGAATAATTTCAGTAATAGAGGCCAGACAATAAATGTGTATCGCATACATGAATCCAGAAATATCCATACGTATTGTAACAGAGAATCGCATACAACTAACTAGAACTGAAGTACAGTAATTGACAAATAAATGAAAGAATCAGAGAATGTACTCGCCTGCTACTCTGAGAAGAGCAGTGTAATATCAGATGTCTGTACTGGAGTCACAATGTCCTAAATAGAGTAATATGGGTTATGACATATTCAATACAAGGAAAATAAAAGCTACAATACAAACTACATAATTTCTAGGTCAAACTAGGTCAAAGTCAACTCTAAGTCAAACCTGGTCAACTGTCTAGGTCAAACTAGGTCAAGTCAAACTTGGGTCAATTCTAGGTCCACTGAGTCAAATATAGTCAGTTGGTCTACATGGTCAATTGCCTAATATAGGATTTGTCTGTTGGGCCACAGTGTTAGGCTAAAGAGGTGTAATCTGTAGGCACCTACTGATATTATCTACTTATATGTACCCATATACCTATTCTCATACCACTTAGTGCCTACATACCATACTCTCAACTACTACAAACTACCCTTGCACAAATACCATGGACTATAAAATATGATACTAAGACTCTAACCAACCCTATATATGTACATAGCTATAATAATCCTATAGAGTATATAACAACCCTCTACTTTTAATGACACATAGGTTCTAGTTACTTTCCCTCCTCTCTACATTTAGACTCTTCCTAACTAATCAAGTCTACAACTGCAGTTACCTACCATATACCCTTATAACATTCTCTACCTATAGCACACCTTAATGATGAATTAACCCCTTCCCTTATATATATATATATATATATATATATATATATATATATATATATATATATATATATATATATATATATATATATATATATATATATACTTCAAACAAAACTATCTAATACTCATATAGCACACCATGGCTCACTCTTCACACATAACCCTTCCCTCCTTGGACTGATACCCAAGTTAAATATATATATGGATAGGTCTATGCATCATGGGACAGGAATGCTAGGTAGGCTAGAACTCAAAGGCAGTGGACATATATACTTGGATATAAATGGGCCATAACATATAAGGGGGGTTGGCCAAATGATAGGAGTGTAGTGTATGACCAAAACACTGCACCATATGAAATGGATCATATGCTCAAGGGCCTGAACTAAGTGATTATGCCATGAACCAAGGGAACCCCAGGAAACAGGAACTGAACTGAGGAGATGAACCCATTCCCCATACCAAGCTGATACCATACCAATATTGGCTGAACATAAATATGAAATCCAACCCAAGTCTCCTTACATATTCCCTCTATATGTCCCTTACTCACAGGCCCTTCTAAACACACATGACACCCCACCAACCAAGCTAATCACTCACAGTCTCACAGGCAGTGAACAAGCTCTTGCAATTATAAGGACAGCATGAATGTGAGCCAATACAAGATGGACAGGTATTGGGATGTGCAGGACATCATATATCTGGTCTAAACCAAGGGGCTTCGGAAGTACCATAACAGAAGAACAGTACTACAGAGCAAGGAGATTGAACAAGGATAAGAATGGGTTTGGTCGTTTAGCAATTAGACTATGGATATGCAGGACATTCAAGAGGGATGAGCAGGACATCTAACTGAACTAAAGCCCAGGTTCAGAGCACACATCAGTAATGAAGTGAATAATGAATCCTGGTATAACGATATGCAAGACACCCAAATTCGATTGATATCCCATTGTGGCATAGCAACCTAGGACAGAACATTAAGGTAGAGGATTGGTTGATAGGGGGGTCTGAACATGTAGGATATGGACTGAAACTTCAAAGTGGTATGTATAATGCCCATATCTCGTATTACGTATTTGAAATACGTGTACGTATTTTGACCCGTATTGCATATCTCCCTGCCTGATTTATTTGGCATTTCCTTGATTGGTTTATCTTGGTTCGGTTCGGTTTGTTTGGCTTGGTTCGGTTTTGCTTGATTTTATGTGAACCAAACCACTCCCACCTACCACTACCTCCATTAAATATCCTACTCTCTCTCTTTCATTAATACTAATTACTCATTTCTTCTTCTCCATCTTTACTCTTCACCTACCAGGAGAGAGTGGAGAGCTTAGGCAAGTACATCTTGCTTCATAGAGGAACTCCGCTTTTATTGTTCCATTGTCTTCCTCA
This sequence comes from Iris pallida, assembly GCA_029216955.1. NCBI lineage: Eukaryota > Viridiplantae > Streptophyta > Magnoliopsida > Asparagales > Iridaceae > Iris > Iris pallida. Next base: position 3,213,770 of record JANAVB010016192.1, on the reverse strand, counting down.
TGTGTTTCTAACTCACTTTAGTACTTAGCACTTTTTATTTCTGTGGTTAATTTCTTGTAGATCTAGCTTTGTGGTATTTTTGGATTTCTTGGGTTTGATCTGTTTAACCTTGTTATTTCCAAGTTTTGATAGTTTTATGTTGTAGAGAATTTCATTCTGCCCCAATTTGACCGATGGAAGTTCGGATTTGGACTATGGATGATGGAATTATGGAGCTTGGAAGCATGGCTTCGTGGTGTTCTTCTCCTCGAAAAGTGGAGGAGGAGAACAGTACTTGACCGCATGACTATTTCATGCGGCAAGTGTTCTTTCCTGTCGCATGGACAAATCCAGCCGCATGAGCATTAAATTATTGCCTTGACCACATGGCCATTTTTCAACGTTTGCTGGCATACATTAATTGCATGGCCATTTAATTAATTGTCTTGCATTGGCTAGCCGCATATGGCCAATGCCATATTATATTAATGCATGTATTTGCTTTAATATTATTTTAATACATGCTTTGAATGCATTCTATTGCATTCTCTGAAGAAAACTAACGTAGCCGCATAGGCTTACATTAGTATTAATGCATGTAATTGCCTTAATATTATTTTAATGCATGCTTTGATGCATCCTACAGCATTCTCTGGATGCATTCTCTAATGCACTTAGTGCCTAGTCCAGCCGCATGGCATCTCCTAATGAGCCGCATATGGTTGCTTTCCAAATAAAGGCATATTAATGCATGCCTTTTTTGGCATTTACTTTTGGAGCTTAAGCCAGCCGCATATGCTTTACCATGCAAGCATACTTTATATGCTTGCCACCAGCCGCATATGCTTTGCCATGCAACATATTGTATACGCTTTGTCAGGATGCATATTTTAATATTTTAATGTGCCTTGCCATGTTACATATTTTATATGCCTTGCATTTGCATGCTTAGCTATCATGTGAGCCGCATGAGAAGCATATGGCCGCATGGCCATTCACTTTTAGGCCACATGGCCCCAGTACTTGAGTGGCTACATGCCCTTTTCTTTTGCTTGAGTGGAAGCTTGCATTTATTATGGGTCCCTCTCTCCTTGTCTTTTCTGATTGCATGAATATTTCTTGCTGGCCGCATGGCCTCCTTCAGTTATTTTCTGGCCGTATAAGCTTTGGCTTGTCGCATGGGTGGCTCTCCCACTCTCTTTGGCCGCATGTATGTTCTCCCACTTTTGAGCCGCATGGGGTCCACTTTGATTGTTTAAATATTTTATTTGCCTGAATTGTGGTCAGAATTTCTTTCCACTCCCAACATGAAAGTAGTAGGATTTCTCCTTGGCTTCAAGAATATATATATTATATTATATTATTATTTAATTGTGCAAGTTTCTCTCCTCTTTGGTAAATGAGAATGACTTGACAGTGACCCGTAGTAGTGCACACTTGACAATGAACTTGACATGATAACTGTATAGTGAACTTGACATGAAAACCTGACATGATAGTGGCCCGCCGTGGTACACTCTTGACAAAAAAACCTGACATGATATTCCTTGAAATGCTGTTACGACGGCTAACACGACTTGACACGAATAAATAGCCTGGACACCATGGGTGATTGTGTTTGTACCAATGAACCAGTCTTGTCTTGCATCATGTCTAGGACGGGGACCCCTGAGTACCACGGTCAGGGGTACCCACTGAATTCAACTAAGGCTAACAACTAGAATAATCCAGTACCCATGAAGAGATTTTCCAGCTACATGCAATCCCGTTATCTGGGCGCCCCACTTGGGATCTGTAGCCTGCCGACGAGTAGGGCACATTTCTAGCACACTGTCATGTGTTGAACCCTTATTATACTAATATTCGACCTAGATAACTTGGATGGTCTGCAGGGCTTATAGCTGTGGAATAATCTCGCTGCATCTTGCTAGTAACTAGGCCTGTGATAAGCCTAGTTAGTTAAAGTATCAAGCCGTACTTATTGCTTGGCCGTAAATGTTGGATGGAGTTCAATCAGTCTAGTCTTGTCTTGATCCTGTACAAGATCGTTACATGTCCTGATTTCTTATTTTATCTTGCCGATAAATGGTGGGAGAAACCAAGTTCTGTTCTGACGAAGGGTTACAACCCCGGTCCTTGTTTGGTTTATGGGTTGTAACCTGGTTATCTGAATAGTCCCATGGTTATCTCACCATATATCACATGTCATGCTTGATACGTTTTACCTTACCAACAAGATTGGAGACGGAGTTCTATTCAGGCGAAGGGTTACAACCCCGGTCCTTGTTTGGTTTAAGGGTTGTGACCTGGCTACTTGAAAGGTTCCCTCGTACTCCATTATGACTGTTGTTATTCTTATAATATCAAAGCCTTAATTACTATCTATTATTTGTAATTATACTCATGTGCTAATCTGCTGGTTTTAGTTCCTAAGTGAAGCCTCCTTTGTGGCACTTGCTCTTTCTGGGGTCTGACCCAGCTGGTTTTGTATGGCCAGATACCGGAGCAGCTCCAGAGGATCTACCGGTTTTTCTGCCAGATGGTGACCACTAAAAGGAATCCTGGCAACGAGTGGGTTTATTTTTGGCTCTCCCACTCTATTGTAAAATTATTCTTTTGAGGCGTTTAGCTGCCGAGCAAGTGTTAGCTCGTGTACATTTTACTTATTGACTGTCTACGGGCTGTAACATGATTGACAACCTAGGGTTGATCATGTATGACTAAACTCTTGCTAGTCCTCACATTTTGTAACGACTAGCTTCATGATCAGCTGAATATGTAATGTTTGGGACGTCTTACTATTGTATATTTGGTGATCTTACATCTTGTAACATTTACTTACTTGCTTATGATTGAGACACTAGGCTTGTTATTGACCTTAGAGACTGATGGATTGTAGTTAAACCCTCATATATCTAGACAGCCGTGACCGTATGGTGAGATGGATTCCATTTTATTATACGTAGCTGGCTATGTCTGCCCCCGCTCTCCAGTATTCTGGTTCTGGGGCGTGACATGGTTTAAGTGGTGGCCCATGCAGGTCTTGAAAATCAAGATATATGGGGGTTTATCGAATAGATGTCTCAATCAGTACTCGCCCTTGATCTCTGCTCGTATCCTTTTGATTCATAAAATTCTTGTCCTGATCACATGCTTGTAATCGTTGATCTGTCCTGGTCCTTCCTTATTGTTCCCATGTCGTCTTATTCAGCGGCATTGTTCCTGGTCCTACCGATCAGCAAGGCGAAGCGCCTCCCGTGGACCAGCAGCAACCAGAAGATCAGGCCCAGCACTCAGGAGCAGCCTCCCGAGTCATGCCTACCGGGGATCCCGAGCCACCAGTTCAGCCCGTCCAGCCTATAGAGCCCGATGATGGCACTTTGGTGGGTCTCATCAGGACCTTGTTAGCTTCCCAGGAACGTAGAGGAGATATCTTGCACCAGGCAGTGGAAGATGCTCTGAACAGAGGCGGTCGTCATAGGAACAGTGCAGCGAACAGTTTCAAGCGCCTGAACCCTCCATTCTTCGATGGCAGCGAAGATGCTATCGCTGCTGATGCTTGGCTTCAGGATACAGAAGTGATTCTAGAAGCATCCAGGACCCCAGAAGACGAGAAGGTGGCCGTGGTGCGCCTGCATTTACTAGATCTTGTCCGCAGCTGGTAGGCGGCGCAGGCCGTGGGACTAGTGGCCCCTATTTTATGGGCAGTATTCAGAGAGAGATTCCAGACGAAGTACTTCGATGCGGTGGCTCGGTACGATCTACAGACCAAGTTTACCAATTTGAAGCAGATGGGCAGGATGGTCGACGGATATGCGACCGAGTTTTCCCGGCTTAGTCGGTTTCCTCCCACCCTGGTGGCGACCGAGTTTGGCAGAGCCCAACTGTTCCAGCAGGGGCTCCACCTCGAGATTTTGTTGGCAGTAGAGCAGTTTGAGCATCAGACTTTTGATACGGTACTGAGGGCAGCCAGGAGGAACGAGTATACCTCCCACAGGATAGTGGACAGGACCGGAGGTCGGAAGCGATCTCACGGCCAGATGACCCAGTCGACAGCACCAGCCCCGGCAGTCAGGGCTTTGACAATTGGAACTCCGAGACAGGCGGCCTCAGTGACGTCGGTCACGTCCCCTCCGTAACAGAAGCAGAAGCAGTCTTCAACAATGGGCTGTACTCATTTTGGGAAGCCAGGACACGTTGTTTCGGAGTGTCGTAGAGCTCAGAGATTATGTTTGGCTTGTGGGGCACCGGACCACAAGATAGGGTCCTGTTCGAATAGAGCCGGTTCCTTCTCATTGGCCCAGACTAGTCCCTCGGTAAGGGGACCACACACTCATATCTAACGACTGCACAGAATAAAAAGTAAAACAGTGAGCAGAATAGTGAGCATACCCATATATCAAGTTTCTATCGCCCTATTGGCCTGCCAAATCAACCCATATCCCAATGAAACCCAAATCTTGTGTGCAAAGGTATCTTCCATATGTGTCCACAGTGAGTCCAATACGTGTCCCATCCGTGTCCAAATGAATGGACACGAAACGAAATCCAGGTGACAGATCTGACAGTTAAGGTTGCCTCGTGCAGCCATGTCGAGGAGGATAGAGCTCGACGCATGGCACGAGGAGTTTCGTGCTCAAGCACCTGGCTAGGATAGGACTAGGGCTAGGTCTTAGGGTGCCTGAATCGAGTCGGGGTCGTGTTGTGTCCGAGTTATAAAACTGTATCTGTGAACAACTATGCGCGTGTGTGTGTTAACAAATCCAGTACGGGTGGGATTTCTCCCAATCCGTTCGATAAAATCGACTCAAACTTTGTGTGCACAGTGTCAGTGATTGCCCGCACGTGTCCCCCAAAAATCATGACCTGAGTCGCCGTGTCGTGTCCTGTGTCGACCTCGAGCAGCAGGGCAGCGCACCGGGGCCTCGTGCGTGCGTGTGTGTCTAAATTCGGACGCAAAAACCAACCCAAATCGTGCTCAGTCATATACATACATAATCTACATATGATTAGCTACCCAAATATATAATTTGTTTTGAAAACCAAGAACAAAAAGTTCTAAGAGGTATTTCGTCGAACACCTATGTACATACATTGATACGTGTCCGATACGGACACCAAACGGACACGAAATCCACCAAAATTCTAGGGACAGCTAGGGGACACCTAAATCTAGCCTAACATACAAATAAATCAGAATAGTAATACAATTTAAGGGGTTTTACCTATAGGTGCAAATAGCAAGAAAAGCCCCAAAATGAAGTGTTCCTCCTTGCTAGCTCGGATCCCCAAATTGCTCAAAATCTGGAATTACTCTCCATAAACCGGAAATAGAAGGGTATTAGGCTCTAATGCAAGAAACTAGAGTTAAAAAGAATTTAAAATGAATAATCTATGGGTTGGGGAAGAATGGACAAACCTTCTTTTTTCTATGTGTTGGAATGACACAAAAGAGGCAAGAACTAATTAGGAGAATATTTATAGGGAAGGAAGAGCCCTAGTGGCTGGTCACAAAGTGAAAATTAGGGTTAGGGTTTAGTCTAATGGGCTATGGGCTTAAGTCATAAGTCATAAAATCACAAGTCATGAGTTAAAATCATAAGTCATGAAACGATTTCACTTAATCTTAATCCTCCTATCTAAAACTAGTTTCTAATGACTAAAATAGGTTAACTTAAGTTAGACTAGGGTCACCATAGCTAGGGTTAGCTTCTAGGCTAGTCTACAAGTCTCAACGAGCCAAAGTCCAAACTAGGAATCACCAATTCAATAAATTAAAATAAATTCAAATTTCACTAAGTGACAAAATATCCTCAAGCTAAAATGATAATTAAATCATCCTAATGACATGGTTAGGCTCTAGGTCATGCAGTCTCTAGGATTTCACTAGCAGCACATCAAAATCACAAGTCATGACTTAAAACAGTTTTTAAATAGTTTAAAAATGATTAAAATCACCAAAAATTATAATATAAAATAAATACCAATAAATAATAATTATAATTACAAAATTTAAAAATTATTCTCATTTCAGAAACTGGGTGTTACACAAATTCCAAGTGACCACCATATCTGTTAAGGAGAGTATGAGGCTTGTTTAACTTGGGTTCACAGGGCTAAAGGGTCTCAAGTGGGGTTAACTTGTTAACAATCATGCACAAGGAATTATAGTGTGATGTACAACTCCTACAGGCCGAGTACTGTCCAAATTTATATGTAAGTTGTACAAATGCCTTTGATACTCACCCCCATAGCCTACAAGAAGAATATATAATCTGTGGAAGGAATTGAGGTGCAGTGAAGGGTACTCATAAGTAGTATGGGATGCAGGGTATGCAAGGAGGACCTATACCCTGACAGTATTCAGTAAGATCTGTGGAGGATAGGTTGTGAACTGCAATTGCAGTGAAGGTCCTATGACTGTAATGCAATATGTGCAGTTGACTGCTTGATGATGCAGGGCATTAATACAGGGAATGATGTTCATTGGCGTTCAGGTTTACTTCAGCCCACACTCTCTGCAACCTGGTCTGGTGCCTATGTTTGTACAGACTAGTACATCCTTCATAGCCTATACAAACCAGCCTCTATGTAAAGGTCAGAGACAGATGGTTATTGCAACCTGACTAAAGGTTGTACATTGCAAGAATTTCTGGTCTAGATTATCCTATATGTAACCAAGCCTACACCTTGATACCAGTCAAGTATATACCAAGTGTACATCAAGGGTCAAAGTTACCCTGTTCCTATCAATGCCTATTGGTTTAGGATTTAAGTACCCATTGTCCATGTGGTATGAAACCTCCTGGCAACCTAAAACAGGCCATGGGGTAGATGTATCAGATGTTAGCCGATGTGAACTCGATGTATCATAAACAACCTGTGCTCGATACTCGAGTACATCCCACAAATCCCTATTTGACATTAGGTGGAACACCTACCCAAGTCATCCTATATTGGTTGGTAACAGGCGTTTGTAGTCTATGGGTTGATTAGTTCTAGCAAATTGAAACCATAGTGGGTGAGATTTACCTGTCGAATGGTCATCTGCTGCTGCAACTCTTCGAGTATCTTCCTCGGCGCAAGCAGGGGAGAATTTGTGGCAGGAGATTAAGGTTCGAGAAAACTGGGCCATGGTGATCCCTCGTATTTATACTAGGGTTTATGTTGGTCGAAGAGATAGGATTGAATCCCCAATTCCTATCGAGAGCAGGATTTGAATCCCTCTCTTCTAATGATTTGAATACTGTGGCCGTTTAGTTTTAGGATTTAAACTGGGAGACTTTGCAATAAAGCCCCTCTTAACTGTGATATTTGGGAAAACCTCTTCCCTCCCTTTTTTATTTACAAAGAAGTCTTAATATATATATATATATATATATATATATATATATATATATATATATATATATATATATATATATATATATATATATATAAAATATATATATATATATATGTATATTACTTATAGACTTGATTATTTAATGATTCATATGCACTAATTAGTAATTCAACAAAATTCAATAATATGAAATAGGGAATTTTAGGTCAAGGGCTCACACCTATTACTACTGCTACTGATGCTCCCTACTTCCCCCTCTACCTATTTATCCATAGAACTTACTGTCTATTTATTTACCTATCAATCTACCTAAACAAATGCCACACAACCTTATCTAGAACATATGAACTCATACTATTTTTTGCTAACTTTTAATGTATTCATATGCTTGAACCGTGGTGGAGGGGGGACTTGCATCTCGTGTCACTCCTAGCTAATGGCTTGCCCGTAACGGGGGATCTTGATTTAATTGGTGATATCAAAAGGCTAAGGCCCCTAACATATGCATTTGAGGAGGCAGAGCCTCCTGGCCAAACCTTTTCTCCCTCCTTACTCTTGTTTACCTGTTGCCACCTAACATTCACATACCCCTCCTTCAAATACGAATGTCCCTATACAATTTATCTATCTAACTAATACATCAATGCACACACACCAATATACATTGACTTGTATCTCCATGGACCCCCCTATCTCAAGCCCAGACTGGTACAGTCGATTTCCTCTACTGATACTCGAGGTCCACACCAAAACTGAACCTCCCATTAAACTCACACACACTTTATTATCTATACATAGATATCCATAGATTCTCATATGGTATCCCATTATTCCTCACTCATGAATCACTGCTACAAGCAATTGTGCTTATTATTAACAAACATATGAAGCCTCCTTTATTCACTGCTACCTCTAAATAGTATAACAGCAAGAAACTGGTTATATATATATATATATATATATATATATATATATATATATATATATATATATATATATAAAATATATATATATATATATATATACATATACAATATAGTAAGTCCCTATATACTCCAACTCTAATCCAAACTGCTACAGTACCCATATCCTTCCCACATGAGGCCTCCAAACTGTCTTGTTGTCTCAATGTGACCTACACCACAGACTCAATTTCCATTTACTTGTCGCACATTAGGACACCCTCATCATATATATATATATATATATATATATATATATATATATATATATATATATATATATATATATATATATATATATATTCATAACAATTCACCTAGATATAAACACACACACACACACACACACACACACACACATATATATATATATATATATATATATATATATATATATATATATCACACATGACATTCCTAATGTGAGCAACCCAAGCTATATATGTATACAAACTGAGAAATCAGAACTAAAATGGTCCTTGTGATATTTTGTCAAATACCTTGGGGTCAAATTTCGTAGCCCTACTCAAATGGACACAAAACTCTAAATAAGCATAACTATAAGACTCATTAGGACCTCAATATACTTCCTATTAGTCATGGGAGGGGTCTCCTATATGAATGGATGAAATTTTACCATGAAAATGGAAATTTAGAGGGTTATACTTATGTAGAATGGAGCCTACACCAAGATCCACGAATTTAGGGAAAATGGTTGAAGAAGGAGCTCCCAAAACCTTGGTAGAGCCTCCACCAATCCTTCTTGAGCTCCCCCAAGCTTTTGTACCACAAAGGGAAGAAGAAGGAGAAAATTTAGGAGAGGATGGAATGGAGAAAAGATAGAAACCCTAGGTTTTGTGGTCGCTACCATTGAAGGCTTGTGGAGGTTTATAAAGGGTCTTGCTAAGCCCTAAACTCATCATGGCACTTAGTATTAAGTAGGTCCTTAAGTGGGCTAATTGGTTTGGATCTAATTAAGGCTTGTACTCAACCTGGTCATGACTAGAGTCTAAATAATCAACAATTAGGTCAAGTCACATTAAATGGGGTCCACCATGAAAAATGAATAAGCTACCCTATTAATAAATACAACCATCATTTTAAAAGAAAAAATACACTAATTGTGAAACGACAAAAATGCCCTTATTTGGAAAACTGGTGGTTACATTCACCGAGGTATTGTCATATTTAGTTCACCTGGAGGACCCAAGTTCGAGGTGGTTCGAGCACCGGACAACATGGAGTGTGTCTCCTACACCTCCATCATAGAAGAAATCGGACCCCTCATCCCCTTATAGCAGAATTTTTGGACGTCTTCTCCGATAATCTTCCAGGATTACCCCCTAATCGAGACATGTAATTCTCTATCAATTTAGTACCCGACTCTTCACCTATCTCACAATGTTACTACCGAGTAAATCCTAAGGAGGCCAAGGAGATGATGGACCAGATCGATGAGCTTAAGGCCCAAGGATTTATCAGGAGTGACGCTTCACCCAGGGGGCACCAGTCTTATTTGTGTCCAAAAAGGACGGAACTGTCCGAATGTGTATAGATTACCGGGCATTGAACAACATCACCATCAAGAATAAGTACCCTGTGCCCATGATTGACGATCTTTTCGACCAGTTGAGCAGAGCGAAGGTGGTTTCGAAGATAAATCTCAGATCCGGTTACCACCAAGTCAAAGTACAGAAAGAAGACATTCCAAAGACGGCATTCAACACCAAATATGGACAATATGAGTTCTTGGTCATGCCCTTTGGTCTTACAAATGCCCCAGTAGTGTTCAAGAATCTTATGAACAAGATCTTCCATGAGTACCTGGACCAATTTGTCATTGTCTTTATCGACGACATTATGATCTATTTGAAGACCAAATAAGAACATGAGCAGCACTTGCGGATAGTCTTGGAGACATTAAAGAAGGAGAAGCTATATGGTAAGTTGTCCAAGTGCGAGTTCTTCTTAGACAAGGTGGACTTTCTCGGCCACGTTGTCACATGAGAAGGCATATCAGTGGATCCCAAGAAGATAGCTGCCGCAGAGACATGGACGACACCCAGTTCAGTGGCAGAGATCAGAAACAAAGGAGACCACCATGCTGTCACGAACTCTCACTCGAGCTCTACACGAAGGATGTCCACTTGAGCTTCGGGACAAAGTTTTGGCTCGGAGCAAGAATCTATTGACGGAGCACATCCACCATGCTGTCAGAAAAAAAATAGTAACGGTGAGAGACCCATCTGAGTAGGACGTACACACTCAATCCCACTACTGATATCATTCTTGTAAAGGTGATCTCTCAGAGTATACGTCCTACTCAGATGGATCTCTCAAAGTATCCTCTCCGGTTGGGTTGTGTTCTGAGCCATCCGTTCTCACACTTAAAATACATATGAATTAGAACTGTATTTTGTATTTTCGGCGAAACCAGGGATTTGATTCTGTATTTTGTATTTTGGTTTCTGTATTTTGGCTCCAGCTCCATTTGCATTAATCTACGGTACGACATGGTCCCTGCAGCCATTCGACTGGCGAGGCAGAAACTATGTAGCCGTAGATAAAGTTGACTGTCCTTCGACCCTCATCCTTCGGCAATAATGATACGACAACCTATCACTATATCTTATATAGTAGTAGATGATGTTTTAGTATTACATTATGTGAGTTCATCTTGATTCTGTTATATCCTTCAGATACTAGATACGATAAGAACATATACTACACCATATGTACAGAACAAAGATGATTCACACTAATATATACTAGAATGAATTTTGGGTTGTGTTATGAGCCATCCTTCATCTGCCCCCTTCCCTGTCCCTCTCGTTATATCGCGAACCTCTTCCTCTATGCCATCAAAATCAGAATCCTCGACTCTCTTTCGCTTCTTGGATATTGACCCAGCTTCCAATCTCTCATTTCCCTCCGGGTCCACTCTACTCCCAATCTCTTCCTCTTTTATACACGGATCTATAGAATCAATACCATCCAAGGAAGGCAAAACTGAATCAGCATTGTCTTCTGGATCGTCCTCATCAAGGCATAACGGGCTGCTCAACGTGCCCAGCTTCTTCAACTTCTCGTTGGCTGCAGAGTCGAAATGGGAACGGGTCCTCTTTGCCGGCCCGGAGCTCTGACTCGCACTCGTCGCCTCGCTACCGGTTTTCTCTCCTCCTCTGACGCGGGTCATAAGAAAAAAAATTTTATTCCTCTTCTTCACATAAACATCATTACCGCCTTGTACTCGAGCCTCCTCGTCTGTGACGCTATTCAACTTTTCGGTGCCTTCATTATCACTTGAATCTCCCCTTCGACTTGTATCGTCCTCTTCTTCGCCTGTCTTTTCGCTTCCTGTCTTATAATTATCTGATATCACCGCTGACTCATTCGACTCCTTCTCCGATGACTCCGAGAAGGAGGAGGAGGAGGAAGACTCAGAGAAGGAGTCGAATGAGTCGGCGGTGATAGCAGATGATTGTAAGACAGGGAGCGAAAAGACAGGCGAAGAAGAGGACGATACGAGTCGAAGGGGAGATTCGAGTGACAATGTAGGCACCGAGAAGTTGGATAGCATCACAGACGAGGAGGCTCGAGTAAAAGGCGGCAATGATGTTTATGTGAAGAAGAGGTACAAAATTTCTTTTCTTATGACCCGCGTCAGAGGAGGAGAGAAAACCGGTAGCGAGGCGACGAGTGCGAGTCAGAGCTCCGGGCCGGCAAAGAGGACCCGTTCCCATTTTGACTCTACAGCCAGCGAGAAGTTGAAGAAGATGGGCAAACTGAGAAGCCCGTTATGCCTTGATGAGGATGATCCGGAAGACAATACTGATTCAGCATCTTCCTTCTTTTCTCCTCCACCATGGCTCTGGACCCATCTTCTCCTTCCTACTTCCTTCTTCTTATTTGACTCTCTCAGCCACATATGATATCCACCTCTAGTGTAGAGTTATGGGAGAAGAAGTAGGCAGGAAGAGAAGGGGGAAGCAGCACAGTCGGCGGCATGACCCGGAGGAAGTACAGATGTTTTCTTCAAATCCTTAGGAGAACTATAAGGATATATCTTTTCATAACATGTCATCTTGTCAAAGACACTTAATGTGAATATCATGTTACCGCGGTGTCGGAAGACAAACATGTCATAATTTTTTAAGCCGTGTGTTTTGACATAATCCTTCCAACTCTTTCCTTCTATGTAGTAATCTTGCATTACTACATAGCAGGAAAGAGTTTGGAGGATTATGTCAAAACACACGGCTTAGAAAATTATGACATGTTAGTCTTCCGACACCGCGGTAAGATGGTTGTCACATTAAGGGTCTTTGACATTGTGATATGTTGTGAAAAGATATATCCTTATAGTTCTCCTACGGATGTTGAAGAAAACCTCTGTACTTCCTCCGGGTCATGCCGTCGGCTGTGCTGCTTCCCCCTCCTCTTCCTGCCCACTTCTTCTCTCCCCACAATACACTTGAGGTGGATATCATATGTGGCTGAGAGAGTCAAATAAGAAAAAGGGAAGTAGGGAGGAGCAGATGGGTCCAGAGCCATGGTGGAGGAGAGGAGAAGGAAGATGCTTGATCAGAACTTGAGGTAGAAAAGTTGTGACGTTGATAGCATGAGAGAGGGAGGGAAGTGGCTGCATGCCTTTGGCTCACTCGAGCGGTATTTGTCCTCCGACCCTCATCCCTCCCTCAGCAATGATGATACGACAACCTATCACTATATCATATATAGTAGTAGATGATGTCTTAGTATTACATTATATGAGTTCATCTTGATTCTGTTACATTCTTCAGATACTAGATACGATAAGAACATATACTACACCATATGTACAGAACATAGATGATTCACACTAATGTATGCTAGAATGAATTTTGGGTTGTGTTCTGAGCCATTCGTTCCCATACTTGGCAATTAAGTTGTGGACCATTATGTTTGACATTGTTGTTACAAATTTTTATATATCTGTGTTGATTGATGAGATTGTGTTTCAAACGTGTTCGTGATTGTGTGTATCTGTGTTGTTTGATACTGTGTTCGTGATACACACCGTCGTTGTTGTAACAAATGGTGTAGGGGATGCTGCAAATGCTGCAATTGCTGCAGGGGATGCTGCAAATGCTGTATTTTTTTTCAAGATTAGCGACGTTCAGCGACTCTCAGCGACGTCCAGAGCCATGGTGCAGGAGAGGAGAAGGAAGATGCCTTTGCCTGAGTGAGTCAAATAAGAAGAAGGAAAGTAGGGAGGAGAAGATGGGTCCAGAGCCATGGTGGAGGAGAGGAGAAGGAAGATGCTTGATCAGAAATTGAGGTAGAAAAGTTGTGACGTTGATAGCATGAGAGAGGGAGGGAAGTGGCTGCATGCCTTTGGCTCACTCGAGCTGTATTTGTCCTCCGACCCTCATCCCTCGGCAATGATGATACGACAACCTATCACTATATCTTATATAGTAGTAGATGATGTCTTAGTATTACATTATGTGAGTTCATCTTGATTCTGTTACATTCTTCAGATACTAGATACGATAAGAACATATACTACACCATATGTACGGAACATAGATGATTCACACTAATGTATGCTAGAATGAATTTTGGGTTGTGTTCTGAGCCAGTTCGTTCCCATACTTGGCAATTAAGTTGTGGACCATTATGTTTGACATTGTTGTTACAAATTTTCATATATCTATGTTGATTGATAAGATTGTGTTTCAAACGTGTTCGTGATTGTGTGTATCTGTGTTGTTTGATACTGTGTTCGTGATACACACCGTCGTTGTTGTAACAAATGGTATAGGGGATGCTGCAAATGCTGCAGGGGATGCTGCAAATGCTGTATTTTTTTATTTTTTTTAAGATTAGCGACGTTAAGCGACTCTCAGCGACGTCCAGCGACGACGGTAACGTCGCTAAGTAAGTATCACAACGTCGCTAACTATGATGAATACCATCGCTGATCGTCACTAAACGTCGCTACGTAAGACGTCGCTAAACGTTGCTATATGTCGGTACTATAGCGACGTAGCAACGTCGCAGAATGTCGCCATTTGGCTCTCAAGCCAGGTCAGCATTGATGCATGTCAAGTCGCTCAACGTCGCTAGGTTGCGTCGGTAAATGATGATGTTTTACGTCGCTGGTAGTCGCTGAATTAGCGACGTGTCCGCGTCGCTGAGTATCGTCGCACTAGCGACGTATTACGACGTTTTGTTGTTTAGCGACTAGGTTAATCGCGACTACGTGCAAACGTCGCTAAATACGTCGCTAATCTATATTAGCGACATATTTTCCCTATTTAGCGACGTCCTGAGGCGTCGCTGATTTGACAGATTTTAGTAGTGATAGCGATGCTTCTGGCAAGGGATTGGGATGTGTACTACAACAGCTTGGAAAAGTAATTGCTTATGCTTTTCGACAATTACTAAACTGAAAGAATAACTACCCAACGCATGACCTGGAGTTAGCAGCGGTCATCTTCGCCTTAAAGCTCTAGAAACACTACCTATGCGGCAAAATAGTAGAGATATACACAGACCGCAAAAGTCTCAAGTATGTCTTTACATAAAGGAGCTCAACATGCGCCAGAGGCGATGGCTGGAGCTCATGAAGGATTTTGATGTCAACTTGCAGGACCATCCAGGTAAGGCTAACGTAGTTGCTGATGCGCTTAGTCGGTACCCGATGGCTTTGTTCCTAATAAAGGACCGGCATTTGCTAGAAGACATGGAGAAGCTTGGGCTAGAGATTGTGTTACCAGAGGTAGTGATGATTAAGCTTGGGAAAGAAGCTACAGTACCAGGAGTTGACTCGCTTATGATACAATTACAAGTGCAGTCCAGCCTAATCAACATCGTCAAGGAGTCTCAATTCCAGGATGAAATACTGTGCAAGCTGAGAGACTGAGCGTTAGCCGAAATACTTGAGGGTTTTTCAATAGCTAGAGATAGAGCATTAAGGCATGACACGAGGTTTTGCGTGCCGACTGGTGAATTGAGGAACAAATTGATGCAGGAGGCACATCAATCACAACATTCCATCCATCCAGGAGCAAACAAAATGTACAAAGACATGAGAGTATATGTATGGTACCTTAAAATGAAAAGAGCTTGACCGAATTCGTCTCCAAGTGCTTGATCTGCCAGCAGGTGAAGGCAGACCGTCAGAGGCCAGCAGGATTGCAACAGCTTCTTCCCATTCCAGAGTGAAAATGGGAGCATATCACCATGGACTTTGTAACAGAATTTTCTAGATCCCAAGGAGGGAAGGATGCAATCTGGGTAATTGTAGACAGACTGACCAAGTCTGCCCACTTTATTCCATTCAAGGTTGGTTTATCCACCGAGAGGTTAGCAGCTCTTTATATGCGGCATACCTACAGGATTCATGGAATTTCAGTCAGCATCGTATCAGACAGAGATAGTCGGTTCACCTTCTATTACTGGAAGAGTTTGCAAGAAAGCTTGGGGTCTCAGCTAAAGTTTAGCACTGCATATCATCTGCAGATCGAAGGACAGTCAGAGAGGACTATTCAGAGGCTAGAGGACATGCTGAGATCACGCGTCTTGCAGTTTAGAGGATCTTGGAAAGATCACTTACACCTGGTCGAGTTCTCTTATAACAATAGCTACCATGCTAGCATCCGCATGACACCATTTGTGGCGTTGTATGGACGTCGTTGCTGCACTCCACTAGCATGGGACGACATCGTAGATCGAGTTATGTTGGGACCAGAGATGATTACGGATGCTGCGGAGAAAGTGAAGATGATCAGAGACAAGTTGAGGATTGAATAGGACCGCCAAAAGCATTGGAAAGATAGTAAACGTTGAACACTGGAGTTCGAGGCAGGAGACATGGTCTTCGTCAGAATTTCCCCTACCAAAAGGTACCATCAGATTTGGCAGAGCTGGAAAGCTTAGTCCCAGGTATATTGGTCCTTTTGAAGTTCTGGGTAGGGTTGGAGAAGTAGCATACAGAGTGGCCCTTCCACCTAACCTCGAGGACGTGCACAACGTCTTCCACATATTACAGCTGAGGTGCTACGTACCGGACCTGAGCCACATTTTGGATCACTCAAAGCTGGAAATTGGGCCAAGTATCACAGAGCCGAAGCAGCCGGTAAGAATTTTGGATCGCAGAGAGAAGAAGCTACGAAACACCGTGATTCCACTAGTCAGAGTGGAGTGGTGTCACAACTCCCCAGACGATTCAACCTCGGAGCGAGAGGCTGATATGAGGGAGAAATACCCTCATCTGTTCTAAGTATGTTCTAAACCTCTCTTTTCTTTACCATTAGATATTTTGGGGACGAAATTTTCTAAGTAGGGAAGGTTGCAAAACCCATAAAATTAGAATTTAATAATAAATGGATTTTATGATATTTTAGTTGTCTGCTAGTAATTTAGAATTAATAGAATAATAATAATAATTATTATTATTATTATTATTATTATTATTATTATATAATTACTCGGTTAAACAGGAAAAACAAATTGAGTTTAGGCCTATTAGCTAAAGCCCATAGCTTGAGCCCGTTACCTATTGGTTCAACCCGTTAATCCATTTCCCTATCCAAACTCATCTACCCATTCAACCCACTCCCCCTAGTCATCCGACTATCCCGACTCCTCACCCCCACTCCCGGACCTACTAAACTCTCTCTCCCCGTACAAACAAAAAGAATTTCTCAGAAGATTTCTCACATAAACTTTCTCTCTCCAAACCTTCACAAAGTCACCTCACCTCCTTCTACCTTCACCCTCTCGCCAATATGACCACACCGTGATGCTCCCCACCTCGCCCCGCTCGACCCAACCCCCCTCTTGGGGCATTTTTGACACAGCCCGTGCGACTCCCGACCGGCTTTTCGCCGCCTGACTAGCCTTCTGTCCTTGGTGCCAGCCCGCACGCAGCCCGTGCCCCCCGACCTCCGCCGCTCGCATCTATGTGCGCCCGCGTGTTCGCCTTTCGACGACCTCCATGCCCTTGTGCAGCACTTTCTCCGGTTTTTCGGCGTTCCAAGCACCTTTGTATGCTGATCCGAGTGTGAGGCCTCCCTTCGGTTCTCCTTTATTAGCTTTCTAGTAGGTTCTAGCAGAAACCCATTCTATTTCCAGAATAAGAATTAGGCAGAAATCCATAATCTTGTTCGACTAAAGTTGACAGAATAATGCTTTGTCAACTTTGGGATAATTAGTTTCCCAAATATGTTAATTATCAGTTATGTTAATGTAATTAATTAATTAGATGGTAATTAATGATTATTTAATTATTATAATTGCTAGTAATTATTGGGCCATCATAAAAATTGTTGGATTATTTATAATTTAATTAAAATAAATGTTTCACGTAAAATGGTTAAATTAGTAGTTAATATTACTGTTGTCTTATTAGATTATAGTCTTAAAATATTATTTAAATACTATCCTTAGTAAATATTCTAAAATAAATAAAAGGATTGCTAAATAAATGATCATGGTACTATAGATTTAAAAGTATTTACTAAATATGTTACGGTTATTTTACGTAAATAAAATGCTAATTAGTTTCAAAAGTATTTCCGTTACCAAAAGGGTAGTTTTAATATAAGTAAATCTAATTAAAATATTAGTTCTATTTATTAAAGTAAAAACATGTTTATTATTTATTTTAGATAAATATAGTAAATTCTCATGTTACTATAATAAATAATTTTTATTAAAAAGATCGTTTTATCCACTAGTTGCTAATTATGTGTATTACGTTAAAATTAATAAAAGTGTATTTTTGGATAAATTATTTTCATAGTCACAAATAAATACTAATTTGTCACGATCTTATTGTTAATTAAATTAATGATAATTCCATTTAGGGAAATAATAAGTTTTATTATTTTATTATTAAAAATATATTTTTCCTTATATTTTTCACTTAGAGATTCTCTAAAATATTTTTATAATTAAACAACTGCCCTATTATAATTATTAGTGAATTTAGAGTCTAGATTATTATTGTATTATTAATAAGTTTATTATTAGAATTGTAGTAAACCTTAGATTGGCAACTAAGACATGTTTCACTAAATTTTAGTAATTTCTTTAAAGTTTTGTAAAGTGTTTACTAAACAAATAGGTATATATATATATATATATATATATATATATATATATATATATATATATATATATATATATACCTAAATTATGCATAAAATATATATATATATATATATATATATATATATTTTATGCATAATTTAGGTATATATATATATATATATATATATATATATATATATATATATATATATATATATATATATATATACCTATTTGTTTGGTGAAAAAAATATTTTTTATGCATAATTTTAGTAATTTTTGTAAAGTTTTGTAAAGTGTTTGTTTTCTCATATGCATGTTAATATTATATACCTCTTTGTTTTCTCGCTGTGTCGATATAGAGCCAGTCACGCGAAAGCTTCCTTGTTCGCCAAATTTTCAACCTCGTCGAAATTTCAAAGCTGATCGAATTCTACACACTTTTGCCAGAAAGTTAACTGACATGCATTTAATGCAATGACAACTCTGACAAGATTCTTCTACAAAAGTTCATACAATATACAACCTCCCAAAGTTTCTTGAAATAGGAAAAAAAAAACTTGCTTCTTCCTAGGAGACATGAATAGATAGCAAAAAATTCACCCAGCCACCCCCATTAGGCCACATGAAGCTCAACCATGCAACCAACTCAGAAAAAAAAATAGTCACCTCAAACAGAGAATGTGTCCCGCAGATATTGTTTATTTTTGAGGGTCCATTTTTTAGGCCTATAAATAGTTCATACCTGTGTAGTGCCCCGTCCCGCAAAGTCAACCGGAGGAATTGAAACACCGACGGCGTTCGAACTTAGCCTTGCAACGGCTGCTCGAAGACTCGTTCGGCCGAGGCGATTCCTCGCTCAGGTAGGGTAGTTTCGATGAACTTGCCTCATCTTAGCCTTCACCTAATAACTCACATGTTTTCAACTTGCACATGTTAGGCTTGATAATAAAAGAGACGCATCCACATAGATAAGAGAATAATCCCAACTGGTCGAAATGTGTTAGAACATGGAAAAAGGCCCAACGGTCTACTTAGAAGTTGGCTCAGCGTGCTTTTAAAATGACACTCGGTCCTTCGTCCCGTGTCTTGGAAGAAGAAAGTTGGCCAAAGTTGCTAAGTTGCCACAACGCTCAAATTAGCCTAAGTCATAGGCGTCGCCCGCGTGAATGCTTGATAAAGCATGCACAGTCCCGTCGTCCAAGGCTTGGCATAGCCTTCGCCTGTCCCGTGGTTTAAGTCGTATTGTACGACTTGTGGCTTTAGTTTAGGCACCCAAAGAACATGGTTGTTCAAGTCGAACGCGTACACGGCACGTTCTCTCGATACGAAGCTCGACGCAGCCTTTGCTCGTTAAGTCGTTGAACAATTAAGTTAGGCAAAGTTATGTCGGTCGATCTATGCTATTTTTAGCACTGTCCTGCTCTATCTGCGGTTGTCAATTCGCGTATTCCCTCGAGATCAAGACTTGTCATAAAAAGTATATGACTTGAGCGATAGCGTCGCCTAGAGAACATGGTCTGTCTAAGGCACGAGCCACGGTTGGTTTAGTGAAAAGTATGCCACGGACAAAGGAAGTCCACGCGACTGGTTGTCGTCGAGATTGGTCCCGCTACTTGGAAACCTCGATAAGTCTCGTCCACGAGATCGATCCCGCTACTTGGGAGTCTCGCTAAGTCTCGATAAGCAAGTACACGAGATCGATCCCGCTACTTGGGAGTCTCGTTAAATCTCAATAAGTCTCGTTCACGAGATCGGTCCCGCTACTTGGGAGTCTCGATAAGGAATCACGCGAGAGCGGTCCCGCTACTTGGGAGTCTCGATAAGGAATCATGCGAGATCGGTCCTACTACTTAGGAGTCTCGATAGAAAGTTGAAAAGCATGGTCATGAATAAGAAAGGACTTGGTAGATCGAGTTGAGTCTTGCATGGTCATTAGACAACTTGTGCGCAAGGACGAAATTCCTCGAGCGATCCTGGGGTGCCGGGTTCGTGTCGACCTAGGAGGAATTAAAGATATTGTACGGTCTTCATCGACGGTACGACTCGATTGAAGTGAACCGTTACAATATAGGCTGCGGATCATTCGGTGGAAGCTCGTACCACACCACGCGAATGGTCACCGTATGCATAAGATCCAGGATAGCTTGACATTGCTAGTGACCACTCATATATATGTGTAGGCAAGAGCGGCTATCCGCATGTATGCCTTTGGATTACATCGAGTTCTAGTAGGTTACGAGTTGGGTTAACAAGTTATGCTTATTGCAAGCACTAACCTTGAGTCGGCACGATTTAGGTGTGTACGGTTGCAGCACCATTCCGAAGCCTAAGAGTTGGCTATAGCAAGGACACATGCTTCGACATGAATGTGGCATTGTTGTATCGAGTTAAGTCAGGAAGGACCGTAAGGCGAGTTGGTTAAGTCTGCTGATACTTGGGAGGCACGGCCTCGATTTTATGGCACGATCAAGTCTACTGGCACGACCTGCACGAGTCGTCCCTTCGACGTCGTTGGCACAAGAATGGCCTAGAGGCACATAGTACAAGTGGAAGTCTTGCACGGTCGAGTTGCTTAAGTTTCTACTCGGCGAGGCACTGCCTCGAATATGTTGAAGTCACGAATAGAGTATGGCACGACCCCGTTATTGTGTTACCAAGTATAGGCCAAGGTGTCGTTGTCTTAAAATTGATCCTAAAGCAAGACTAGAAAGACAATCGAAAGGAATTTAAGCTGCATAAAGTAAATGAACATGTCAGTTTTGTATGGGTGGGCGAGGAGCTCACTCCACCAGTACAATTGAGTACTGATACCCACACAGTTTTTATGTTAAGGCACATGTAGAAGCTTGTGGCACGGAGCTCGCTTTGATGCGTCGAGGCACGGAGTTTCTTGGCAATTCGAAGCGTACGGCCGCGTGGAGTCAAGACTTATACGGGACATAATGTATGGACATTGCCTTCCGAAGTACCCGCTGGCTCAAGCATAGTTTCGAGATATGAAAGAGAGCATAGTGACTTATAAAATGAGAGAAAAGTGAGCTTGAGAAACTTGTAATCAGGGCCTTGCGTCCCATTGTAATCTTATTGTGCAATATCAATAAAGAGCACTTTTGTATAACTTGGGTTTTGCTTCTAAATTTTGCTGCATGTTCAATGTTTCTGCTTGGGACTTCTGTGCGTCGATGCCGTCGCAGCCGTCGTAATTGGCCGTTATGAAACTGCCTTGTACGAGCGCAATCTAGGCTCGTACGGCATCACACCTTAGCGAGAACGAATGCTCATACGGGAGCGGAGCGTGACATAATAGTATCATATCACGGCTTTACGTCCTTGGACTTCAGGTCGAATCTCTCAGTTTTGAAAGCTCATCATTGATAAAGAAGTGTGTGTTCTCTCTCAAATTTCCCACGGCATGTCCATACAATAAGTTTAAATATTTTCAAAAGCTCGTACAAGTGTTCAATCGAATGCATTGGTAGACGATGGCCTTTATGCCGAACGGTGTCAAACTTGAGTTGATAGAAAACACATGCTAAAGTTAGCAAGTTGTATGCATGCCCAAATAGTCCTACATCGACATTAGCAATGAGTGTGCAAAATCAGAGTGTAGTCCATACGTGATAGCTATGCACACGGCCTTTTGGCTAAGTTGTACCGCGTGTCGCGCACCTAGACTTTATGGTACAAACGAATTTCGAGCGATATTAAGTATCGCTCGGTCGGAAACAGAGATACACTTAGAGTGTATACCAATAGAAACGCTATCAAACTAACACTTATGCGTACACGAAAGATTGGTTTAAATTTTGAGGAATAGTGCGAACGACTTAGACTATCGAGACGGCGTGAGCGATTACGCTAGAGATTCGTCGAACGAATCTGAAAGACATTTTAGCTAGTAACTAGATTCGAGCAAAAATTGATAATTAGAAGTAACGAGTATGTCGGTGAGACGATGAGATCGAGCAAAGCCTTAGAACACGTCACGCTTAGTTGGTCGTGACTTCGAAGGTCCCGAACGAGATGTCGTTCGGACAACTTGTGAATATGCAATACGAGTTAGAAAACGATTCGGAACGATGAATAAAAGTGAATGCCTTGATCGAGGAAGCTTAGAGGATCGCGCTTGTGATTTCGGATTTGGTCGAATGAAATTGTGGTATATCTAATTCGGACAATAGCATCAGTTGCATGACTCGGAGTTCTTTGCAAAGGAAGATCGTTAGGTTATGTACATCATCGATGGTATTGAGGCGTATCAAAGATCGATGTACGATAACTCGGGGGTACTCTGATTCGAGGAACGATGATAGTGTAAAATGTCATTGTTCCGATGGATGCTATACTCGGGATGTTAAAATGTGTCGAGGAAGAGATAGACTTGGTCGAGGATTTTCTAGTGAACGAATGATGAACAGACTATCGAATTGAGATCTTGGCTTGGATGAAAATGAAATGTTTGGATTGCTTCGATGATAACCCCAACGTCGTCATTCTTGTCTTATACGAGTGCAACTCCAGCCTCGTACATGTGTCACATCGATTAGGCAATCACTCCACATGAGCGCTGGTATGGTGATTCATATAACGGGGGTGATCGAACTTGCATGGCATGGCAATTTGATTGCTCGACTTGTGGTTTGACGCAAAGGTGGACTCGAGAATGACTCAGTATGCTTGACGATTGAACTTGAGGATTGTGTAGGTCCAATCTGCGTTTCGAGAATGAATTAGTCTAGACTCGAGCAAGAGTTACGCTCCAATAAGGATGATTATCCTGCGAGAATGTGGCATGGTGATTCATGTCCAACGTAGATGATCGAACTTGCGTAAGATTGGGGCGTGACAAATTATTTTGCAGACGACCTCGTGATCGAATACATGAATTGATTATAATGGATATGTTAATTACGTCGACATGTTGGAAGGAATAGACTATACAATCGGTGATTTGAACAAATTTGAATCTGCGCAACGTATGCCTTGATGCGAATGATCATGCTCGATGTTTAGAAATCTGAGTGATGCGAGCTTGGATAGAAAACCCTGTATTATCGACCTTGGTTTGACCCTAGGATTGGGATCAGTATTGGCATTATTGTTAGGGAACTATGATTCCAATCCTGACATTAACTTTAGTCTTGAAAAATGGCCTAGCGATTAGGCGAGACGGCCCTGTTTCAAGAGTTAGCATTCGAAAGATTGATCTTGAGGATTGGTATAGATGGATAGAGTGAGTCAAGAATATAGGAATAACACTCACGAGATTTGGCTGACATGCATATATTTCAGGGATGCCTGGGTATGTGCACGTTGTGACTCGAGTGAGAATGACGAATTCTTTATCATACGGCTTGGCTGAATGCATGTATCTTGGGGACGCCGAAAATATGTGCATGATCCAACCAAGTGACATGTTGAATTCAAGTGAGACTCGAGGAATGAAAAAGGGTCGAAGATTTAAAATTACGTTAAAGGAAAAGATTGATAGTAGTGCGAGCGTGGCTCGAATTGAAGAAACGCATAGGCGGATTGTATACGAGAGTCCTTGGATCAAAGTAGTCCATAAGTAAGTACTCAGTTATTTTCGAGGATAAAACTTTTTCTGAGTGGTGTATGATGTAGTTCCCCGTCCAGCAAAGTCAATCGGAGGAATCGAAACGTCGACGACGTTCGAACTTAGCCGTACAACGGCTGCTCGCAGTCTCGCTCGGCCGAGGCGACACCTCGCTCAGGTGGGGTAGTTTCGATGAACTTGTCTCATCTTAGCCTTCATCAAATAACTCGCATGTTTTCAACTTGCACAAGTTAGGCTTGATAATAAAAGAGACGCATCCACATAGCTAAAGGAATAATCCCGACGGGTCGAAATGTGTTAGAACATGAAAAAAGGTCCCACGGTCTGCTTAGAAGTCGGCTCAGCGTGCTTTCAAAATGACACTCGGTCCTTCATTCCATGGCTTGGGAGAAGGAAGTTGACCTAACTTGCTAAGTTGCCACAACGCTCGAATTAGCGTAAGTCATAGGCATCGCCCGCGTGAATGCTTGATAAAGCATGCACGGTCCCGTCGTCCAAGGCTTGACACAACCTTCGCCTGTCCCGTGGTTTAAGTCGTATTGTACGGCTTGTAGCTTAAGTCTAGGCACCCAAAGAACTTGGTTGTTCAAGTCGAATGCGTGCACGGCACGTTCTCTCGATGTGAAGCTCGATGCAGCCTTTGCTTGTCAAGTCATGGTACAATTAAGTTAGGCAAAGTTATGCTGGTCGATCTAAGCTATTTCTAGCACTATTTCGCTCTATCTGCGGTTGTCAAGTCGCATAGTCCCTCGAGAACAAGCCTCGCGATATAAAGTATATGACTTGAGCCATAGCATCGCCTAGAGAACAAGGTCTGTCTAAGGCACGAGCCACGGTTGGTTTAGTGAAAAGCATGCCACGGACAAAGGAAGTCCACACGACTGGTTGTCATCGAGATCAGTCCCGCTACTTGGAAATCTCGATAAGTCTCGTTCATGAGATCGATCCGCTACTTGGGAGTCTTGCTAAGTCTTGATAAGCAAGTACACAAGATCGGTTCCGCTACTTGGGAGTTTCGTTAAATCTCGATAAGTCTCGTTCACGAGATTGGTGTCACGACCCGCACCCACTTTCTGGGACGCGAGAGCATGAGCAAGCCAGCTACGTATCAAGCGGACTCCAGTCCGACTCAAATATGTATAAGCTATCAAGATTATGGTATCATGGTTGACATGGTAATCTACAGTGTATCTCAATCCACAAGAATATATAAGACAATCATCTGGAACCCACAAGTGTCATAATCATCCACCATCCAGAACTGCTAACTACTCCACGTAATAACTAACCTGAAGAGATCATCAGGTCCTCAGGGGACATAGCAAGATACATAAAAATGTGCCTATCTAGCAGTTAAATCATGCATAAGAATATAAACAGGATATAAACAGGAACTAGACATGAGACTGATATGTGGCTACTGACAGGTAACTATGAACACGGATACGGGATCAACTATGCATAAATGAACTGCTGAAAGAACAAGAGATCAATGGAATACCAAAACCTCGCCCCGAGTGTGGACTCGTAGGTTCGAACTAATCACTAACCCTCGTCCCGAGTGTGGACTCGCAGGTTAGTTCACGACAAACACCCTCGCTCCGAGCGTGGAGTCGCAGGTGCAAACAGATCAAGACAAACACCCTCGCCCCGAGTGTGGACTGCTCTAGCATGGAATATAATGTGAACAAGCTGGTATACTACACTATCAAGTCAAGCAGATAATAAACAGGTGAACATGGTATGAAGAAAACATATCAAATCAATTTAACTAGAGAACTAAAGATAACATATAAATCCATAGTAATTAGAGAAACTGAAAGATAACATGATAACAACAAGATATCTATAAGCATGATAATAGACTGTAGAGGGAGGCAAGGTATCTTGTCTGGTGGTAGCGCGAAGATCTAATAGTACACCGTCAACTGGTAAGCCATAACGTCCAAATCTCACAACTGTCTCCGAAAGCTGAAACAGATATTGCCAACATTCTCAGAATAGTCAAATTAGCAAGGATTGCCTGTCCTCAAGTCCAATTCTGGACACAGAGGCAAAACGGTAATTTTAGATCAAAACGGTGTCTGTTGTTGGACCCGCTTTGCACCAAAAAGCGTGCCAGAGTCAATGGTCTCTAAAGTCATCAAACTATATGTCTATGGATTCGTTTTGATGATACGAACCCAATCGTATGTCCAAAGTTGGATTCCGGCAGGCCATACACAAAATTGCCCGTTGAATCGGATCGTGGGGCCCGCAAAACGGCGATCCGGTCAGCTATCTCAGAATTGGACCAAACTTGGCATACAGGACCATAAAAATGATACGGTCCTGTTGGCGTAAGTTTCTTCTCGATCTGACGAACTTGCATAAAGTAATTAGAAAATTTACACAGAGGCCGATACGGTGAATTTCGACGGATACGCATCAAATTCGTCGCGCACACGCGACCAATTTGAATTCCGTCAAAGCCCACACGTCCACGAAGCTGATACGCATCTTTTGATGCTTTCGGTTTGTGACCACGTCGCCCGGATTGGCGGGACGCACGTCGTATCGAGAGTTTTTAAAATTTCCAAACTGTTTTTACATAGATAAATTCTCGATTTTGAAAACTGTTTTCTCTGCATATAATTAATAAAAATCGAAAATACGAAATAGGTTGCGAATTCTTATATGTTGTCAACAATTTTTTTCAAATAGGTTTTTGAAATCGGGTATGGTTCAGAAGAAAATTGGGTGCAAAGTATGGCATTTAGTCTGTCCTAAAACTGTTTAAGAACGGTTTTTCTTCCAAGTTCGTGTCGATTTTGTGAATTAACAGATCGACCCCATTGGAATCTATATATTAGGATCTCTAGAGGGTCATATGAGGTTTCAATAGAAACTTACGAAATCAAAAATAATGGAGAATACGTGAAGTAATTCAATCGAGAAGTGGTACCTCAACTGCTTCAAACAGAGCTGCTATATTTTTGCCTGCTGCTATTACGCTCGACCTGGCGGCTGCTGCGGCGGTGTTCAGGCGACGGCACGGCAGTTTAGGTGGCTGGAGACGATGCACAGATGACCAGGAAGGGTCACCAGGTACAGGGGTCGGCGGGGCAGCATATATCGTTTAGGGTTTTTGAGTATTGACGAACACCTTTCTCTCTGTGACTCGATCTCTATATGTATAAACTGTATGGTGGGAAAAATTAGGATAGGCTCGGGTTCGAGCTGGGCTGGGAGTTGCGGGTCTTGTGGGGTTTTCCCTATTCTATTTTCTATTTGTTACTTATATATATATTACTATAACCTAATATCTTTATATATATATATATATATATATATATATATATATATATATATATATATATATATATATATATATATATATATATATATATATATATATATATATATATATATATTGTGCATATATATAATAAATACAGAATATACTCTTAAAAATATCATAAAGGTAACAAAGGGTTGTAACATACAAATTTATTCTATCTACTAAAAATTATAAATAACACCTTATATATGTATAAAGCCATATATATATATATATATATATATATATATATATATATATATATATTATATATATATATATATATATATTTATATTTATATATATATATATTTATATATATATAAAATATATATATATATATAGATATATATACT
Organism: Iris pallida; assembly: GCA_029216955.1. Lineage (NCBI taxonomy): Eukaryota > Viridiplantae > Streptophyta > Magnoliopsida > Asparagales > Iridaceae > Iris > Iris pallida. The sequence goes on along the minus strand of JANAVB010016192.1, from coordinate 3,186,145 downwards.
ATATATATATATATATATATATATATATATATATATATATATATATATATATATATATATATATATATACACTTCTGTATACCCTAGCATTTTGGCATATTAATTAGAAAAATTCTAATAACATATTTAGCAATGATACTATAGTTCCAAAATAAAGCATCCAAACAATATTAATAATACTGATATTATATAGATAACAATTATTTTAGGAAAATATTTATTAGACCATTTATAATAGGATGCGAAATACACAGTCAAAATATATATCGACACGGACGTCTATGGACGCACTACCCGACGACATGGGCATGGGCTTGGTTTGGGTCCAGTCTGGGCTAATTTGGTACAACCGGGTCACTTAAACGTCAAATAATATTAATAATAAATAATTAAACAATTTATAATGGTCATGTCACAACTTGGCCTGGTTTTTCTAATTAGGACACACTTATGGACAGGTCTCCCTTAGCATGGCTAATACACTAGTCAAGGCACGCCACTGCACTATCCGTGCCGTGATTCCTAGTCGTCCGGTACTTCAAAACTCAACCATGACTAAAGTCATATATTGTAATAATTTACTAATTACCTATTTATAAAAACAAATATAAAATCACCATTTAAATCAATTAAATAAAAAAATATTTTAAAAAAAATTCGGGAAGGGAAGCTACAATCGGTCCCGCTACTTGGGAGTCTCGATAAGGAATCACGCGAGATCGGTCCCGCTACTTGGGAGTCTCGATAGAAAGTTGGAAAGCATGGTCATGAATAAGGAAGGACTTGGTAGATCGAGTTGAGTCTTGCATGTTCATTAGACAACTTGCACGCAAGGGTAAAATTCCTCGAGCGATCTCGGGACGCCGGGTTCGTGTCGACCTAGGAGGAATTGCAGATATTGTACGGCCTTCATCAACGGTACGACTCGATTGAAGTGAACCATTACAATATAGGATGCGGGTCATTCGGTGGAAGCTCGAAACTTGCCACGAGAATGGTTACCGAATGCATAAGATCCAGGATAGCTTGATATTGCTAGTGACCACTCATATAGATGTGTCGGCAAGAGCGGCTATCGACGTGTATGCCTTTGGATTGCATCGAGTTTTAGTAAGTTACGAGTTGGGTTAACATGTTATGCTTATTGTAAGCACTAACCTTGAGTCGGCACGAGTTAGGTGTGCACGATTGCAACACCATTTCGGAGCCTAAGAGTTGGCTATAGCAAGGACACGTGCTTTGGCATGAATGTGGCACTGTTGTATCGAGTTAAGTCAGGAAGGGCCGTAAGGCGAGTTGGTTAAGTCGGATAATACTTGGGAGGCACGGCCTCGATTTTATGGCATGATCAAGTCTACTGGCACGACCTGCACGAGTCGTACCCTTGACGTTGTCGGCACGATAATGGCCTATAGGCACATAGTACAAGTAGAAGTCTTGCACGTTCGAGTTGTATAAGTTTCTACTCGGCGAGGCACTCCCTCTAATATGTTGAAGTCACGAATAGAGTATGGCACAACCTCGTCATTTTGTTACCAAGTATAGGCCAAGGCGTCGTTGTCTTAAAATTGATCCTAAGGCAAGACTAGAAAGACAATCGAAAGGGATTTAAGCTGCACAAAGTAAATGAACGTATCGGTTTTGTATGGGTGGGCGAGGGGCTCACTCCACCATTATAGTTGAGTACTGACACCCACACAGTTTTCATGTGCAGGCACAGGTAGAAGCTCGTGGCACGGATCTCGCTTGGATGCGTCGAGACACGGAGTTCCTTGGCGATTCGAAGCGTGCGACCGTGTGGAGTCAAGACTTATACGGGACATAATGTATGGACATTGCCTTCTGAAGCATCCGTTGGCTCAAGCATGGTATCGAGAGATGAGAGAGAGCAGAGTGACTTGTAAAATGAGAGAAAAGTGAGCTTGAAAGACTTGTAATCAGCGCCTTGCGCCCGATTATAATCTCATTGTTCAATATCAATAAAGAGCACTTTTGAATAACTTGGGTTTTGCTTCTAAATTCTGTTGCATGTTTAATGTTTCTGCTTAGGACTTCTGTGCGACGACCCGTCGCGGCCGCCATAATCGGCCGTTATGAAACTGCCTTGCACGAGCACAATCTAGGCTCGTGCGACATCACGCCTTAGCAAGGACGATCGCTTCTACGGGAGCGGGGCGTGACAACCTAGCCCATTTATACATGTTCAAATTTTTAGCTAAGATAGATCCCTGACTCCAATAGCACTCATGCAAAAAAAAAGGTTCACAAATCTTGCCAAAATGTCTTTGATCTAGAGCTTCTTATTTATCCCGCATTTGAAGTTGAACTCCGTCGTGCCATTGCCAGCAAATAAAAAGGCCATCACCAGACCGCCATGTCTATGTCCCGTATTTGAAATATTAAGCTCCATCGTACCTTTGCTAGCAAGCAACAAGTATAGTTCCCCATCCCGATATGCGACGGACTATGTAATATGCTTGCGATAAGTCAGACTCGGTCGAAAACTTAAATGGCTAGTCTGGCTAGATCACTGATCTTGGCTTACAATAACACTTTTTGGTATCGAATAAATCGATTTGGACGAATATTTCTAGAATTGATCCAACTAATGGAACAACTTTTGTTGGAATAAGTCCTAGATGCAGCAGTGTAAAATCCCTCAAAATTAAAATAATATTTTATTTAATTAAACATATTAATTTGGATTTTTATTTATTTCTAATTTATTTTATCCTATTTATATTATATAAGATGGGCTATAGTCATGACTGAATTCTAATGTGCAAGTTGACTAGAAAGTATGGCATGCCTAGTGTAGTCGGGTGCTTTGACTAGCGTACTAGCGATGCTAGGAATGCCATGATTATATTTTAGTCTCTTACATGTTAACAATTGAATTATGGCACAAGTCATATTTTAAACTAATTAATTAGTTTATAAAGCCTTTATGACTTTTAGGAGATCCGGTTGCACCAAACCTTTCCAAACTTCCTCCAAACCAAACCCAAACCTATGTAGGCATGTTGGGCATTAATATACATTAATAAACACATATATTTTATATTTATTCATATTTTATTTATATATATAAATCTAATTAGTTCTATATTAGAAAAGATCTATTTAAATCTCTAACCAAATCAATTAGCCAACTCATCAAACAACCAAGCCAATCAAGTGGACCCCCACCATTAAGTGGTCGGCCAAGCAATCCCCCCTCTTAGCCGAACATCCCAAAAGGAAAAAGGATTTCCAATCCTATACATACATGAAAACCATAAAGCCCATATATATATATATATATATATATATATATATATATATATATATATATATATATATATATATATATATTATATATATATATATATATATATATATATATATATATATATATATATATATATATATAACTTGTGCCCTAACCCTAACTTAATTTCTCCTTCTTTTCCACCTTCATGGCCGACCATACTCTCTTCCTCCCTCAAATTTTGACAGCACCAAGCCCCATAGCCCTCATAACATCATCTCCTCCATTACACATCTCTCCATCCTCCACGAAAACTCTTCTCCTTCACTATACATCCATCCAACCACCGAAACAAATCCTAGAAACTCTATCTTCTCCATCCAATCATCTATAGCCATTGCCAACCCCTTTAAACTAACTAATAAGGGAGTAGCAATCAAGGATAGCAAGAAAGGTGGAAGCTTTGGTAAGGAGAAGCCTCCACAATCCAACTAGCAAGGACTTTTGGTAAGAAATCCTATTTTTTCCATCTCAAACCCATGTTTTAATTATGTAGAAATTCTGTTATTAAATATGTAAAAATAGTATTTTAATACCTTTTGTTATGTATTTTCATCTATAAAAGTTTTATGAATTATGGTTGTAATATTCATGTTTCAGTAGGGTCGATTCCAACCCCGTTGTGAAGGAACTATAAGTTATTGTTGGTTATTTTTGAAACTAAATTTTATGTGTGTTAATATATAGAAAATATGATTTTAAGTTTTTTTTTCATGATTTTATCAACTCTAATCTGGTCGAAAAAATATAGGTCAAAACTAGCTATTTTCGGGTAACCTGCTAACCTAGAATGTCCAAAACTTGTAGTATAACCCAACCCTTGTACCTTTGACATTATTTTGTGAAATAAGGCATTTTATTTCTTTTTAAAATATATTTTTGGTTATTTTAGCAATTTTGAGTCATTAACTATGTTCCGAACGAGTTTCGGATAGACTAGCTGACTTAGTAATCAACTAGTCACAAATGTCTTTAGAAATATTAATTTTGGAATTTCAGAGATAAATCTGTAGAAAATTAATTTAAATATTATTTTTATGATTTTTATATGATTTTTAAGTATGTTATTGAAGTATGGACATAGCCGACTAATTAAGAGTTGGAAATCCTAAAACTGTGTTTCGATGTCTCGTGGAACATGTGTGTGATTGTATGGATCTAAATGGTTCCATGAGAGATTGAATATAATTTTAACACATTACTTTGACTAATTAACTCGTTTCGTAAGTTTCGTGAGTAGCGACTTAATTTAGTTAATTAATTATCTAGGAGCGTCGGGTTTCGGAGGCGTGGACGCGGGAGCGGCGTTTCATATTCACAGCGTGGAATCAGACAAGTGCACCTTGCTATCGTACAGTTCTTGTTTCATTCTGTTATTTATTTCTTTATATTTTATCTTTTGTACTTGACCTTAGGAATTATATCGATACGGGCTTCCAGATTACATCTGGATGCCATTCAACTAATGAGTTGTCTAGTATTGATATATAGAGCCCGCCTGAGATATATGGATTTATTTCCATAAAAGACATGTAGGATACAACACGTGATTGACACATATATTAACCCGATACTTGAGCCAGATTACCTGAGATACCTGATTCCTGATACCTGTAGGTTAAGGATATTTGTGTCATTTTATCTTTTTTTAGATGTGTCGTAGGATTGCCGTCTAGATAGAGGTCAGAACGGTAAGTTATGGTTGCAACTTATTGTTTCTTGAGAGTTGAGGACGACTACTACTTGTGCGGGCCTTGCGGTGCACATACATTCCTATATATGCATATACATTTATCCGGAGAGATTACCTGTTTCCTGTGATCCATGTTTCTCTCTTAGTTACCATTGAGATTCCGTTACGGAGCTACGGCTATATGTACGCCTGACCCGGATGTCATTTACTTTGGAGATGTCTGCGCTTACGAAGGTTATCCTCAAAGCGTCACGTTAGTTTGGTTAGATATCCCGATATCCCATTTACTTACTGTACTTTAGCTTGTATATTATGTGCCTTGTTATGTCCCCTGAGGACCTGGTTCTTTCCCAGATTTAGCTAACGAGATCTTTCCGGAGGAGTACGGGCCGGGAGTTTATTCTACCTTTGTACCATCCGTGGACGACGAGGTTGATCCAGAGTAGCACCTGGTGGATATTTACTTCTTTACTTTATTTTATGACAGAGCTGAGACATTGTAGTGGATATTTTTATACTTTCATTTGAGACATTGTAGTGATCATTTATTTGACTGAGACTTGTACCCATAGATTTTCCATGTGATTTTATACTTCTCTTTGACAGTTTTATATTCCTTTATTTCAGTATGATATGCTTACTTATTCTGTGATTCTTGTTCTGTGGATGAGTATAGATATGTGCCTACCATGAGATTATTTTACAGCCTAAGATACCTTCCATTGGTCCATTAAATTGGAGTTACCTAAGGAATGTCTCTGCTGGCATGACACATGTTCTAGTACTTATGGATTTTAGGACAGGGGTATGACAAGCAGGCTGCGTCTCGGTGAGTGAGCTCTATATAAAAGTCCCTTCGACGGGACCGGGATGCTGTATGGTTTTCTTGAGTTTACGCTGCTTGGTTTTGATGAATGTCTTTTCGCATCGATTTCTATATTCGTTCCAAGGATTTCAAAACGAAGGATTAAAGAAAGGTTATTTTGATAAAATATTAGTGCCATTGTAGGAGCTCGCGTAACTGAAGTTTGAACGTTGCGAAGCACTTTGACTCTCGGTACGATCAAATACTTGGTGGGTGGAAAAAATTAGTGCCTTCTTTTCTACTCATTCCCGCAAATAAAATTATTTTGCCTCGAGCTTATTCAAATCGACGATGCCAAGTTAAATGCATGCCAAATCACTAAGATCAAGACTCGGGATAATTGTATCAATTTAGAGTAATTTACTCTAAAAATATAGGTTTCACACCAAATAAAGAAAAGTTAAAGTTGTAGAAAAGAGATAGACTATTTCATAATCTGCAAAATAAAATAAAACGTTGGTTGCGACATATGGTGCCTGGAAAAATTGGTGCCTACAAGATGCCAAATCAGAACTACGGCTTTGGGAAAAATGAATCGTTGCATGAGTTGGGAAGAATAATAATGCTGCTAAATACTGTCTGCGCTATGCAATCTGTTTTCATATATTAAATTGTTCACGCATTGACATAGTCATGGATAATTTGTGCACAAGTTTGGTTTTTCTCGAAACGGTATCCGAGGCATCGAAACCGTATCAGCCTAGGGGGAATGAATGATCGTACTTCGGCACTGATGCAGTGCGGGACATTCAGTAAGCCTTGCAACCTAGGATGAACGGGTAGCGTTGTAATGCCGTTGAGAAAAGTCCCAAAGTGATGTGTAATACCAATGACCACATATAAGATAGTAGCATGCTCTCCTATTGTCTTATATAGGTGGTAATTATATAATCTCTGTTTATGTAGGGACGAGCACGGTCGTGGTAAGAATTGAAATAAACTGCTATATTTTGTTGTATCCTTTTATTATTTGAAATAAGGCTATCAATATAAACTGAATTCATTTAGTTCTAAATAGAAAGAAAACTCCAATGCATGCCTACCTTAATAATCAGAGTCCGTTTAGACGAGCGGGTCCGTCCCGCTCACTAGTGCATTCCCAAGTGTACTAATATTCCAACCCCACAGGTGACAAGAACTCTGGGGGTGCACGATGCTAAGCCAAAGCTGAAGTTCAGATAGGCATTTTGAAGATCTGTCTATTTTAAAGTTTTTTGAAGCAAATTCATTGAAGACTTGCAATGTATAAAAAGGTGTGAATGTATGGAACGACAAGTATTAGTTTAGACAGCTTGTTGAGTATTTTTTTTATTTCAATCAATGTAGCCGTAACGGTATATCCAATGTAATATGAATTGCACTTAGTTGCAAGCCATCAATGAATGCATATTTCTATCTTCCTAAACTGCGTATTCAATTCTCTGCGATTTGTGAAGTTTCAACTTAGTGTTTCAAAAGATGTGTCAAATATAAATGTTTTTGCCTTGTACTAGTGCAACTCCAGACTCGTACGGCATCACGCCCTAGTGAGGACGATTGATTTGGCATAATAGATGTGAGGACGAACGATTTGTCGAATCGGGGCGTGCCAAATTGGTATCAGAGCACAGTTAAGTTTCCTCAAATTTTTAAAAAATATTTCATTTGGAATGTTGGTTACGATTAATCGATTGAATACTTGTCAACATGCTGCGTGAAATAAAATTTCCATACAGATAAGCCCATAGATATTTTAAAAATACTAACGGATTTACTCTATTTTGTAGAAGATGACTAAGAAAAATAATTCCGCCACAACAAACAACGCTGCAGATGATTCGGAGGGTGCTGGCCCTAGCGAGACTACAATGGAAAGAATGTTGTGTCTGATGGAAGCGCAACAACAACAGCTTCAGTCACAGATCCAAGCCCAATTTGGTGCGCAACATAAGCAAATGGATGCCCGGGCGCGGATCGTGAGCACTATTGCTGCAAACACAAACACAACGATCATGGCACCTGAAGAGAGTGAAGAAGTCGAAAAAGAAGTCGAGGAAGAAGTTGAGAACCACAAACGATGAACACTTCTTCCTTGTTCAAATCAACGAAGTTCCGCAAGATGAACCCGCCTAATTAAGTTCAATGGTCGAGCAAAGCCTGATGTGATCGTGGGATGGCTCGGGGATATTTATGACTTGTTTAATCTTCTCCACATCGAAGGGTCCCAGAGGGTAACATGTGTTGTCATGACCCGTACCCATTTTTTCTTTTTCGGATGCGAGTGCGTGTCCAAGTCCAGCCTATGCCGCAGTGTCGACAGTAGAACGCTGTCTAGACTACAATGCTCAAAATTACAATAATAATAACTTTATTGCTCATTCACATTGCTAAATTAATTACAATATTTATAATATTTATATTTGAAGGATTTATAAGTCTCACAAAGTAAAATGAAACAACTAATCTATCTAACTATTCTTCTAGGTTGGCCTTCCAACATACCCGTATCTCCCAAGAATCCGATGCAAAAGGGTAGTCGCGACTAGTCTGAAAAATATGGTTTCCAGTCAGGAAGGGAACGAGTACATTTAACAGTAGTTCCAATAATTGACAAAATCTATAAAATAATAAATAATACTGAAATACATGATGAGTGGGTAAACAGAGACTCATGGCATGAAACATGTGAGTAAAAGTAGAAGAGCATGGTAATAAAGACAAGAAAGTAATAGTAATAAATGACTGAAACAGGAACAGTAATATAGCCAGATTGCATCTAACTAGTGAGTTGAAATACACTTTCGATATCTAAACGGCTAAGGGATAAATTCGGCACCCCGCACGTGAAGTGTGCGACTGCTATCAGACACAAATAGACAAATGAGATGATTCTAGGTATATTTACTTGTCTACTAATGTATTTTCTCGTCCGACTAGTAATCATGGATTCATACAGGTCACGAACACGATAATACATTGGTCACGAACAACTTATAAAGAATCCATAACTACTACCTTGTGTAACCATCGTGTCGAGAATCAAACAGAATATCAATGTAAAATACTACTAAATACATAAATCATAGAAATGATCAAATATGGAAACTATCATAAATGTGCTTGTCTGGGATCCTTTGCTGGTGATACCAATAATACCATCGCGTTCGAAATAGTCCAGTTGGCTAGGGGTAGCACGCAAAACCAACCATCCAACCACTCAGTGAGCTACAAGAGTCAAACTTTCATAATTGTCTCTGGATGCTGAAATAAATATCACGAACATTTTTAGTATGCTCGATATGTCTAAAAATGCCTACCCAAAAGTCCAATTCTGGATATATGAGCAAAATCGTAATTTTGGGTCAAATCCGTCGTTGGACCCCCTCTACACCGAAAAGCGTGTTAGTACTTGTTAGCCCAATGATCATATCATGTTTCTGAATATGGCTAATCAATTGAGTTTAACATAATGATGTCACTAATATTTATGTAATCACTATCATGTTGCTACTTAAACTTAGCATTGTCCTAATGTTAGCATTGTCCTAAATGTTCTATATCATATTGCTATGCTTGTATCATATTGTTTTGTTCGTTTAACATGTTCTTACAGACATGCAGTAAGCATGATCAAGCTTTTTCAAACCAGGACATATGCAATATAGTAATATTGATGGGCCAAAGACGGCGATATACAAGAAGATTTCTCTGAACCGCCTAACGACCTATCTGAGGCCTCGCATCGGGGGTTCCGCTGCCCGGTCAGCGGACAAGGGTCGAGGGGGCAGCGCCCCCCATGGAGGTTCGGGGACAAAGCCCTCGAAAGGTATTCAGATTTCTAAATCTATTTATCTTTGGACAACTGCCGTCAAGGAAAAAGGCGTCTTCATGTTTGCTCAAATATTTGAAGAAAGGCGTCATCAAAGGGCTATTGGTTTTCCTTTTTGATCAATGTATTTTTTATATTTATTGAGTCTAGGAATACGATGTAAACTGTATCGTACTGGCAAATAGGCTATCCAAGAAACGTTTACAAAATACCCTTACGTTTTGAAAACAAGCCCACTTACAAAAGTCCAAACTATTTCCTAACTGTTTGACTTTTTAAAAAGCCCAAAAACTAATTTACAAAAACCCTGACAGAACTCCAACAGAATTCGGCCAGAGTTCGGCCAGAATTCGGCCAGAGTTCGGTTAGTGAACGTTGCTTTTTGAACTTGGTCTTCCTGCAGTTACGGATCCCAATGAGATTTTCTCATAGAGTTCTGCCCGAATTTTGTCAGAATTCTGCCTTTGGAAAAACTATAAATAGAGAAGGATTTTGATCATTTCAATTCACTCATACACCAATTCACTTTCATATCTCTTCTCTATAAGCCTACTACTTCTTCCAAAGTGTTCTAAGCTATTTATTTTCAAATTCCAAGACAGTTACAATCCTCTAGTCGATTTGCTTGTACGGTACGGTCTAGAAGTTTCAGAGTGGTTGTAGCCAGAGGCTTGATTGAAGAAAGACTCTTCACAATTGAAGTTGGTCGAGTACTTCGGATCAAAGCTCGCGTTGTAGAAGTTGCAAGAACTTTGGATGAAAACTTGTGGTGATTTTTCATAGTAGATTCAATTGGAAGCTAGAGTTCTTCCGACTGGACTAGTCCTCACAAGAGAAAAAACCAGTATACATCCTTGTGTTTGCGTTTGCTCTCTACTCTCTACTTTTCATTTACATATCTGTGATATATATATTATGTGATCATGTTACTAATATTTTTAATTAGTTAAGTTCCGCTGCCTACTCTATTCACCCCCTCTAGAGTATTACGCTTTACAACTCGTTCCTACAATCGGTCCTACAGTACTTACGGTCTCTAATCATCAAACTATATGACTGTGCACAAATTTGTCCGTTGGATCGGGTCGTGGGCCTGCCAAAATAGCGTTTCGGCCAACCTTCTCAGAATTGGACCAAACTCGCTCACATGACCAGAAAAATGACACCGTCCTGTTGACAAAAGTTTCGTCTCGAGATGACGGACATGCACAATGTTATGGGCTATTTTGTAAAGAGGACGATACGGGATATCTCGACAGATACGTCTCGATTTCGTCGTGCACACACAGCGAAATTGAGTTCCTTCGAATCCCACACGGCGATAACATTCATACGCATCTTTCGATGCTCTTGGGTTGCGACCACGTCGCCCGGTTTTTCGAGGCGTATGGCGTATCGGGAAATTTATTAAAATTTTGTAGTTAAAAAACTAATTTTTCCTAAACTTTAAAATCTATTTTCATTCGATGAAATCGAATTCTGTGAGAAGGGTTTTAATCATGTATATGTTGTCTGTAATTCTATCCAAACAGATTTTTGAAACTATTGACAGATTGACTACAAATTGCCTTCCAAAATAGTGTTTTAGACAGTTTTTGTTTTTGTCCCGTTTTCCAGAAATTGGGTTTTGGTCATGTTTTTATTCGATTTCTCGTCTAATCCATATCAGTTCAATATGAACTAATTTTCAGAGTTCCTAGATGGTTATATAGGCGTTGTATAGAATTTTACGGAGTCGGGAACAATCTAGTATATGCGAAGAAAAAATATGGTGAAACGTCATACCTGGATGTGCTCGCAGGGTTGCGACAGCAGGTGCTGCTTGTGCACGCGATGGCCGCGGCGGTGCGCGGCTGCAAGGGTCTCCACGGGTGGCAGGGGAAGATCGACGTTGGGTTAGGGTTTGGGGTTTTGATTGTATGTTTGTTTCTTTTTTCAATCTTATGTATACATACACATGCGGCTACAGAGGGTCGATGTATTAGGGATTTGAGCATCTCGTGAGAAATTAGTTTTTTTTTGTAGACAAAAATACTTTATAATTTTTTTATGAAAACTAAAAACCCTAAATAATTCTAGAATTATTTTACATACTATTTCGTACCCCTTTCTCCCTTATATACATAAAATTAAAAAAAAAAATTGTTTCTTAAATTTATTAGTTATATGAAAATCTTTAAATATTTCACTATAGTAAAAATTTTATAAGAGCTCAAACAAAATCCAAAATAATAAAAATTCTTCTTGTACCTATCCTCACATATAGGCCATGTACAGTAAATAATTTATTTATCGTATGAATTAATCATTTACTATTAAACTCTATTTAACCATATATACTTTCTCTAAATAAATAATTAGAAAATAATAACAATAATTCCAATAAAAGAAATTTTTTAAAAATATCAGGAATTTGTGGGGGTTTACATCATACCCAACTTATAAAATTTTTGTACTCGAAATTAAAATAAGCCTAATATCAGAGAACAACGAGATTAAAGATGAAGGGAGAGTAGTATGTTAAAGTCGCTTATATATATACATATTATCATTATTGCTTACATACGCTAAATCTTTTTAAGAAATATTCTTAAGATATATTATGAATTTCCAGCAAAATAGTTAATAAGAATTTATTTTCAACAAATAACTTATACGCAATATTTATTTACCAAAGTAAATTATATCAAAAAATTTACACATTAATACAATAATAATCGAAAACTAATTATACCGACTTTTATAAGAAGATAACCCCAATAAAACTTAAAAGGACATTCTTAAAAAAATGTTATCAAATACTAAAATAAAATATCAATTTCTATATATATATATATATATATATATATATATATATATATATATATATATATATATATATATATATCACTCATAAAAACAATACTTATTTAACCACAAAAATAAGCACCCTAATTACATTTACACAATAATTATCCACCGAGACATCTTTGGACGTACTACATGACTAAATTGGTTTGGATTTGGTTCGAGTCAAGTCCAGGCTAAATTGGTACAGCCTGGTTTCCTAAAAGTCAAATAATCTTAATAATAATAAATTAAATATTTTATAGGGGTCAAGTCATAACTTGGCCTGGTTTTCCTAATTAGAACACATATATGGCTTGACCTTCCCTACCCTGGCTAAGACGCTAGTCAAAGCACTCGACTACACTCTCCGTACCATAAATTCCTAGTCATCTTGTACTCCAAATCTTAACCATGACTAAGCTTTCTATCATAATAACTATTTAATTAAAATATTTATAAAATTCCCAAAAATTACTATTTAAGTCAAATAAATAATATAAAAATTCAAAATTTTGAGAAGAGGTGTTACAAATCTACCGACCTTAGAAATAAATTCGTCTTCGAGGACTACTAGGATAGACGACTTGGCGAACAAGATGGTATAATTATGATAAGAAAATATTAATCAACTAGGTGAAAAAAATAAAAATTTAGGGTTTGGATTAGGGTTACAATTATGGCTTTCGAAGCTAGGGATTAGGGTTAGGAATTGGATTTAGGAATTAGGATTTTTGGGGACTTAGAATTTGTGGAGAAAATAAAAGAAGCTTCCCCTTTATATAGGTGGGATTTCTTAGATTGATAAGGATTAAAAATCCAAAAATAATTCTTTTCATAAATATAAGCAAATCAATCAATCTATTCTTGATCAAAATAGTTATTAAAAGATAGTTCAAAATAATATTCAAACTGATTACATAATATTAAAATACATTCATAAATTAAATCTAGCTTTATAAATATAAATTAGTATTTTATATCATCCAAATATTTCTATAAATTCTAAACAAAATATTTGGTAAAACCCTTCTTTGCAAAGTATTTATAATATATTTTAAAAAATAATTTTATTATCTAATTAGAGAAATATTTCAAACTACAACTTAAATTTTTTTTTTCTGAAAACTCGGAAAGTGGGCTTACAAATCTACCTACCTTAGAAAAATTTCGTCCTCGAAATTTCAAAAAGAACGGTTAGGTACGACTAATAATATAATCAAGTAACAAAATTTCAATTGATAGGAATAAGAACAATAAATGATATAATTAAGAGGATGGTATGATTCCAGATCAAATTAGTCACGTGTAATCGCGGATAAAATCAAATAATAAATAAAAGAAAAATGTGATTTGGCACGATCAAAATATGACCAAATTATATGGTCAAAGGATCTAGTCAAGATCAAAATCTAAGCATGCTTAAGGATAGAAGCAAAATAGGATTAGGTAAAAAGTCATTAGGAACAATTACCACTAACTGAAATTATGTAAGCATGATCAACGATCAAGAGTTAGACAAAGTCTAACAGGATTAAATTACTTAGACACAAGTAGGATGTTGTTACGATCAAGGCTATATAATCATGCAAGTCATTCAAGCATGATTAAAATTAAAGAAAAAGTTGGCAACAAGCATGAACATGATCAAAATAGTCATGATCATAGTGGAATGTAAATATAAACATTTGCTATAATTGAGTTGAAGTACAAGAACGATTATGATTTAGTCACGATCAAAATTGTTTAAGATCGATCAAAAGTAAAATCATTTAGGCACGATCAAATAGTTAAGCAAAATTATTTAGGCACGATTATAGAATCAAAATCTAGGAAAACATACAAATTGGCACGATCGTAATATAATCAAAATAGTCTAGTCGCGATCAAAGTCGTAAGGGTGATCCAAATCGAAATCATTTTAGCACGATCAATTATGTAGGCATGATCATAGAATCATAATCTAGGTATGATTATGAATCTAGTAAAATATGGAATTAAAATCTAGTAATAGGTTTAAATGAGGAGAAACCAAATGACGACTCGACGAATAGAAGATAAAGAGAAAAAAGGAAAGAATGGAGAAACTACAAGCTTTATTTAAAATACGATAATAAGAAATAGGATATCAAATCAGTCTGGAGTGAGAGTGCAAGATTTTACGTATCATGAAAAATCAATAGTCATGTGTTAATAAAAGATATAGTCTTTGTAGTATTCGAACGTCGTAAACAAACTCGAGGTCATTTTACCGAGGATCCATGCCTCGTCAGTGTACATCTGGCTGCAGTAAACTCTTGGTTTTATGACTCCAATAAGGATACAGTATCGAATATTCTATTAGCTTTGTCTAATATTGACATAATAACTCAAAGGTCAAAATAGGGCAACTAGGACATAGCTTTAATAACATTCGATAACTTACATTTACTCGAAAGTACTTCAACATAGAGATCATGCCACGCCAGTGCGCTGCTGGCTGTAGTGAACCCGCAGTCTCGATAATTCAAAAAAAGGTAACAGTGCGCTGCTGTATTGCCATCGTAAGTCAATGAATATTCTTCCAACTATATCCAAAAGGGTATGAATGGAACTTCTAGAAATTCAAACAAGTCGATCATGATAGGAAAATGTAAGTATCTGTCCTTGAAGTGAAAGTATCAATTTATTGTAAAATAAAACGATTGATTAGGAATAAATTTAAAATTCAAACAATCGATTAGAAAATTGGCTGAACACAACAGAAATAAAATCTTCTAATTTTTTATTTTCCTAACCTTCAAGGATCGAGAAAAAATATATATGTCTTGAATTTCAACAAAACTGACTCGGAAGTAATATATGGGTAATGGAATCAAGTTATGATCAATACTCAATGGATTAGAAATAAAAAATTGATAAAATAATTACCTATGGCCAATTAAGTAATACGGCCTAGACAGGAAAGATAATTCGAACCGATTCCAGGATGATCAAGATAGGAGAAGTGTAAGTATCTGTCCTATAAGTCTCAATTCTTGAAAATAAAAGAATTGATTAGGGTGAAAATAACTGAAGGCAAGAGAAGTACAAATATTATAATCTCTATTTCATGGATATTCAAATGATTGAGGGAAAACTTTGAATCAAAAACTAACTCGAGATTCGTATATGGATAACAGAATTAGAAATTATAAAAATAAATCCTTATGGCAAAATGGAAATTAAATAAGCAATTCGGACTTATGATATGAGGATGATATCTATAGAGGGCAAAAAGAAAATTTGAACAATTTATCAAGGTTAGAGCATTAATTATAGGAAGGCATAACTTACCAAGTGAATAGTCTACCCACCTTTGATCCTATCATCATATCAAAACAAAATAATATATTCACCTATGAATTTTTTTAAATTATCTAATAGGGTCTAGAATTCAATAAATTTCTACATAAATTATATGGCCTAGCAATCTTAACTACCCAATAGTCAGATTAATAAGGGACTCCTAGTCCTAGTCATTCTCCTAAATTAAATTAATCCTAGTTGTGAATGAGCATTTTCTAGTAGCAGGCTCGCAACAGTACGACTAACTTAAGTACTATCACGAGTTCGCACAATTTTACAAAACTGACCTGCATGACCCATAAAAAAACTTGTCACGACCTGTACCCTTTTTTTCGGATGAGAGTTCGTGTCCAAGTCCAGCCTACACCGCAGTGTCGGGGGTAGAACGTTGTCTAGACTACAGTGCTCAAAATCACAATAATAATAACTTTATTGCTCATTCACATTGCTAAATTAATTGCAACATTTACAAGATTTATATTTAAAGGATTTACAAGTCTCACAAAGTAAAATGAAACAACTAATCTATCTAACTAGTCTTCTAGGTTGGCCTTCCTGACATACCCGTGTCTCCCAAGAATCCAATACAAAAGGGTAGCCGCAACTAATCTGAAAAATATGATTTCCAGTCAGGAAGGAAACGAGTCCATTCTAACAATAGTTTCATTAATTAACAAAATTTATAAAATAATAAATAATACTGAAATACATGATGGGTGGGTAAACAAAGAATCATGATATAAAATATGTGAGAAAAAGTAGGATAGCATGGTAATAAAGACAAAGAAGTAACAGTAATAAATGACTGAAACAGGAATAGTAATAGAGCAAGACTACATCTAACTAGTGAGTTAAAATACACTTTTGACATGTAAATAGCTAAGGGATAAATCCGGCAACCCGTACATGAAGTATGCGACTGTTATCAGACACGAATAGACAAACGAGATGTTTCTGGGTATATTTACATGTCTACTAATATATTTTTCCTTCCGACTAGTACTCATGGATTCAAATAGGTCACGAAAACGATAATACATTGGTCACGAACAACATGTAAAGAATCCATAACTACTACCTCGTGTAACCATTGTGTCGAGAATCAAATAGAATATAAATATAATACACTACTAAATATATGAATCATAGAAATGATCAAATATGGAAACTATCATAAATATACTCGTCTGGAGTCCTTTGCTGGTGATACCGATAATATCAGCGCGTTCGAAATAGTCCAGTTGGCTAGGGGTAGCACGTAAAACCAACCATCCAACCACTCAGTGAGCTACAATAGTCAAACTCTCGCAATTGTCTTCGGATGCTGAAATAAATATCAGAAACATTTTTGGTATAAAGGATATGTCTAAAAATGCCTACCAAAAAGTCCAATTTTGGACACAGGGACAAAATCATAATTTTGGGTCAAAACGATGTTCGTCGTTGGATCCGCTTTGTATCGATAAGCATGCCAGTACCTACGATCTCTAAAATCATCAAACTATATGTCCACAGGTCCGGTTTGATGATACGAACCCAACCGTATGTCCAAAGTTAGATTTTGGTGGGCTATACACAAATTTGCCTGTTGGATCGGGTCGCGGGCCCGCCAAAATAGTGCTCTGGTCGACCTTCTCAGAATCAGACCGAACTTGGCTCACAAGACCAGAAAAATGACACAGTCCTGTTGGTGCAAGTTTTGTCTCGAGATGACGAACGTGCACAAAGTTATGGACTAGTTTGCTGTCATGCCCCAATACCAGAATACTGAGGGTAACTAGTCCAGCTACACCATATGAGGTATACAAACGTCATACGACGATCGTGGTTGTCAAGAGACAATGGGTGCATGTTGTTGGCCCAATGATTGTATCAGATTTTTGAATATGGTTAATCTGTTAAGTTTAGCATTTCATTATCACTAATCTTCATACTATCACTATAGCATTTCTAGTTATACTCATACCTTTGGTGATATGTGCTTATTATTTTACATATTAGTGATATGAGTTTTTATTATATATATCTTAAATTTAATTGAGTTACCAAAATCAAAACTATATTTTGATTATGGTTATTCAATTAAGTTTAACATTATGATATCACTAATATTTATGCTATCACTATAGCTCTTATACTTAAACTTAGCATTGTCCTACTGTGCCTTATCTTATCATTTTTGTTATATGTATATTGCTTTGTTCGTCTAACATGTACATGTAGAAAAGTAATAAGCAAGATCAATATGGACATATGCAATAAAGAAATCATGGTGGGCCAAAGACGACGGATTCCACTAGATTTCTCTGAACCACCCGACGACATCTTCTATCAAGGAAAGAAGCCATGCCATGCCATCATCATTTCAAGACTCTGAAGAAGCCTGCACCTGCTACAGTATATCTGGAGTCTGTAGTGAATCTTAGGAATAATTGTAAACATAATAAATGGAGGCAAAATCGAAAGCTATGATAGAAATTAGCCTAGGATTATTTTTGGATGAAAGTCGGCATACCGGTCTATACCAACGGTATATTAATTTTTGTTCACCGAAAGTTTCTGTCTACAAAATCGACATACCGACAAAATACCGATCTATACCGACGGTATACCAATTCAGTAACGCTAAAAATCCAACTGTCGAATTTCGAACATTTAATGATCCCAATGACTATATTTCTAGCCGTTATAATTCCAGACCGATATTTCGACGGTATTCCGGTTCGTACCGACGGTATACCGATCGCTGACTGAAAAGTTGCTTTTGAGCTTTTTTCAATGCTTTGGTTATAAATAGCCTTGAACTCCTTCATTCAAGGTTGATACTTTGAGCCTAAAAATTTCCAATACACCAAAGCTTATCCACAAACACTCCACCAAAGCTTTTACTTGTCCATCCATAAATTGTGTTAGATTGTTCTTGAGTTGTAAAAGAGATCTTTATCTTGTTGTAAAAAGATCAAAAGCCTTCTTGTGAAAGGTTGAAGTTGGAGAGTCCTTGGATCCAAACTCTCATAAAGTTGGAGAGTCTTCGGATCCAAACTTTCGTAAAGTCGGAGAGCTCTTCGTACTAAAGCTCTTGTATTGAAGTCGGAGAGCCCTTCGGACTAAAGCTCTTGTGTAAAAAGTTGGTGAGGCCTTCAGATGAAAACTTATGTTGTACTATTTGCATAATAGTGGATTAAAGTCGGAGAAAGTTTCCGGACTGGAGTGCCCCTTGGAAGGATACCAAGATATATCGTGTGTCGGTATTATTGTTGCTTCTTCTCTTGCACTTATATTTTTAAATTACCTATTAACTAGTGCTTAGTGCTTGAATTGCTAGCTTCACTCTATTCACCCCCCTTTAGGGTTCCTACACATACAATCAAGTCTCCTATGGTCTCACAGAGCATCTATGTCTCAATCAATCAAAACAAGAAGCAGAAAATAATGATTATATAAGACAAAGCAGTAAGGCTTCTCCGACGCTTCATCAAAATAAATCATGAGCCTAGCTATACAAAATAATAAGTTAGTGCCAAGAGTCATAGGTACATAACCATAGTCAGTTGGAGTCTGATTTAATTACAATTATGTAAAAGAAAACTATTGTCCAGAACAGCCGGCTAAACAGGTGCCGGTGGCTAAATGCCAAGTACAAAATAGAAGATATCAGAGCAGTGAAGAAGAAACCCACTCATGGTCCCTGGCACCCATACTCCTGGTGTGCACCATTATTCGGGTAGAAGGCTGGATCCTCTGGTGCTCCTACGATATCTGGCCAAACAAAACCAGCGGGGTCAGGACCCAAATATCAAGTACCACAAGGGAGCACATAATGAATAAGACAAAACCCAATGAGTAAATTAAGACCTGAATCAAGAGTTATAGGCTTATACCATATCATCGAGACAATACGACACCCTTACAACCAAACAAGGACAAACAGTGCCAATATCTTGCCGAGATAAGATATATCCTATAACCATGGACAGGTGAAGGGCTTCTGATAGCAACTTCGGTCCATAGCCTATCGCAACACAATAGCCCAACCCAACAACCAAACAAGGACATGTGTTGGACCACGCACCTTGATAGTCCATGTTCCTTAGTTGCTAACAGAAGAAAACATATCACAAATAAGTCGACTTACAAGCGGCCAATCAATCCTACGGCTTTCTATGATTTGTCTGGATTATCCTAATAATAAAATATATAGGAATCCTCAAATCGTATCGCATCCAAGCAGGGCTAGCCAAGCCATTATATACACGCACGCACGAAATGCACCGGTCCCTCGTAAGGCCACCGCACTAGAACAAGCAATAATGGTTCCAGTCCTCCTATATGGGAAGCTAGCTCGACATTTATAAATCAGATACTGCACTCCACTAGTGTGGATGACTATACAGTATCCGAGGCGGCCAACCCGACACATTAGGACATGGCCTAGGGTGGCTGGTAGCGTACGATCTCAGGATTTCGTTTCCTCCCAATGCTTTTACCAATTTAAGTTGCTTAGATTAACCCTATCTTGATCTTGGAATCACGTGTCATGGTCACCGGGTCATCCTGTCACGCCCCGATCCCGCTAGGGTCGTCCGTCTTGCCTGGATCCCTGCGGGATCGATCGTCCTCGCTAAGGCATGATGCCGTACAAGCCTAAGTTGCGCTTGCACAAGGCCATGTACCTGCACAAAACAACTAGTCAAGCAAAACACACACGCACGCACCCATTAGTTAAGCAAAACACACGTAAGCACCCATTCATTGCAGAAAACCAAATGTTGGACACAGAGATTTGAAATAGAAATACTCATTTTATTGATAGCTTGATTGGAATACAAGTACAAAGCTTTGCGAACTCATATTTGTCTTATAATTTGGCTACATGATTCTCTTTGAAACGCTCTTTTGAAATTAGCCACAATGCCCATACATGATATCCCTTTATTACAAGCTGGAATTGAAAGACACCTTCAGAAGGAAAAGAAACTTGAACTTGACTTGAAATAAAGAAAGCTTCGAGGCAGTCCGCAGCTCTACTGGGCTAGACGAGCTTTAGTGCCTCCTTGAAATCCTCTTGTCTCCTTTTGCTTTCTGAAAAGGATGCCCACAATGTGGGTCAGCACACATCATGTACTGGCGAGCGGCTTTTGGCCGAACTTGCAAATCTCTGCACTAAATCAATATGTTGAGCTAACATTTACTAGTGATCTTTCTACTTGTCTAGGTTCTTTTCAACAATTCATAAGAACATGACAGTAGAATATACTTCATAGCAACTTACCCTCGCCGGCAGTCATCCCTGCACAAAACCACGTTAGCACAATTTGCATAATGAGTAATTCATGATTCATTCTTGCAGATATTGAAGTTGTCATTCGGGTCATGCAGGTGGACTATTCTACATGTTGGTCCATGGGTTATCCCCATGATTAGCCGCTGTGACTCTTTGGTTCAGCTCGTCGCTAAGGACTCAGATATCAGCTACACTTTTAACATGGGTTTCTTTTACCCAGTGTGCTCATAATCTCTCCTAGGCCAAGCGGTTCCAGGTGCCCCCAGATACCACCCGAGAGACAAATAATTCCTTGTATACAAGTTGTCCGAGACCAAATGCATGCTCTAGCCGTTCTATCAGATGAGACACACTTGAACTTATGCACAGATATACGACACGTTTATTTCGTGCCTTCAGATTCATCTCAACATGTACAAGTTCGTCTGTACATGTCTATATTTTCAAGCATACTAGTGACAAGCAGATGATCATTCTTATCGAGCAGATAAAGTAGCAACACATATTCTAGCATTTGATTCAATTCAATTATCTACTCTTATCTTTTGTGGATGTGGTATCGTTGATCATTGGGACAAGGCAACAGGGTGGACTAGAGATTATTTTTCTTAGGCGTACAGATCAATGTTTGTTCGGTTGAAGCAACTCACCGAGATGAATCTTAGTTGAGAGAACGAGGGACTTCATGCGCCGTTCACGAACAATTCACGCGGCCTACATTAGCACCAACAGTTGATTAGCATACTTCATCTCTTTCTCTCAAGATTCGGAATGAATGCGAAATGCGATGAAAGCGAACAATGAAAACCAATCATCAAAAACCAACACGAAAATGCATTCATCAAAACCAAGCAGCGAAAAAAAACATCCAACAAAACTCTTGGATTCATTTCAATAGAAGCCAATCCATCAATTGGAAAGGTTCATTGCATTTCATCCGTGATCAATCGATACCGGCAAAGGTTTCACCAAATACTCAGTTCATGACTGAGTCAACAAGCCGTAGGTATTACATAGTGGACCGAGAGGAGCGGGGCACTACACATCCTCCTATATATTGTAGCATAGTACATGTACCCTAAGTATGAATCCACATCGGCTCAAGGAGTCCCAAATATAGATTCATGCTTAGTGTAATGCATCAAACAACAATCAATATACTACGACACTATTACTGACCAATTACCATGACTGTGCTGGAAGATACACATGTATTGACATATAACACGAATGATCACTTAGCGCGTAGAGTCACACCTCAGTGCACTCATTAAACACCACCGCAGTGCATACTAATATTGTATCTCAATACACACTTAGAAAAGATACCAGCACGTATACAGGTAATCAAGTCAGGAACACTGTCAAGTCAGAAAGTCACATGGACCCCTTGTGACGTAAAAGTCACATAGGATACGTAAGTCTCAGATATTCATGGCACACTAAGATCAGAACAAAAAGTTAAGGTCAAAGGTCCACAAGGTATGCAAGGTGCAAGGTGCACAAGGTGTAAGTTGCAAGACGCGAGGTGCGCGGACCAAAAGGTGTACGAACCAAAAGGTGCACGAGATGCAAGGTGCACGGACCAAAAGGTGTACAAGTTGCAAGGTATACAAACCAAAAGGTGCACGAGGTGTAAGGTGCGCAAGTTACAAGGTGCACAAACCAAAAGGTGCACAAACCAAAAGGTACACGAGGTACAAGGTCCGCGAACCAAAAGGTGCATGAGGTGCAAGGTGTGCAAACCAAAACGTGCGTGAGATACAAGGTGCACAGACCAAAAGGTGCACGAGATACAAGATGCACGGACCAAAAGGTGCACGAGGTACAAGGTGCACGGACCAAAATATATGTGAGGTACAAGGTGCACGGACCAAATGGTGCGCGAGGTGCCAGGTGTACAAACCAAAAGGTGTGCGAGGTACAAGGTGCACAGACCAAAAGATGTGCGAGGTGTAAGGTACGTAAACCAAAAGGTGCACGAGGTGAAGGTGCGTGGACTAAAAGGTGCACGAGGTCCAAGGTGCGCGTACTAAAAGGTACGAGAGGTGAAAGGTACACAAACCAAAAGGTGCGCGAGGTGCAAGATGTGCAGACCAAAAGGTGCGCGAGGTGCAAGGTGCGCGAGGTGCAATGTGCGCAGACCAAACGGTACGCAAGGGGCAAGGTGCACACGAGGTGTACAAGGTGCGCACGAGGTGTGCACGAGGTGCACGAGGTGTCGTCCCTACCAGCAAGCTTTTGGCCATAGAATTTTAGAAACTTTCAATGTCCATAACTTGGGCTATAGGACTCGAAATTAGAAAAAATAAAGGTCTAAACTGAATGAAATTAAATTTCTACAACATGGAATAAGTAATTTTTTGAAAAAAAAGTAAGTTTGATAGAATAAAACCATAAAAACCCATAAATCCTAGTTTTTGGAACGTAGATCTACTTAAAACTAGTCATTAAAATAAAAAACTTCAAGAACTAAACTTGTAGAGAACGAAGAGATGAACAATCTAGACTAATAATATCAAAAAAAAAATCAAGAAATGAAAAATGCAAGAATCTTTCCATTTGGTGCAAGGTGTACTTGCCTAAAAGTTTGTTTGAGGAAAATAAATGAAAGAGTGAATGAGGAGAGAGAGTGAGGAAGAGAATATATATAGGAGTTGGGTTGACTCAAAGAAACCCTAATATTAAGCATGCTCTTAACCATATGACTAATAACATGTTAAATGCTATATGATACAACTAATTAAATAATTTAAATAAAATCCTAACCACAACACGGTTCAGATATCTTATCATCGTAGCAGTGAGTCACACCTACAACCAGACAAGTACAAGGGATGGCATACTAATCCGTGACGTGATACTGTTTCATGTCATGGCCAGTTACAAATACATGATACATATAATCAAGATACAGGTGCCAGATACCACATACAGAAAAATTAAAAATTTACGTATTTTGGGAACGGAGAGTGACATCTCTACCCTCCTTAGAAAAATTCCGTCCTCGAAATTTTGATAAGGCTAGTCGAGTGCGCTCTCAGATCACGAAATACACTCAGGACATATAGGAAGCACAATTATCAAACAATACATGGTATCTGAACAGATTACGAAAGAAAGAAAAATTAAGTAAAAGCACAAACAATAATCATACCCTAGAAGGAAAGTGATCGGAAACATACGAATAAAATATATCTTTCGAGTCAGTTGGGTAGAAATTCGTCCTCGAGGCCCTACACTGACTTCCAAAGTGGACAAGGGTCAACGCTTGAGATAAGTAAGTACTAATAACTTAATCAAGAACGGGACTCTGTCCAGGACGTACTCTCATAATCAGGACACATGATGAATATCACGCATCACATGATACGAGAGCAGATGAGTGAGACGAGAAAGTCGCCTTCACTCTTCGAATATAGAACTCAAGAAATTATAATGGATAATACTAAAAACTTACCCACAATCTGACCACCTTCGGCCAACCTCTGCTATAATACTCCAAATTCTATTTACCTCTGCCCCTGCTGGACTCTCTGCTGCTGCCTTCCCTGGCCTTACTGTTGCGGTCTCTGCTGTCCTACTTGATGTTGTACTTGTCGGTACATCTGAGCCTGCATCAGTAATGGATGGTGGGCTAATAGCCTTACTACTAGTGCTGGCCCTTAATATGGTGCTACCTGAAGCTGGCAACACCGAAAACTGTTGAGCTGGCCCTTCTGGCCTTTGTATCTGTGGGCACGTAGCTATACGATAGTCTGAACCTCCATACCTCAAACACTGCCCATTCGCTGACTGACACACTTCTCGAGTGTGCCCTCCCATACCAGAATAAGTGCAACCCACTGGTGCCTCCTGATATTGTTGGTGCCTCGATTGCTGATGTCGAACTAGTGCTGTCACAACTGTCGTGATCGGTGCTGCATCACGAATACGGACGCCAGGCACTGGTGCTAACGTTCGAGGTACTGTTCCTCCATCCGCACTCTGCTTATGAGACCTCTTCTGGCCTCCGGTCCTTGCTGATAACCTTTGAATAGTAAGCTCGTACCTTCGAGCCGCCATCAATACTGCATCGAATGTCTGGTAGTCGTGCCCCTCGACTAGCTGCATAATCTCTAAGTGAAGTCCCTGTTGGAACCTCATAGCCTTCTCTGGCTCTGTAGCAACCATCGTCGGTGCAAACCGACTCAATCTACATAACTTCGCTGCATAGCCATCTACCGTCCTACCAACCTGCTTGAGGATGATAATTTTTTGCTGAAGCTCATACCGAGCTACCACACCAAAGTACTTGGTCTTGAACCTGGTACTGAAGCTATCCCAAGGAATATGATGCCTCATTCCAACCTCTTCTGATGCCCACCAGTCGCGAGCGAGATCCTAAAGTAACAGTCTGACCTATTCAATCTTCTCTCCTGCTGGAACCTTTGCTGTTGTCAATATGGCCTCAATATCATAAAGCCAAGCATTCGCTGTAATGGCATCCTCCGTGCCATCAAAATACCTCGGGTTAAGTCAGCAAAACCTCTCCGACGCTCCTGAGTCATTCCTGACGCTCCTCTCAAGAGCTAGATGTAACCCTGATTCAGTAATACATTCTATTCCTATTACTGGGTAGGTTGTTGCTGTTGGGTTGCCATCTGGTGTTGCTGGGTCTCCAATAACCCTCTGATAATCTGTAATATTGTCGGTGCATCTAGTGCTACTGGTACTACCTGCATCACTGGAGGTTCGAAAACCTCTGGCCTCTGCGGCTCAACTGGCTCATGCTCGGTAACGTTCTCGATGTGAATCTGTACAGGTAGAGGGGCTACCCCTTGCTGATCTCCAACTGGACCCTGCTCTACTGGATTCTCTTCCATGTCGGCTCCTCCAATAGCCGAGAACGATGTGCCCTTAAAGGAAAGGATACAAGGTATCAAAAGACAGGACGGGAAGGAATTAAGGATGATAATCAAGTTAGCAATAAAGGTGGGAGAAAGAGAAGACGAATCAGGAGATCAAGGGGAACATTTTTTGTTTGAGACTCCTATAATCGCAACACCCCACAAGTCTGAAATACAAATCCGCATGGGCCACCAATAAAACCTTGTCACGTCCTGTACCGAAATACTGAGGATAACTAAGCAGCTACACCATATGAGGCACTACACCAGAATTCGTGTTTCTCGATGGCCCAAATCCGTCGTTAATTGAATATTTTGACGGTTTTGGCCCGTCACAGGGTCCGTCAAAAATAAATCGTAGTTTACTGTAAACGACAGTTTTTTACCATCGATCAGTAGGTGGAATAAACGACGGGTTTGGTCCGTCAAACCAAAATCAACAGACTGGATCCGTCAATTAACTTGCTAAATTAATTTAACATACCTGCCAATTCTTGACAGACAATATCCGTCGAATTTTGGTAAAATATTCACCATGACTATTTTAATTAATAAAATCTATTTTCAATAAACAAGTATGCACTTATTGTATCTAAATGTAATTCAACTCAATTGACAATGCATATACCATTCAGAAAAGCATATAACCAATCATTCGTGAATCTCAATTGATATTGAATATCACTAATTAGTTATTGTCTTTGTAGTATTCAAGTGCTTGTAATTGTTCTCGCACATAGCATCCAAATGAAAATAGTAATAGAATTTCAGAATACATACGAAGTTTACTCCAAAAAGTAAAAAAAAAAACTAATATTCAAATCCTAATAAATTGAACAGACTCTTTTGGCCAATTGATCAAATCGTCGAGCATCAAACTTTCCATCTCCTTCAAACAAATATCCATTGCGGTCAAAGATTTCATTGATGATGATACTATAAACATCTTCCTTTGGTGGTGTATCAGAATCTAAGCGTCCAAAAGCGATATGTTTTCTTTTGAAGTCCTTTAGAAAACATGTCTTAGGCAAATTAGATTGTGCAGGTACCTACAACCATTAAAACACAAAGATACAATAACATTAGCTACAAAAGATACAGTTAATTTAAACATAGTCTCATAGAGTGGAACTAAAAATTCAGGAGACCGCACAGAAATTAATGGAAAATTTTCAATTCATCTTTGCCCAAATTTCCTTCCTTTGAGAAGCATTTAAAGAAAACTCCAGTGTACATTTTAACCAAACTAGAGCTTCTGCAATGGGGTTAAAATATTGTTTTGGTAGTATAAAAAACAAAGCTGTAATTTAACCAAACTGGTCTCTGTAACACAAAGCACATTTATTTGTGGATAAAAAAGCTAAATGCAACCTTTCAGTGCAAAACCATAATGGGCCTCAAACTTGCATTGAGAGGTAAATTTTTGACGATAACCACACCAAGAAAAAAGTTTATTAATGACTGGTTGTGAAGAAATGAGCTTATTTTGGCTGTAAGCATGATAATGCATCTGCTTGCAAGCAGTTTCCAACTGCTGCTGCTGTGGTGTGCACATGATTGTGCTGATGCCATCCAAGGTAGCAAATGTCTACTGTGTAGCTAGATGTTTTCTCTTTCAAGTATGTAACTTGCATTAAGTACTACATATATCATATATGATGTTATCAAACAGTATAAAAATTCTAAGTACAAATATAGTGAAAAATGGAAGCAAATTTGAAAGGTGAAAGAAGGCTTTCTCCTCCAGAAGTATTTAGCCTTGGCAACTAGTGGTATCAAATAGTATGAAAATTCTAAGTACAAATCTAAGTACAAATCAAGTTTCCTCCATCCAAGGGAGAGGCTTGTTCTCGAACAAAATATGTAGTGCCGTCCTGTGATGCTAGATACATTTTTCTCTCGACTCTTGAAGATTCAGAGCTTGCTGGCTTGCTATGATGCCGAGCTCTCTTTATGGAACCTTAACTTTCCAAGTTTATGTTGTTCTTGGACTTGTGTCGCTTCACGCACCAAAACTTCGCAAAAAACTAAATAGACACCTCTCAGTTTATTCTGGCATTTCCTGGCCTTGCAGTTACCTCTACAACCATTATATTGTCTTTATATTTCAGATTTGACACCCTATCCCTTCTGATCTTCACTGCATCACCCACCATGCATGTGTATTTAGCATCTTTATTAGCAACTACTGTTGATAATGCACAACCAAATCCATATTTGTTTTCTGGTAGATATAAACAAGATTTTCAACCAGATGATAATTGAACCCGTCAGCCAAATATTATATTTTGCCTTCTCTTCTATTTAAGCATTACTTTTTCCTTTTGCTGTCTCCTAACTCTTAGGCTGATAATTCTGAAGCTTTTTGGCATATGAGTATATGACCAGAAATAAAGTATTGAATGCGATGATAGAGATATATAAATATGAAGAATAAAGTGTTACTATGGATGATGTAATCATTACATCCTTGTCATCCATAGATATTTTACCTGAACCATCCTTTGCCAGTTGCTCTCTCAATTCACTCTCTTCCA
Source organism: Iris pallida (assembly GCA_029216955.1). Classification (NCBI taxonomy): domain Eukaryota; kingdom Viridiplantae; phylum Streptophyta; class Magnoliopsida; order Asparagales; family Iridaceae; genus Iris; species Iris pallida. Next base: position 3,157,606 of record JANAVB010016192.1, on the reverse strand, counting down.
ATATGTAACATGGCTTCTATCTTTATGAAGTGCAGTTCTTGGGCATTGAAGAACGTCCCCATTGTGAAGAAGCTTTCACTTAAGGAACTCCCTTGCGATAGAAGAAAAGTATATATAATATAAGATAGAGAATAGCCTTGCGGTAGATCACAAGTCTTGAGGGTTGAAGAAAACATGAACAAAAGATGTTATGTATAAAGCTACAAGATGAGGATACACAATAGTTAGTGCAAGTTGAAGAAAAAATAAAACAAGAAGAAAGCCAAATCCCAAAAATTGTGGATTCACTACTTGAACTTTTGGCTCTGTTAAAGGCCATACAGGATACATTAGGACATAAATGCTAACTTTACATAATGAATGGAAAGCTCCAAAACAATGAACAAGTCCATACTTTCAGGTGAACATTTTAACCAAGTTCCAAAATGCATACAGCTCCTATACCATCTGTGTTAAAATGATTATGGCAGATGAACACAAGTCCATCCTTTCAGGTGGAAGCACCTTGGAGAAGTAAAAGTCATAATCTACTCTGAAACAACATAAAGCAGTTAGACAACAGCCTCTACTTCATGCAAACTTATACCAGAAACCAACATCTCAAAAGCTAAATAAATTTAAGGACTAACTAAATAAAGCTCCGCATCATAATGGTCACTCTTCAAAAGGAACAGACATGTCTCTTAGTGCTTGCCACCAATTCATGCAAACTCAAACTCATTCATCAAGACCTACAAGCTACGACACTCAGCAAAAGTTTAGAGGTATGAAAACATGAAAATTGGCCTACAAAACACATGAAAATCTAAAATCAATACCATGTCCATGCCTCTTCCAGGTCGGGTGCATACCTGAAACGATACAGACACTGCAAAATCTACTATGACTCGACAAAATAAGTGCCAACTTCCCTGTCTGTATCTTGTTGCGAGTATTGACTCGAAACTATCAGTATGTCCTTGTACATCCACAGTATGATTGTTGGGGAGGAGAAACGAGAATGAAAGGTTAAATGCACAAAGCAGGATACATAATTTAACCCTTTATTCTAATTGTTCTTGAGAGTTGGATGCAAAGGATCGCATCTCACCTAAAGCTGATACAAGTTTTGGTTGATTTATGAAGAGTGCCCGATTAATTTTTATGAAGGAAACATCTTGCATCCTCTTGAAACTAAAGCTGATACAAGCTTTGGTTGACATATGAAGAGTATGGCAATGATTGACTACTGCATACTTGAAAACAAATTGTGGTATTGCAGATATTTAAATTAGTTGATTACGTTATAATAAGCACCATCTTGAAATATTTAATAGATATCAATAAGAGATTTTTTCTCCAAAATACTTGAAAAAGAGTAGGAGAGTAGGAAGGGATCGAGAATGATTGTAGGAAAGTGATGATAAAAATAACTTCCCCGTGTAGAAAAATACTAGAAAGTGATGATAAAAATAACAAATTGTGGTCTCGGGCCCTTCCTATAAGTATCAAATTCGACAGTTTTAAGGATTTTTAGTGGTTTTGAATAGGTCATTTTTGGTGGTTTTCTGCTATCTTATGATCCTTAAAAGCTAAAACCTCATCTTGAATTGAGAATATGTACATGTTATTTAACTACTACCATGTTTAGAATCGATGTTAATTTGATGTCTAAAATCGCTACTGAAAGGTGTTAGTCTATTTGCAAACAATCGATGGAAAAACTCAGTTGCAATCCCTAAGAAGAGATGCAAAGAATGCAGTTGCAATCCCTAAAAAAGAGATGCAAATAATGCAGTTGCAATCCCTAAAAAGAGATGCAAATAATGCTGATTGCGTAGCCTAAACGATTAAATAAAAATCGAATCGCGTTTGCAATAGCGGTTTCTCGAAGGCAACAAGAGATGATCAACAACAGTTGAGTCTCAGATTCTCGAAGGCAACAGAAAGAGGAAGGAAGAAGAAGAGCGGATCTCGCTGGGGTGTTGAACACCGGCGCTCAAAGCTATACCCGCAGTACGGATAAGCTCCCAGGAACCAGCAAGTTCAGGAGAACTTCTGGAACGCTCGTAAGTCAATATTTGAGACTTGAACGGGCTTCCTGGACTTAACAGACTCCCTCAACTCTCTTCTTGGTGCATCTTTCAAAGGAGGCCAAGGGGCTCTATTTATAGAGTGGAGTTGAGACTTCACCTCTTCTCCTATCCGATGTGGGACTAAAATACCAATACTCAAAATAGAGTTTGATATTTTAGATCATCCCACAATCAGCATAGAAGTGTGCCAGTCCACGCCTACCCCCCGAACCCTCCCGTGCATGCACGAGACATCTTGGAGTCCGCGTCCGAGTCCGAGTCCGCACAACAAAAATTAACTTGCATCCTTGTTGGATTTAATCCTTTTTCCTTCTAGAAAAATACTTCCACATGGCACAAACTTGTGCCCCACTACACCTCATGTGCACACCTCAACACAAGCAATGCATTATATTGAGATACTCACCATTTGGTGTAGCCGATGTGGGACTATCTTTTCTAGTCCAAAGGCAAAAACACCAACAATCCCCCACATATCTCAATATATGGGTTGAGCGTTCCCCACAGTGATTGTCCATCATGCATTAGGAGAGATGTCGCTACGACTTGAATCTTCCCGCATAGGTTAAATAACAGCATGATACAAGAATGGACTAAGCCTTGAATTCTGCACCATAACTGCAATTCTTCCTACTCACATAGTGACATCAACTGTGCTTCTGGCTGCACATTGAAGGCCTTGTGCCAGCCTGGTTTCAGTGTATAATTTTTGGGCGTCTACAAGTTTACCCTCAAGAGACGGCCTGATATCTCTGTCCATACACTATAGGTGAGTTCTATATAAAGAGTCATTGGCATGAAGCATTGCGCTTCTTTGCGGTGCTACGCCGCTATGACATGGCTGACAAAGCCAAGGCATTACCCCTACCTGGGAACCTCATCGTAGTGTCATACTACTGTAGCATGAGGTCTCAAGCCTCTTTGTAGTGCCAAACTACCCAGCATGAAGCCTTGCGCTCCCTTGTGGTGTTACGCCACTATGACATGGCTTGCAAAGCCGAGGCTTTACCCCTACCTGGGTACCTCATCGTGGTGTCATGCCACTGTAACATGAGGACACCGGCCTCTTTGTAGTGCTGCCTACATCTCTTTATTACGATTATGCAACATTAGGCTACCTGCCTATATGCGGTGCTACGCCGCCTGTAACTTGGCTAACAAAGCCGAGGCATTACCCCTACCTGGGAACCTCATGGTGGAGTCACCCCACTGTAGCATGGAGTTGTAACACTCCTTTGTGGTTGTTGCGCCACCATGCTTCCTGTAAAGCATAACAGACCTTCACTCAGTCTGAGAACTCATTAAGGCATTATGCCATCCTTCTCACAGGATCAATTTTCCGTAGAAAATTCATAGTAGACAACAGTGGTTCTGGGTCCGAAACCCTTACATGTTCCGCAGAACAAGTGTCCACTGTTAACTAATATTTTTCCAGTCAATAGTCCTCCCTTGAATCAAAAAATTAGATATCTGGTAGATTTTTCTTTGAACCAATAACATAAAATTTATTGATAGGATTATAATGACACAATATTAGAATGCCTTCAAGCCCATCTTCCTTGCTGTGTCCTCGACCAGCTGACGCTTGAGACCCTTCGTGAACGGATCCGCCAGGTTTTCCTGACTCCGAACATCGATCACTGCAATGACGCCCCTTTTTATGAGATCGTTCACTGCTCTGTGCTTCAACCGCACAGTCCTCTTCTTCCCGTTGAAGAGTTCATTTGATGCCACTGCTGCTGCCGCCTGGTTGTCACAGTATATCGGAATCGTCGGTATCTGAGCCCCAACCATTGGAAGGTCATACATGAGCTCCCGAAGCCACTCTGCTTCATCTGCTGCAGCGTCCAATACAAAGAATTCAGATTCCATGGAGGAGCGAGATAACATAGTCTGCTTCTTCGACTTCCACGATATAGCAGCTCCACCCATGGCGAACACATATCCACCTGTGGAATATTCGCTCTCCACCTCTGAACACCAGCTAGCATCACTGAAGCCTTCCACTACTGACGGATCTCCGCTGTAGTATAGTGCATATGTCTGAGTCTTCTTGAGATATCTCATAACACGCTTCACAGCTTTCCAATGCTTTACGCCTGGATTGCTCGTAAATCGACTCAACATTCCCACTGCAAAGGCTATGTCAGGCCTTGTGGCAGTAGTAGCGTACATCAAACTTCCGATGACGCTAGCGTACTCCAACTGCCTGACGCTCTCCTTCGAATTTGGCTCCAGTTTCAGATCACTCCTGTACGGTGTATCAATAATAGGAAGATCTTGATACCCGTAGCGAGAGAGCATCTTCTCAATGTAATGAGACTGTGACAGCGCTATTCCAGTGCCTGTCCGGATGATCTTGAGCCCCAAGATTACGTCGGCATCCCCCAAGTCCTTCATACTGAACTTGGTCGAGAGGAATTTCTTTGTCTCTGTGACGCAGCTTAAATCCGTACCTAGGATTAGCATGTCGTCCACGTATAGACAAACGATTACTCATCTTCCGTCAGCAAACTTCGTATAGACACACTTGTCTGTTTCACTGACCCTGTAGCCATTTGACCTTATCACCTTGTCAAACTTCTCATGCCATATTTTGGGAGCTTGCTTCAAACCATACAGAGACTTCATCAACTTGCAGACTTTGTCTTCCAGACCTCTGACGACAAAACCTTCTGGTTGTTGCATGTAGATCTCTTCGGTCAGCTCGCCATTAAGGAATGCCGTTTTCACATCCATCTGATGTATCACCAGCTTGTGTATTGCTGCTAAAGCAATTAACAATCTGATAGTTGTCATCCGAGCTACTGGAGCATAAGTGTCAAAGTAGTCGATCCCCTGCTTCTGAGCAAACCCCTTGGCCACTAGCCTGGCCTTGAACTTGTCAATGGTTCCATCTGCTTTCATCTTCTTCTTGAAGATCCATTTGCATCCGATGGGTCTTGCTCCTTCTGGTAGGTCGACCAATACCCATGTGTTATTGGAGGTGATTGAGTCAATCTCGTTGTCAATCGCCTCCTTCCAGAATATAGCATCTTTGGTCTTCATCGCCTCATCATAGGTAAGCGGATCTGCTTCCACATGATAGGTGACGAAGTCATCTCCGAAGTCTTTCGGCCTCCTCGCTCGCTTAGTTGACGGCTCAGCAAGTTCTGGTTCAGCTGGTGTCTCCTCGACAACAACTCCATCTTGGACTACTGGTTCGATAAAGATCTCTGTCTGCTCCGCACCCTCATTATTCTCCGGAATGTCCGTGAGAACAATGTTCTTGTGCCTTGCAAACTTTTCTTCAAAATATTCAGCATCGCGAGATTCGATGATATGATTTGACTCGATATCAAGGAATCTCCGAGCATCACTCTTCTCGGCATACCCCAGGAAGATCGCCTTAGTAGTCCTTGTCCCCAGCTTCTGAATCTTTAGATCCGGGAGCTTCACATAAGCCAGGCACCCCCACACTCGAATGACATTCAGGTTGGGTCTGACTTTGAACCAGAGTTCATGAGGAGTTATGTCGGAAGTTGCATACGGCACTCTGTTCAGAATGAAAGTGGCCGTTAATGCAGCTTCTCCCCAATAGCACTTTGGGAGACCCGCAGTCAACAGCATAGAGTTCATCATCTCTGTCAACGTTCTGTTCTTCCTTTCTGCTACTCCGTTGGATTGTGGAGAATACGGAGCCGTCGTCTCGTTGATGATTCCATGTTCTTTGCAGAATGATGAGAATTCATGAGACCTATATTCCCCACCTCGATCACTCCTCAGCCTCTTGAGTTGTTGTCCAGTTTGCCGTTCAGCCTCGGCCCTGAACTCCTTGAACTTATCGAATGCTTCGTCTTTAGATTTGAGTAAGTAGACGAAGGCATACTTGGAGAAGTCATCGATGAAAGTAATGAAATACTTCATCCCGGCCTTTGTAGAGAATTGTTTGAAGTCACAGATATCTGAGTGAACCAACTCCAGAAGATCTGTGCTTCGATGGACCATGTGGAAGGGTTTCCTAGTGATCTTCGTCTGAGCACATATCTCACATTTCTCTACCTTACCCCCACACTTGGAGATAAGTCCTAGACTAGACATTTTGTTTATTCGCTTACAATGAACATGTCCTAGTCTATTATGTCACAACTTAAGAGAGTAATTCAAACTAGTGATAGCATTGACATTATTATGCTGGGTTACAACAAGCTGAATTTTGTACATTCCTTCAGTCTGAAAAGCTTTCCCGAAGAAAGTACCCTTCTTGGACATCACCATTTGGCCAGCATTGATGTCCATCCTCAAGCCTGCGTTGCAGAGCAGGCTCCCAGAGATCAGGTTCTTTGCGATTGCAGGAACATGCTTCACACCTTGAAGCGTCAGAATGTTCCCCGATGTAAGCTTCAGCTCCACCGTCCCGATCCCCAGTACTTCAGCTTGTGCCTGGTTCGCCATCATAACTTTCTCGGAAGTAGGCTCATAGGAGACGAACCAGTCCTTGTCTGAACAGACATGACATGTCGCGCCAGTGTCTATCCACCAGTCCAAGTCTGCCCCCACAGTTGCAACCTGTGCTATCATGGCAACCTGATTAGTAACCAAAGAAACCTTATTAGGCTCACCTTGCTCTTTGGGCTTGGACTTGCATTCACTTTTATAGTGACCCTTCTTGCCACAGTTGAAGCAAGTCACATGGGACTTGGACTTCTGTTGCTTGAATCCTGGACCCTTCACTTTCAGATTCGAGAAGTCCTTCTTCTTGTGGTGAGAAGCCGCCTGCTTCCCTTTGTTCTCTCTGGTGGCTTGAACCAGATTCGCCGTTGCTAGTTGCTTGGACAGGGTGTCCAACTTCTGTTGAGAGCGCATCTCGTCCTCAACATGAATCTCGCTGAGGAGATTATCCAGGCTAATCTCCATCTTCTTCCTATGCATCCTTGCATAGATGTTGCTCCATCCTGGAGGAAGTTTTGCCACGATCCCTCCAACGACGAACTTGTCGACGAGGGGCATGCTATCGTCCTCCAGTTTCTGGCGCAGCTTCAGGAACTCTTTCACTTGGGGCAGCATGGTCTTCTCGTCTTCAAAGACCCATTTGTGGTATTTTTCAACCATGAACATCTTCGACCGGGCCTCGTCGTCGTCATACAGCTTCCCCACGGACTCCCAGATCTCTTTGGCAGAAGTCCTCTTTGTGTAGGACTCGGCCAGAGAGTCTTCCATGGAATTCAGGATCAGCAGCCTGCATATGCTGTTATCCTTTTTCCACTTCGTCTGCTTGCTCGTAGCAGCGGCCAGAACAGCAGCAGATCCTGTTGCTGGAACGATTGGTTCTTCCTCATCCAACACGTGATCAACATCCACGAGTTGAAGGTTCAGAGTCACCTTTCGCTTCCAGATCTGGAAGTGTTCGCCGTCGAATTTCTCCAACTTGTTAAAGCCGGTATCGACAAGCGAAGCACGAGTATTTTCCATCGAATCGTATAGCTTTGAGATTGTTAGTCTATTTGCAAACAATCGATGGAAAAACTCAGTTGCAATCCCTAAGAAGAGATACAAAGAATGCAGTTGCAATCCCTAAAAAAGAGATGCAAATAATGCAGTTGCAATCCCTACAAAAGAGATGCAAATAATGCTGATTACGTAGCCTAAACGATTAAATAAAAATCGAATCGCGTTTGCAATAGCGGTTTCTCGAAGGCAACAAGAGATGATCAACAACAGTTGAGTCTCAGATTCTTGAAGGCAACAGAAAGAGGAAGGAAGAAGAAGAGCGGATCTCGCTGGGGTGTTGAACACCGGCGCTCAAAGCTATACCCACAGTACGGATAAGCTCCCAGGAACCAGCAAGTTCAGGAGAACTTCTGGAACGCTCGTAAGTCAATATTTGAGACTTGAACGGGCTTCCTGGACTTAACAGACTCCCTCAACTCTCTTCTTGGTGCATCTTTCAAAGGAGGCCAAGGGGCTCTATTTATAGAGTGGAGTTGAGACTTCACCTCTTCTCCTATCCGATGTGGGACTAAAATACCAATACTCAAAAATAGAGTTTGATATTTTAGATCATCCCACAATCAGCATAGAAGTGTGCCAGTCCACGCCTACCCCCCGAACCCTCCCGTGCATGCACGAGACATCTTGGAGTCCGCGTCCGAGTCCGAGTCCGCACAACAAAAATTAACTTGCATCCTTGTTGGATTTAATCCTTTTTCCTTCTAGGAAAATACTTCCACATGGCACAAACTTGTGCCCCACTACACCTCATGTGCACACCTCAACACAAGCAATGCATTATATTGAGATACTCACCATTTGGTGTAGCCGATGTGGGACTATCTTTTCTAGTCCAAAGGCAAAAACACCAACAAAAGGTCCTTAACAGTGCTGAATGGAAGAAAAAAGATTCAAACAGCCTACCCCAAAAATTAGGTATAAAGGCTTTGTTGTTGTTGTAAAATCGATGCTAAAACTTCACCAGAAACAGTGTTCTGGTCCAACCAATATTTGCTTCTAATTCTTCAAAAAAGTCTCAAAGTAAATATGTTACCAATCCTAATTATGCTATAAGCACAGATCAGCCAAACAAAACATTGACTTGTAACTTTTTGCATTCACAAGATAACAAAGTTTTGATAAGTGAATGATTTTTGGATCCTATCAGTAGTAACTTTGGGAGGTAGGAACTATCAGAAATGTTTCACGAGTTAAGTGAACGTCTACACTAAGAAGAGAGCCAAAACATCAAAAAATTAAAGGACAAACTAGAAAGTATGGACACTCCAAATAATCGGTGTTGTATGATGGTCATGTTGTATTGGACACGTACTGGATGCGACAAAAGCATTACAGAATACACTAAGATACACCAAAACATGCGTTGTGTCCATGTCGATTATGTATGTATTGTGTTGTATCCTGTCCTGTTCTTGTCTAATGCAACATACAAGACAAGGATGTCGATTTATTCCTTAATACTTGAGACACCATAAACTGTTAGACACAGAGAATGAAAGTTATTCTTCTTCAGGAGATCTAGTATAATACAAAATTTGTTGAGTACAGCTAGAAATTGCAAGGGACTTGTGATCAAATAATAGACCTATCTTAGGTGGAATTACAAGTCCAACTATATGTACAAAAAGGATTACAAGAGGGATGGATCTCCCTCTTGTAGTAGGCCTAGTTGTTCTAGTATAATGCTAAAATTTAGGACCACAACACGTTTTTAAGGTTTATGTCTAGCATTTTTGCTTTAATTTTGTTTGTTAGTACTTGTCCTACCTTTTGCTATCATATTATCTTGAGCTCTATGCTTCAGTTGTTTAGGAACCTTGGAAGTGGCACATATGCTCAAGGTGTCGAGGTCACGATTTTATGTGACTGCATCTCAAAGAAGTAAGAGCTTGATGATATGTTCATGGAAACCATTGGCATTACCAGTATTTCCAGTATTCCTCCATTGATTCTTTTACTGAAAGCCCGTGGCAAGATGGTCGTGGTAGGAATATCGGAGAAGCCGTTGGCATTACTTTTATTTCCTCTGCTCACGGATAAGTGGCTGAGCTAAAACTAAAAGATTTGAGTTTTTTAACATGACCCCAGCACTTGATACTTGATGTACGTACTGGTGGTTTAATTGAATGCGTGGACCCAACATGTCTACAGATTGCATGCCTAGGATGAAGGACAGAAATGCGATATGTAACCAATCACATATCATTTAACCCACATGAATCACTTACAAATATCATACACATTGTGTCATCTATGCAACACATGGCTAATCACCCCATCCGGACATAAGGAGATTGTTAGACATGCCTAGGATGAAGGATAGAAATGCGACATATAACCAGTCACATATCATCTAACCCACATGAATCACTTACAAATATCAGACACATTGTGTCGTCTACGCAGCACATGGCTAATCACCCCAACCGGACATAAGGAGGTTGTTAGACATGCCTAGGATGAAGGACAGAAATGCATAACAGTCACATATCATCTAACCCACATGAATCACTTACAAATATCAGACACATTGTGTCGTCTGTGCAGCACATGACAAATATCAGACCTATCTTGGGAGATTGTTAGACATGCAACTCCATTATTGTCCACCATGTAAAATCACATGAGCTATAATCAAAATCAATTTTGGAACACCAATATATATAATTAAATAATAAGAATAATCAATACCTAGATTTTCTCTTGCCTGCTCCAAAATCCCCTTTTCTATACAAAACCTAGATTCAGAGTGTGATCCGTCAGATTAAGAAGAAGAACAACAACAACAACCTCTGCTCATTTATTTCCATCATATTAAAAAATAGATTCAGCTTACCTAGGGCTCGCTCCTTCCTGTGGATTCGATCGACCCCAAAGACAAATTTTGAGAAGAGAGATGAATATAGAGAACCTAAAGAGATCGTCCTCTATTTCATCATAGATCTGTTATTGTACATTTGAGAAGAAAGAGATATTAGGAAAAATAGGTTCAGCCGAGATTTGAGAAGAAAGAGAGATGGAGAGAAAAACTACCCATTTAGGCTCCAAATACAAGCGAGAAATTTTTTTAGGAGAAAAAATGCTTTTTCTATTTTTTAATAGAAATCGACAGATCTAGTCTGTCAAAAAACTAGCTACAGTCATGGTCCGTCGTTATTTGCGAACCAAAAGGGTCGAGAATTGTTGTTTTTGACGTAGTGAGGTATGCAAACGTCATACGACGATCGTGGCTGTCAAGAGACAAGGGGTGCATGCTATAATCAAGTCTTCTATGGTCTCACAGAGCATCTATGTCTCAATCAATCAAAACAAGAAGCAGTAAATAATGATTATATAAGACAAAGCAGTAGGGCGTCTCCGACACTTCATCAAATAAATCATGAGCCTAGCTATACAAAATGATAAGCTAGTACCGAGAGTCATAGGTACATAACCGTAGTCAGCTGTAGTTTAATTTAATTATAATTATGTAAAAGGAAACTAATGTCCAGAACAGTCGACTAACAGGTGCCGGTGGCTAAATGCCAAGTACAAAATAGAAGATATCAGAGCAGTGAAGAAAAAACCCACACATGGTTCATGATGCCCATACTCCTGGTGTGCACCATTGTTCGGGTAGAAGGTTGGATCCTCTTATGCTGCTACGATATCTGGCCAAACAAAACCAGCGGGGTCAGGCCCCGAATAGCAAGTCCCACAAGGGAGCACATAATAAATAAGACAAAATCTAGTAAGTAAATTAATTACCTGATTCATGAGATAGGCTTATACTATATCATCGAGACAATACGATACCCTTACAACCAAACAAGGACAAATGGTTCCAATATCGTGTCGTGATAAGATATATCCTATAACCATGGGCAGGTGAAGGACTTCTGATCGCAACTTCTATCCACAACCTATCGCAGCACAATAGTCCAACCCAACAACCAAACAAGGACATGGGTTAGACCACGCACAACGATAGTTGTCACCACCACTTTCCTGGAACAGGAGTATTTTTTACTTTTTTCTAATTTTTGTTATTAGTGTAGTTTCATATTATATCTTTAGTGCTAATTATTTTTGAAAACTATGCTTTATATTTTGGTTAATTTTTTAAATACCTAACATGGTGAATGTGTTATATTTTGAATATGACTAATGGTTAGCCTTTGACTAGAATAGTGGTTAGTGATCCTAGAAGACCCAAATCCACTTGTCATGACCACCCAATAAGATGATTAGGACTAGCCTAAATGAACTTTAGTTAGTCTCTAGCTAGATTAGAAGATCTAGTTAAAAAACTTGACTAAACACCTAATTAGGAAGAGATTTAATCCCTAACTTGTCATGACTAAAGAGAGGGGTGTAGTGAACCTTTTCCTTGACCAAAACCCTAATCCTAACATCATATGGCAGCCCATATTTTTATAAAATCCCACTTCATCTTCTTTCTCCTTCCATTTTTCATTTCAAGCCCCAATTTAGGAGTTTTTCTCCCAAATTGCTCCTATACCCAAATTTTCTCCAAATTGACCCAAATTTGTTTCATTCTCTTCCCCTTGGAGAGGAGTAGCCTCTATTGGCTAGCTAAGAAGGGATTGGAAGGATTTTGATTCTTGAAGCTTGGTGGAGATCTAGATCTAGAAATTTTATATTGGGAATCCATCTCTCTTTTGGTATGAGCTCTCTAAACCCTTATATTTTATTTCATTAGTGTAACTAAATTCATGTAAGACCCCATTTGCATTAGGGTACCATTAGAGAGGAGTTGAGACACTCCTCTTCCTATTTAAAGGTTTTTCTTATTTTATTTGATACAAATTGGGAAAATCAAATTTGTGACCATCAAGTGTTCGATACGTGTCCCCAAAGGAACCTTCGTGTCCTTTTTGAGTCGAGATTGGGTGTATGTGTCCTAAATAGGATATGTGGTATTGTGTCATGGTATATCAAGATACACATGGTTAAATTTGGGTATATACATGTGTTTCTTTTGTCCAAAATAATCCAAATGCATCATAAATTCATCTACGTTTTAGTAGCCATAGCAACTTAGAAATGTCATAATGTTTAGCTCAGAACTCTGATTAATCTACCATTTTTTTTAAAAGAATCATATCGAAGTTAGCTTTCAAAATATATATATTAATAGTACAAAATCTTTCTAGAACTTTCTGTAAAACTGTTGAGTGTCAGTTGTCCGAAAGATGAATGCGTTTCGGTATTTTTTGTGATTTCGGGAGCTTCCGGATACGAAAATGCGATCCGTTTGAAGTTTCGGAAAGCTAATACGAAGGACTACGACATACTTTAATTCTAAATTTAGTGAAGGTCTAATTGGTACAGTATTGATTTTGAGTAAAAGAAAAGTGACTATACGACATAGTCATTTTGTATAACCTATGAGCCTATGTAGTATGGATATTAAGTGAATGTAGGTACCATAGGTTGTTGAGTATATGCATGATATAGTACATATATATATATATATATATAGATATATATATATATATATATATATATATATATATATATATATATAATTATTAGGTAATATGTGTTAGTTAGTGTGTGTTAATGTTGATACAAATGGTTATCAAGTAAGCCAAATATAGATAAGTTATGTCTCAAGGTATTAAAGTTTTGGACAAGGTACTAGTGTGATACTTGGGTACCATGAGGATATTGCTATCGTGATACTCAAGTATCATGAGTAAGGATAAGAGAGTATTGGGACTTGAGTAAGGTATCCTATTTGGTATCAAGTATTAGTATTAGAGTTAGTTGGGATATGTTAGAGTTATCTTAGAAGTTAAGATAATTAGTGTATATAGATATCTTAGTATCTATGATATATTAGAGTTAGAAGATTAGATGGTTAGTTAGTTAGTGTCTAGTTGATGTTAGAGTTAAGATAGATAGTATCTTAGGTTACTATATGTTAGTATCTAGGATACTATATGTTAGTATCTTAGGAGTAGATAGTATATCTTAGATTTGTCACGACACGCACCCGCTTTTCGGACGCGAGCTCGTGAACAAGCCAGCTACGTATCGAGCGGACTCCAGCCCAACCTGAATACGTAAACGCTGTCTGGACTATGTAATGGGTCTAATCATGGCAAGGCGTGACTATATCTCAATCCACAATAAGAATATGAAATATGAATGAACAAGTATGGTTCATGATCTGCAGCCCACTAGCATATTGTCTAATTAGACTCTAATAACAACATAAGTCTTTGAAATTAGGCTAACAAGCAGGATACATCATAAGAGCATGAGAGATAATAAAGCAATATCATTAGCAAAATACTTGAATCATACAGATGTAATCGACTATCACATGCTCAGCTAACTAACTTCGTGCAACCAGCTACCTGAAGAGATCAGGTCCTCAGAGTACTAGCAAGATACATAAAATATGCTTATCTAACAGTTTATCATGCATAAAGAAATTACCAGGAACGAGACAGAAATTGACAAGTACTATAAAACACGGACACGAGAAAAAGTACTCATAAATGATCTGCTAGCAAGAAAACATGAATTATCTACGCGTGTTGAAATATCGATTTCGACATGTAAACGGCTAGGGGGTAAATCCGGCATCCTGCACGTGTCGTGTGCAGCTGCTATTAGTCAAGAATATATATTTTGGAGATATCTCTGGGCAGTCCACATGTCTACTAAGATATTTCTTCGCCTGCTAGTACTCATGGAATCAGGTCACAAGCATGGTAAATCACATGAACGATAGTCAAAAAGTATAAACAAAATCTATGATACTAATCTCCGTGTGGCAAGCGTGTCAACAAGCATAAGAGGCATGTCAACCAAATCAACTCTAGATAACTAAATGATAACATAACTAAAGGAGAAATAATATAAGCATGAAATAAACTGTAGAGGGAGGCAAGGTATACTTGCCTGGTGGTAGCACGAAGAACCAACAATATACCGTCAACTGGTAAGCCATAAAGTCCAAACCCCACAACTGTATCCGAAAGCTGAAATAGATATTACCAACGTTCTCAGAATAGTCAAATTAGCTAGGATTATCCATAAGTACAATTCTGGAAACCGAGGTAAAATGGTCATTTTGGACCAAAACGATGTCCGTCGTTGGATCCATTTTGTACCGAAAAGCGTGTCAGAGTCAATGGTCTCTAAATTCGTCAAACTATATGTCTACAAATTTATTTGATGATACGAAACCAATCGTTTGTCCAAAGTTGGATTTCGGAAGACGTGTACAAAATCGTCCATTGAATCGGATCATGGGGCCCACGAAACGGCGATCCGTCAACTGTCGGATTGGACCAAACATGGATACAGGACCATAAAAATGATACAGTCCTGTTGGTGCAAGTTTCATCTCGATATGAACGTGCACAAAGTAATTGGGAAATTTGCAAAGCGGTCGATACGGTGAATTTCGACGGATACACATCAAATTTGTCGCGCACACGCAACCAATTTAAATTCCGTCAAAGCCCACACGTCCACGAAGATGATACGCACCTTTGATGCTTTTGGTTCATGACTATGTCGCCCGGATTGGCGGGACGCACGTCGTATCGAAGGATTTTATTGTTTTTGAAAACATTTTTGTCAATTTTAGAAACCAGTTTTCTCGACTTATAAGCGATAAACTTTGAAACTACAAAAAGGGATATCGTGTCCTATAGGTTGGTTAGGAATCTCTTAA